>CM044433.1:51395600-51408488 GCA_024363595.1 Xenopus borealis | reverse complement strand
TGGGACATAACTGTTCAGTGAGTTTGCAATTGATTCTCATCATGCAGCTCAGATTGAAAAGCAACAGTTATGACCCATGTGGTCCCACCTCAAGTCACAAATTGGTTACTGCCTAGTAACCAATCAGTGAAAACCAAGAGAGCTGCAAAGCAGAAAGTAGTGTTCTGTTAGACATTCATTATTTTGCACAGCCTATTTATTTACCCAGTTTTTATTTTTACACTGACCTGTTCCTTTAATGATGGACCAAGACAACTCTCCGCATATAGCAGTGTATTGTGATTTGTCACTTTGCAGTATATAACACATATTCAATCCTTTTCTTTTTGATCTCAACTTTAGATCCCTTCTTTCCACTGTCACAATTGATCATCTTAGAGTTCCAATTTAAACCGTCAATCATGGCCATGAACTCATTCTTATCTCCATTCCATAATATAAATATGTCATCAATAAATTTCTTACACAATACTATTTAATGACCATAATGAGGTAAAATGTTTTCAATCTCGAACACAATTTTTGAGCTAATATTTTGAATACAGCAGGAAGGATACTGACTGGTGTGTGTGTATATGTATGTATATATATATATATATATTTAACTATCCTTATCTATCTTCTTAGCTAATGCATGATATCTTAAAGGATAGTTAAAGGAAGACTTACCTTTTTCAAGTTCAGTCCATGTGAAATGTTGTCTGCAGTCATAAAAGCTGCTAACAGGTGGGTTATGGCACCTGCCTCTCCGCAATGTGGGCGGAAAAGAAATGTGTTCATTCCCCTTTCCCTATATTTATAACAATAAACCAAAACTATTATTTGCATTTATTTGTTGTATTTCAATTACTGTCATAGTAAATCTTCTTTGATTTGCCTTATATATTGTTGAATAGAGATGAGGGAACTTTTTACACTTGCTGTTTTGCCAGTTGCAAGAATTTTCCACACTGGAATTTTGCCATATGTTCTGCTTAAAGGGCAAGGAAAGGCAAAGAAATAAAATCCCATTTTTACTTTTCTTTAATGAAAATGAAATATATTTCCATTATACTTTAATTAAAAAATGTGTACTGTTTTTATAAGAAACCTGACTGTATGCAGTGAAATTAGGAAAAAATAGGAATTGTTAGACGGTCCCTAACTTCTGACAGAGAAACTGCTTATGAACAGCAGGGGGAGCCCCTGCCTTACTTACCAGCCATGCAGAACTCAAGTAGATTTGTTTTTTTATCATTTATGACGATCCCTAAGCAGCACAGATCACACTGAGCATGTGCAGGGCCAGAGGCAGGCAAATATTTTTAACAAAGTTACAAGATGGCAGCCCCCTGTGGCCAACTTTGAAAGCAAAAATAATTTGTTTAATTAGGATTGTGGTGCAGTAAGTTCATGTTTATGTTTAGTATACAAAATACACCATTTCTACCCTTATTCTATTTTACACTTTCCTTGCCCTTTAACAAGGAAAAAAGTGTGGTTGGTTGTGCTGCTAAAAAATTGCATCACCAAATTACATCAACCAATTGGATCAGAGCCCTCTCTAGCCCTTTTTCTGTCTAAGGCGCTACAAAACTTTAGCCACAATATCATTTCTTTTTCTCATTGATTCTAGTTTTTTTTTTGGCAAAAATTTATAATTTTGATATTTTTTTCACAGATTTCTAAATATTGCACCCAATTGTCACTCATCACTATTGCTGACCATATTTTGACTTTGGGTCACAATCAAATCACAAAAGTGGAAAGGATGTGACCACTACTGGGTACACTAGTGACCTTCAACATATATTGATGAAGGTCCACAGCAGACAACATTTGAATTCTTGGCAGACCACAGCCGCATGTAGAATTAATTGATAGGAATGCACCAAATCCATTATTGGGTTTGGTTTTTGGCTGAACCGAATCCAAATACTTAAAAACAGGAAGTAAAAAAATATTTCATGCGCACGCTTTGTGTGTGGTTCATTTTTCCACTTCCTGTCCCTCATTTCCATATGCAAATTAGTATTTGGTTCGGTATTCGGTCAAATTTTTCACGAAAGATTCTGGGGTTTGGCTGGATCCTAATCCTGGATTCAGTGCATTCCTATTAATTAGGGAAGATGAGAAAGCTGAACAAAAGGAATTAAGGATAAACCACAATTTTGATTACATTTACCGAATGTACATAAAAGAGAAATAAGGCATGGTTAAAAAATAGAAAATATTACATTGTAACGGTGGGAGTATTTTCCACTTTTGATTGATATAATGTTTTTGCTAGTGATTGGTTATTTTCACTAGGCGTGGATTTGCAGCGAATCTCCACATTTCACCAACAGCGAATGTCTTCACGAAACTAGCGTGAAAACTCTTTGTGGGAAAATTCGCTGCATCAAAAAAATTATTGCTCGTCAAAATGACGCACATCAAAATTGTTCTGACACCCATTGATTTTTAATGCATTTGGACTAGACAGTTCCGTGTATAAAAACAGTTGCTCTTTATATTTAGATATCAATATTACTGTGTTTGCTTACGTTGGACTTATGGGAACTCACTGCAGACCAACCAACAAATGTAAAAACATAGCCATTTCCTTATGCAAAAATAGCTCACCTCCTCAATTTGTTCAGCACCCTTATGTTTGCATACATGTAGTAGATATAATATGTGTATGACGGGTTCTTCTCGATAGTCCATTCCTGAGGCGCTGGACTCTTAGAGGAAAACATGTGGCCACTATGTTTGGATTCATCATCCACACTGTCAAATGCAGTGATCTGTAAATAATACACAATAATAATCAATCATACATGAAAAACGAAGCCTATAGTGCTAAACCCATTATTATTTCATTTATGAATAAACAATTCTATGTTCTGTTGAACAATAAATTGCTGAACTCTGAGATCAATCGATCTTGATCTTTGGGTTAGAGTCTAGAATGTTAAATAGATCAAACAATATTAAGTTAAGGCAAAATGCTCACCATAAGTCTCCCTAAAAGAAGGCTGCACCCTATGTGATGCCATACATTAGGCAATGCCCTGGGCTCTGGTATGCACAGTTTATAGAAGGATGTATTTGAAAAGGATGTTAGGTGTATGAACAGCACACCCTATTTTTCATATATGACAATTGGGGGCTTATTTATCAACAGTCTTATTTTTGTTGTTTTTTGAAACCACGGCTAAACTCATAAACTGTAAAACTACAAATGTGATTTTTTTATATTATCCGACTTAAAGAAAGAAAATTACTCTGCGCTAAAAAAATCAGAATACCTTGAAAACCTCTAAAAATTTGAGTTTTTACTATCGAAGGAAATAAATGAAAACCTCTACAAGTCTGAATTGATTGATAATGGCCCAAAAAGATCAGCACAGCTTCCATTGACTTCTATAGGATCTTGACAACTTTAATTTGGCAAAGTTTTGTATTAATGGGTTTTCCACTTCATAAATCTCAACTTTTTACAGTTTTTTTTTTAAAGTAATGAGAAAACCACACATTTTTAGAGATTTGTGAAAGAAATCAAAATCCAATTATTAGTAAATGACCCCTTTGATATAGAGAGCAGCATCAGCAGGCACAGTAGCCCTATCCTTCCTGACTCGATAGAGCTCCAGTGTGGGCAACCCCTCCTGATGTCCTCTAACTTGTATATGTAAATGATATGCAAATTAGGGTGGGTAGGAGGGCGGGTGGAGGAATGCTGCCCTTTTGGATCCAGCAATGTCATCATAGACAGAACTCAATTCATGGGGCATACAGCAGGTCTGTGCACTCCAAAAGGGAGCACAGAGACTTTATAAAATGCCAGACACAGCCTCCAAAATGACAAAAAATGCCAATTGCAGCCCCCATTTTTTTTTTTTTGCACAGTACATCTTGTGTTGTAAATGAGGCCTAAGTTTATTCTGAACAGTTTAATTCTGCATAACCTCATCATTAACATTAAATTATTTTACTAATTATCCGGTGATTTCTGCTGGTTTATTGTACGTCTATATCATCACATTCTCCAATAACTAATGGACTTCCAGTATGTGGATAAGCCATATCAGATATGTTTTCTAAGACAGCTAAAAATACTGTTACTTACATGTCTCAGGAAGACACTCAGTTCTTTGTTAGCATTTGGGTTGACTGTGGCCTCAAACACAGGCATGAATATGTTTTCCAACATTTTTCCAAAATTGGGCACAAAATTTTTAGCTCTGAAAATATCACTGGAAGCAATAAAACAGTAGATTATACAGAGTAAATACTTTCACTGGAATAGTTATAGCATGTACAGACAAAATGAGTCAGGCATCCTCTTTTGGCAACAAAACATATAACTGTAAAATTTCATTTCCAAAGGACTTTATGTAACTTGATGTCGCTGCCAAGGAAAGTACAGAAAGAAAAATACTGTTGTAACCAGAGTTGTATACATGTTATCTATGAATTGCTTAGTCGACCAAATGAACAGATTTAGTATATGCCAAAGCAGTAGCAAATCCAGGGCAGAACTAGGCAGCAGATTGGCAAAAAAGGTTCAGTATTGATATATGCAAGGTTACTAGTTGCTAGCTATTCACTAAAAGTAGTGTATTTGAGGATAATTTGGGGATTTTTGTGGATAACAAACTATGTATCTCTATGCAGTGTCACTCCGTAACCACTAAAGCAAGCAATAGAGTGCTGTCTTGATTTTAAAAAAAGGGATTGACTTGAGGAAGGAAAACATAATTTTTCCTTTTAAGGGGTTGTTCACCTTCGAACAACTAGTTGTTTTCAGATAGATCACCAGAAATAATGTATTTTTCCTATTACTTTCTATTTTCTATTTATGACTGTTTTTCTAATATTGAAGTGTAACGTGTATATTTTTACCTTCTAAAGCAGCTCTGGGAGGGGGTCGCCGACCCCCCAAACTGTTCTAAATTGATACATTTAATGGATAAATTTCTTATATTTTTTATCCCTGGATTTCATTACAGGCAGCTGTTAGAATTGATACAATAGTTGCTAATATGCCAGAGATGCTGTTTAGAAATGTATCAACTAAATGTTGCAAAATTGTAACAGTTTAGAGTCTGCACCTGAATTACTGAGCTGTCACCAGAAATGAACATTCAATTTTAAACTTAGATTTTGTAAAATCATTAAAAATAAATAATGGAAAGTAATTGAAAAAAGTCTCTTTCTCGAGAACAATCTGAAAAAAAAAATGAACTGGAAAAAAGTGTTTGGAAGGTGAACAGCACCTTTAATAGATTCATGGTAAGGTCTCACTTGGAGTATACAGTGCAGTTATTGTGCTTCAGCTTTAAGAAGGATATGAATGAGCTGGAGAGGGTGCAGAGATATGCAACTAAACTTAAATGGATGTAGTATTTAAACTATGAGGGAAGACCATCAAGGATGGGGTTGTTTTCGCTTGCAAACATATTATATATATATATATATAGGTATGGTGTCAATTATCCCAAAACCCGTTATCCAGAAAGCTCTGAATTACAGAATGCCCGTCTCCATTTTATTAAAATTATCCATATTTGTTTAAATGATTTCCATTATCCCTGTAATAATAAAACAGTAGCTTGTGATTGATCCAAATGAATATATAATTAAATCTTATTAGCAACACCAGCCTGTTGGGTTTATTTAATGTTTACATGATTTTCTAGTAGACTTAACGTATGAAGACCCAAATTACGGAAAGATCCATTATTCAGATAACCCCAGGTCCCAAGCATTCTGGATAACAGGTCCCATACCTGTGTGTGTGTATATATATATATATATATATATATATGTATATATATATATATTAATGAAGAATAGATCCGCACTCCGTTATTCTGTGAATAATCAAATCTTTTTTATTTTGCACATTAATCCTAATATTATTAAATAAAAAAGATTTGATTATTCACAGAATAATGGAGTGCGGATCTATTCTTCATTAATGTAAATATACATTTAGATCCAGCACCAGTGATCGACTGAGAGACTGATTCCGGTCTGCGGCTGCATCACACAGACTATATATATAATATATATATATAGTCCCAATATCGGCACTCAATCCAATGTATTTTATTCCGGGTGCTCAGTCAATCAAGAGTATATAATATTATTTTTTATTATTGTGTATCACAGTGTATCCCACCACTACTGTGAGATACACTGTTATGCAAAATAATAAAAAATAATATTTCACTTACATTGGAGTGGGGGTCCATCTTGCAACTATATATATATGACTCTATACACAAAGCCCATGCCGTCTGTAATAGAGGAATCTCCACAATAATATTAAGCATAAATCCAGTAACGCAACTAGAGGGGGGCGGGCTCTGGTGCTGGTTGCGCAGATGGGCCCCGCCCCCCTCCGTACGTGATTTTCTGCTGGGAATCAGTAAAGCGTGAGCTGCCGGGAGGCCCTGGCCCAATTGCCCCCCTGCTCCCCTTGTAGTTCCGCCACTGAATAAATCAGATTCAAAGCAAGGACTATGCACTGTGGGTACAGACATATCTATAGCTTACCCTATACAAGAGTGGTTTTACAGTTACTGCACCCACAAAAATATTGCTCAGACATCTATAGGGCTAAATAAAGTTTATGTTGTTTTTTTTAACAGGGAGCTGCTCATACTTGAGTGCTGGAGGAAAAATATGCCATAGTTAGGCGTATGTCATAGGGCCTTTGATACACTTTACTCATGTATCTAGCTTCATTGTTATTTCATGCCTAAATCATAATCACATGCTAATATATGTCAGACTGTAATATCACATTATTTAATGTTATACTCAAACAAAGATATGGGATATTTAGTAAACAAGAGGAGATCTTTCAGCACAGATTTCTCCATGATCTGAACTGAGCTATTTTAGTTCAGCGTGATTCACACGAACACTAGTGCGTTATATTAGCATAATGTATTCACTTAACCTGACTTGACTGGATCGTCTAGGTTGAATAAATGTTAGATATTTCACCAAACTGGATGTGATTTGGCAACTCTTAATTAGGAGGAAGGGGCATTTTACACACCTACTCTAGTTATTTGTGTGACACCTTCTGCAGCCTCACCTGAAATAATAACCCTTCCCTACACACACCCTGATTGCTTTTGTTCTTCATTCAGGTGCTGCGTTTATCGATTCAGAGAGGGCATGAGACAGAATGACAGTACCCTGCCATACAGCTTTTACCTCTCCCAGTAACACCACAGAATAAAATGGATTTGTATGCAATTAAATATGATGTGAAGTTACTCTTCACTGTGTTTGCAACAGGGGCTCAAATATAGTTCAGAACTAGGAGTACGCAGCAGAGAAGTGTTCAGGGCACACCAAATTGCAGAAAACATTTTGCTCTTTAATATGCATTTTATTGTCTAAGGAGCAAATTAAGTTGCTTTTGTAATTTTTTTTAACATACAAACTCCTTGCAGATTTGTGGATTAGCTGGAATTTAACCCAGGATCCCAGAGCTAAAATTCAGCAGTGCTAAATATTGCACCACCATGAAGCCCTTTCTATTATTCACAGGGGCGATCCTGTACATTTGCCGCCTGAGGTGGTCTACAGTTTGCCGCCCCCCTCCCAACGGCACTGACTTTTTCAGCGCCAGACGGGGGTAGGAGGGGTCCTCATTGCTAGTGTAGAGTGCGCAACTGCACGCTCCCCACTAGATGGCCCGAATTTCCAGGTTGAAAACTGGAAATTCAGCTCTTAAAGTTACCAGGAGCGCCATTTTTGCCACCCCATGTAACCAAGGGGGTGCTGCTGCCTGAGGCGAGAGCTTCAACTCGCCTCATTGGCGGAGCACCCCTGATTATCCAGAGGACAGTGGGAGTGCAGATTGCCAGCCTTATGGGCAAACTTATTTGCCACAATTTGCAGCGATTACGCATATGCAAACTTTTGTCTCAGCTGATGAACGCAAATTTTCTCTAGCGTTACTTTCTAGTGATACATCATTAACATACTTTCGCTTACGTCAATTTAAATATGGCGGGTGCATACACATCATATATATGTCTTTAATAGTGAGTTGCTGACATTGCTGGAAGTGGCATCTTATTAATAAAATATCCACATAAGCAAAATAAAGACAAGAGATCCTCTATTGTCCTAGACATGAGCCCACCCTACAATAAATGTGGCATGAGCTTCAAATGGTTAAATAAATGTTTAAAAAGTATATTTAACAGTTACAACTTTAAACATAACCCACATTAAAATATGAAAAAGCACCAACATTTTGTCTTTTTTTTATGACTTTTTTGGCATACAGGATATGATGTCACTGACAATAATGTGGAAGATGTGACTTCATCATATCAATTCACCAGGTATAACCTGGGGAAACAGACTTTGGCAAAAAGAGTTATGTATTGGAAAGTTCGCACTTTGATGAATGTACAGAGTAATGATTTTCCTGATGAAAGGGCACGAAACTTCATTACTGCTGAGCTTTTTCTGTAGCATATTGTCCTCTTCGCCTTTTAGTTAACTGCCAATGGCACAAATAGCAGTTCCAGGTGATTATTAAAAACAAAATGACAGGATAAGCTCTGTGGAATAAATTGCCTTTAGCACTAAATCAGGGAGAAAAACAGGGATCAAAAGCCATTTGTGGTTTTCCAAAGAACAAGAAAATAAAAATATTTGCCTAAATTACAATATTTGTCCTCCACAAATAATAAATTACTAGGTTGCTGGATGAAGATATATAAACTTAAAAATAGAAAAGAATGGATCTCTGCAAATGCTTCCACTGCTTTTGAACCACAAAAACCTAGCGAGGTTAAATAAAGCTCTTGGTCAGTTTATTTGGGGAGGTAAACACTTTTGAATCGGTAGGAAACTCCAACAGCTAAGGTGTCAAGGAGGGAAATATTTCCCAGATATATAAATTGGCCTGCAACCTTCAGTTTGCAACAGACTAAGTTAATAATAAGGAACGTTACACAGCGCCATTACTAGGCCAGTCTCTCTCACCAAATATTTCCTTGGTTTTTCTCCTGCATTCAGATGAGAAACAACTCCCATCTGGGTAAAAAGGATAGCCTGTTACTTTATAGAACAATTAGTGCCTGGAGTGCAGCATGTCACAGACTATCTCACTGTCAGTATCACCTTTCCTTCCTTTCATTGGCCACAAGCCACCATTGGTAACCCATTACTTGTATGGGCAGAACAGGGGTTTGCACAAATGAGACACTTTTGTACACTTGTACCACCAATCTTTTTTCCCTATCCAATCTCAAAGTATGATACCACTCAATAGTCTATGATTTTTTTTCTTATATCTACAAGCCAGGCATTATGCCTGCACAGAGATTCACGTTATTCCATCACAGGACACAAACAATCCAATTGATTTCTTATTTCGATCAGTTACTTACACTCTGCTATATAAAATCCTACAAGCTCCACTACTGGATAAGGATTTTGAGAGAGGCATGGGGAAATGGCTACATCATATTTCAGATTGAGAAAACTTAATAAAAGATCTATTTACTTTACATTTTAAATCTCTATCATTCTTAAATTCTAGCCATTTCCATGTTATGTTTCTGAGCATATTACACAGGGGCTATGTCTTCCCTGAGCTGCTCATGAGTGGGCTGGTCTGAATCCTGCTCAAAGTGGAGGGTCTTAAAAGCAGATATCTGCCAATGTTTATGGTCTTGTCCTGAATTAAAGTTCTGGAACACAATCACATTCTATTGCAAATTCACTGTACATATTCCAATACATCCCACACCTCTCTGGGCAATTTTTGGAGATAAAACAAAAGTTCCAAGGGCAGATAAGAAGTTAGCCAATTTCTGCATTTAATAGAAAAGCTATACTTCATTGTTGGATATTCCCCCCATCACTTGAAATAAACTAAACTTGATTTTGTTTATCATATGTATTGGTGGAAGCTACTCTTAATAGGGAACATCACACAACTTTTTTTTTGCCACTTCGGCAAAATATGTACAAACATTATCCCCTAGGCATAGGGGTACAATTTCATATGTATTCCAGTTCACCACTTGTTATGTATCGAAGGAGTTGGCAGGGAAAAGCCCTTTAACAATAGAAACTTAAAGTGATACTGTCATAGGAAAACATTTTTTTTCCAAACGCATCAGTTAATAGTGCTGCTCCAGCAGAATTTTGCACTGAAATCCATTTCTCAGAAGAGCAAACAGTTTTTTTTTGTTTATATTCAATTTTGAAATCTGACATGGGGCAAGACATATTGTCAGTTTCCCAGCTGCCCCAGTCATGTGACTTGTGCCAGTACTTTAGGTTGTAACTACTTTCTGGCAGGCTGTTATTTCTTCTGCTTCAGCTGAATTAGTGGGACATGGCTTTTACTATTGAGTGTTTACGAAGGGCAGGAGCACACAGGAAGATTCAGGGAATCTTCTTCTGGGTGAAAATCTCCCCAAACAAAAAATGGCTCTGACTAAACCAGTGTTGCAAACCAGCTGACTAAAGCAGATTAAAAAACCTAGAGGAGATTTGACTCAGAAAGAGACAGACAGACACAGCTTGCAACAGCAATTACAATTACAGATAACTGAAATTGTTTAATGAATGCATAATAGGAAAATTTGCTTACAATTGCATTTTCTTTTAGCAAAAAAGGGAGTGGAGGAACTATTTAAAAGAAATAATTTTCTTTTATCCTAACCTTTTCTCCACTAAGCCCACACACTTTGATAGGCCCTAGTTTGTAGAAGGACCATTAAAAACAAGGGGGAAACTATATAAGGCAACGACTTGGCAGCTTTCGGACAGAGACACACAAGCAGATTCACGGAGATTAGTTGCCTGGCGACATTTTCATGCTCGCACCCACATGAGCTTGCACCCACATGAGAATGTTGTCGGTGAGGTGCCTTGTAGGTGTGAGCACCCAGCTGGTAATCTACTGGCCCAGTAAGTACAATACCCGCCCAGACAAGGGCCAGTATTACAAATTTATCGGCAAAGTTGCCACTTGTCCAGATTTCACCCAGGCAGCCCAGTTTTTGGAAGGGCTACCTGGGTGAAAAGTGCCTGTCTGGGTCTCTTAATTAGGAAACATTAAAGTGAATGACATGCTC
The DNA here is from genome assembly GCA_024363595.1 of Xenopus borealis. NCBI lineage: Eukaryota > Metazoa > Chordata > Amphibia > Anura > Pipidae > Xenopus > Xenopus borealis. The sequence goes on along the minus strand of CM044433.1, from coordinate 51,397,386 downwards.
ATTCAAATCACTGATCACCATGTCATCAGCCCCGCCTCCACATCACCCGCCCCCAAATTCATCTGGTCCGCCCCCCAACATCCCCACCCCAATGTCATCTGTCCCACCCCCAATGTCACCCAGCCATCTCCGGTGTCACTGGCCTGCCGTCTGCCTGTTTTCCCCAAAAACGTAAACTTTTCCTTCCCTGATCTTCACTTTCTAGTTTTTGACTTAGCCCCGCCTCTTTGATGTTATCCACCCCCTGTGACACAGTGGCCCACCCCTTTTCGCTCATGTCCCAGTCCAGTAAAAAATTTTGAGTAAGGTGGCAACCCTAGCTGTGGGTAACTGCATTGGTGTAGATGTAATGTAGATGTAATGTAGATGCAATGTAGAGCCTAGTAAACAGGGCCATATTTATATAGCAGGCACCCCTAGGCCTGCTGTCGTTTGTCCCCCTGTCCCCTCCCTTTTATTTGCTTAAATTTACATCAATGGGACAGACCAATGGGAAGTGGCACACAGGATATTTTAATTTCTGGACCAATGGGAGTGTGGTTGGGCAGCATGCCGCCCCCTAAAATCCTGCCGCCCTAGGCCGGGGCCTACGTGGCCTCTCCACAAATCTGGGCCTGCTTGTAAATAAGCCATCATATCACTCATTTGCCCCCACATTTATTTTCTTTTTTTAGAGATTATCTGTATTTAACCCCATGTCTGACTGGTTAACACTAGTTTGTTATAGGGTTGCCACCTGGCCGGTAAAAATGTTGCTTAATGCCATTGTTATTTATAGGGAGAAACCTTATAGGAAGGCTGGTATTTTTTTCCAGAAAAGGTGGCAACACTAGTTTGTTTCAGACAAAAAGTTAATATTTTTGCTAAACATTACCATTATTCTTAACATAAGAAATCACATGGTGGTATAATACTTACTAAATTCTTGGGACTTGTATCATCCACTTCATGTTTGGACAATAAACTTTATGTTTGTTAAACCAGCGGGCCAGATTAGTCCATTCCTCAGGGGACCTTCCATAGATGGAGAGACGTGGCTCTGCGTACTGGTACTTAGCATCTTCTAAATCTGAACCTACTTCCTACAGTCAATAGAAAAAACATCGCTTAAAGAAAACATTTGAGTCCTGCATAAAATATAGCACAGATCGTTCATGTGCAGTTGCCCATAGCCACCAATCATCAGTCTGTTTATTCAGTCTGCTACAAATAAAAAAATAAAAGCAAAGATTGGTTGCAATGGGCAATTGCACATATGTTGTTTGACATCTATTTTTTTTAAATCAGCCCTAATTCATTTTACTCCAGCTCAATCATTTAGATACATGTTAAGAACAGGCAGGCCACGTGTTTCGAGCAGTAACGAATTCACCGTAACTTGAACATAAGAACTGGTCTGTGTTGGTTTCTTTTGGAAACTCCCGTTTCCTGCCACATTCCAAAAATATACAGGACGTTTAACTGGTTCCTGATAAAACTGGCTATAGTGTGTGTGTGAATGTGATTAGATTGCAAGTTCCACTGGTGCTTGAGAATGATGTATAAACACTGTAAAGGGATGATAAATATTTTGGTATAAATAAAGAATAATCATGATAAAGGTTTATGTATTTGTGTCTTTTCATTAAAGTCAAGATGCATTTGCCATCTGCAGTCAACATATGAGACAAATGTGATCATTACTTCAAATGCTTCCATACATGTAGACAGTGTTGAACTGGGACACCCATAAACCTTAGACCAGGGGCCCACTCTCAGTATTATTATTCTTTTTTTTTTTTTTTTT
>CM044433.1:51382135-51395354 GCA_024363595.1 Xenopus borealis | reverse complement strand
GAAAACATAACTTAATAAACCTAGCCTGAGTGATGTCTTCATTACCTACAATATGTAATTGAAGGGTAATACATGTTAACCTTGTATCCTAAAAAAAAAGTACTCTGAGAATTTTGATTTGGTACAGTTATGAGCTTGGAAGAGTTCACTGCACTATTCGGGGGATCCAAGTCTCAGGGTGTACTTAAATCAGGATCCTCGTCTGTCCATGGTGCCCAAACCTTATGAAATTTATCCGGGCAGCCCTTTCTCATGTATGTCATTATATTAAGTGGTAGTGTTTTCTCAATTACCTGTTCCCAGTCCTGTAAAGTCGGCCCGCCTCTTGATTTCCATTTTACAGCTATCATTTTTTTTGCATACATACACAAAACAGTTAGTAGTGTCCTCTGGGCTCATTTTCAGGGGTTATTTCAACCACTTGATTTAACAAAAAAACCTTTGGGTCCATTGTTAATGGGATTTCCGTTTTTATACTAATCATTTGTTTTACCTCTGTCCAAAATATTTGGATGATCGGGCATTCCTAGACCATATGCATAAACTCTACTGGGGAATATGAGCACTTGGCGCATTCATCCTTTGTATTTGAATTCATTTTGTGAAGTCTGTGAGGGGTGAGGTATACCCTGTGGAGATAGATCAGTTGCGTCATTTTGTCTTTACTGCAAATGATCCCCCCAATGGCATTTTCCAAAATATCTTCCCAGTCCTCTGGAGTAATTCCAGGTATATCCCTTTGGCATCGATTTAACAGTTTGTTGAGGGAGACACTACCTACTTGGGTTAATTGGGCATACAAACAATAGTGTTTTATTAAGTGCCACCTTTCTAAGGTTCATCTCTATGTTTCTGGGAGTGGTGTCTACTGCTCTATACTTAAATTGGGTTTTAACCACATGTCTCAAATGGAGATATTTAAAAAACATTCGTTTGGCGATATCCGATATGGGCGGTCGGATCGCGGGACCACATAGACGTACAGATGCGCCTGCGATCCAACGGTATTTTTTGACCTGCCTGATCAAGATCTGGCCGACCTTCGGCCATATATATCGATTGGGAAAGCCTGTCGGATGGCCCCACACATGGGCCAATAAGCTGCCGCTAAAATTCGCTAGCGTTGCCTTCGCTAACGTTGGCCGCACTTCGCCAGGCAAATTTTTGCCAGCACTACACAAATTCACTAAAGTGCGAAGTTACACTAAGGTCGGCGAACGTAAGCGAAGTATCGCTACTGTTAGTTCGCCAGGCAAATCGCATTTACGCTATCGATGCCTAATTTGCATACGGTGTGAACTTAAGCTTATAATAGAGGTGTATGTTACAGCCACTACATTCCACTACACAAGCCCAGGAAACCTTTAATAAATAAAATAAAGTTGTCCTATTGCCCTACATGTGCCCCCTGTATAGTTGAGTTGCTTTCACCCTAGAATGGTAAAATATGCCAGCGTTTTTTTGGGACTTCGAACTCCTATCTATTGTATTAACTTCGCCAGGTCTAACCTGGCGAAGTAAAGTCTAGCATAAGTGGTAACGTTCAGGAAAATGGTGATGTCACGCTGGCGAATTTATGCTAGCGTTAGACGCTTCACACTTTAGTGAATTTCCCCCTAAGAATCTGGTAAAATCATCAGAAAACAGGAGATTGCTTCAGGGTGATGGGAGACCAGGGATGGAACCCAAAATCTGGTAAGGCGCTGAAACAATGGGGGTGGGGTTGACAGCTCTGAAGTGGTTATGAGCTATTTAGCTTTGCTGCTCAGTCTGAGGTTTATTGACCTTCTTAGATACATATTCTGAACAATACTAAGTATATTTCCACACACCAAATTCGTACTGACGCCGTATAATGGTGTGACTTAAGATGACGAGGCATAAACCTTAAAAACTTTATTCTTAAAAATCTGAGGAGTTCTGTGGCATAGACTTTTATCACATGCTAAAGGAATAGTTCACCGTTAAATGAACTCTTAGTATGATGTAGACAATTAACAGTTAGTCCTCACTTTTTTGCTGGTTGCTGGGGTCCAATTTAAGTCTGAATGAGAGACTAGAAGATGAATAGGAGAGGCCTGAACAGAAAAGTAAGTCATGAAAAAAGTCTCCACAACTCTTACCTCCCAACACCATGTGCACCTTGTAATCTCAGTTGAGGCCACTATTGGGAGGGGAGGTCAGAGGGGAGCAGGTTTGGGTGGGCAGTCATTGACTCCTAGTCAACTCTAGACCCTAGGAGCGATGCTTTAACTCTTTCAAGAATGTAACATACACTCCATTCCTCAGGGCTCCATTTACCCCAAAATGAAAGTGAAAGAACATAATCCCTAGGATTGACTGAAAGGAAGCTTTTTTTATCAAATATCTGTTATTGGAGTTAAAATGGTATTAGGGGCCAAGTAAAAAAAGTAATAATTCAAAACTTATCAGAATGTCCACCAACAGAGCTAGCTATCAGCATATGCTTTACCAGTTTTCCTTTAAAACATGTAATACTGTATTTGCCTTATATCCCCATTAATAACCATATATTTTGAGGTGGTATACATATATATATATATATAGACAAATGCAATGATGTACCGTTACATTCACATTTCAATATTAAAGAAAATCCAGAAAATGGCACTTACCTTGATGATGGTAGCAAAGTATTCCCCATCAATGAGATTCTCTGTTTTCATGTACAAGTCTCGCAGTTCACTGGCACCGACAGGGTTATATTTAGCATTGAACTTGTCAAAGCGCTGGAAGGTTTGTCTTCCCTACAGGAAAGAGTGAAACAAGAGTCAAAGCCTAGAATTTCTCTGCTGGTTCCTGTTATGCCTCATGTTAAACTCAAACTATTCATAGCAATGTAAAAGTGGCAGTAGAATATCTCTATTATCATATAAACATGTCAGTCCTCAGTAATTGATGATTAAATTAGAATGTTCTGTACTTACAGCATGGACATCTAGAGAGTCCACTGTCAGGTCATATGGATGAAGGTTCAGGGAACCGAATAGTTCTTTCAATGTCATCTTCTTGCCCTTAGACTCATATACCACACGATCTGCGTCAATCCGATAGGACTTCTTTATAAAGCGTAGAAGATGCTTCTGGTTCATGCAGGCTGCAGCATGGATGTGTGTATCCACCTTATCACATATCAAAAATGGCATTATGTTTGACACTCAAAAGACAAAATTGAGCTATTTTAGTGATAATATTTGCTCCTTTAGTTGCTAAGGTTGAGAAATGCCAGTAAGCTGTAATAAGCAGGGTCAATGTTAATAACTAAAGTCACTTATGTAAGCTCCAGTAGGTCTCTTCCATTTGATATATGACTAATGACAAAGCAGTATAGTGGGGGTCAATATAACATTTAGTCAAGAAGGTCATGATTGAGGCCATGATAAATGGATTGAAGAATTAGGTTAGAATATAAAATGAACTATTATACAGGAAAGAGGAATCACTCATTCAGAGATGCTATGTAATGTTTATTTAAAAAAATAATAATAATACAAAATTTGATTTAACAGTGTTCTTAGAGCCCCCTCTAGTGGTATGAGAATTGCAACTATGGTAACAAATAGAACACATATCATGTCATTGTATTGTTTATTTCTGCTCCCTTCATTAACTGGACACTTTTGTGCAAATATAATCATATAAAATTTAGACCCACAATGCTGCCTATTTGTAAACCCATGTCCACATAACAAATGCTAACATATATGTATTTTACTTTTCTTTGTCCCCTGTCCCCCCAAAAAAGGGATTTTACATATTTACTGCCTTTGATATTATGAGTACTACATAAAAAATATGTTTTTTCATAATTACGATATTTATTATGGTGACTGCTTGGTCGTATAAGTGATACATGCATTACAGAGAAGGCTCAGTACTCCAATTCAATATGTAGTTGTGTACATGTAGTGTGACACGCAATAAATCACACAAACTACACATTGAATTTGAGTGTTGGAGCTTTGGCAGGCCTTATTAAAAGAAGGAAAAGTTAAGTGAGCCTTATCAGAAATGTCCACCTAATTACACCAGTAAACCCTCAAAGTAATGCTGCGCTGAGTCCTTTTGTGTAGACATGGGCTTCTGTATCAGACTTCCTGCCTTCAGCTTAAACATCCTTGCCCCAGGCGTGAGCATGCTCAGTTTGCTACTCCCACCCCCCCCTCTCTGCTGTAATCTGAGCGCAGAGCTATAAGCGAGCAGGGAGAGTCTCAGGCAGGAAGTGGTCACACCAAGCTAATACTGCAGCTGCTATCCTAAACAAACAGAGAGCTTCTAGAGTAAAACATTCTACAGAATAAATATAGCATTTTAGCTTGCTATTGCAGCTAATCTATTGGCAATAAAATGCCTCCGTAGCTTTTCGTCTCCTTTAATTGCAGGATAAGGAGGCCCTGAACCTAAAAAGTCTCAAGCCTGCACTCCACAGGCCCATCTCTACTGGTGCCATTACATTTCTTTTAGGGCACAAAGTAAATCTTTATGCACCATCGTTTATACAGCAGGTGTAAGATCTTAAGGGAAAGAGGTTACAGATTTAGTAAGAAGCACAACTTATATTGTTATAGAGAGATTGGAGCAGTCTCACATAAATGATTATGATATGTCCTCATGTATTTACAGATGTGATGGGTCAGGCCTCACTAGGGACTAACCAATAACCGGTAACTAACATTACCTTTCTGCAGTTATAGAAATCACGATGTGGATTATTCTTTAACTCCTTTAGTTCCTCCATCTCATTCAGCATTTCGTGCACCTTATACTTGGATGACAAGAACTTTAAGCGACGGTGGCTGTAGGTCTTACTGAAAGAAAAGGGCAGAAATTAACTTTTCAGCAACTGTCTTGCAGCAAAAATCATAGACAACATAACAGACTATTAGCACCAAAATCTGGATCACAGGATTATTCTAGGTCAGTTATTCAGGAAAAAGGATGTTCTACACAATTTATACTTTTAGTCTAGATTCAGGCCGCATTCACTGAGTGTTTTTTCCACTTGTCATTGCCTTTAATGGCAACTACCACATGCATCTTCAGGAATATGAATAGGCGAGGCTTGAATAGAAAGGTGAGTAATTAAATGTAGAAATAACAATAAATGTGTAGCCTTACTGTCCATTTGGTTTTTAGTAGGGATGCACCAATACCAGGATTCCTACTGCCTGGCCAATCGGAATTCTAATTTGCATATGCAAATTAGGGCCAGGGAGGGAAATCACATGACTTTTTGGCACAAAACAAGGAAGTAAAAAATGTTTTCCCCTTCCCACCAGTAATTTGCATATGCAAATTAGGGTTCGGATTCAGTTCGGTATTTGGCCGAATCTTTCGGGAAGGATCCGGGGGTTCGGCCGAATCCAAAATAGTGGATTCGGTGCATCCCTAGTTTTTAGATGGGGTCAGTGACCTCCATTTGAACGCTTGAGTCAGAGGAAGAAGGCAAATAATTTGACAACTATAATAAAGTAAAAATGAAGGCCAATTTAAAAGTTGCTTAGAAAAAGCCACTGTATAACACACTAAAGGTTTTCTGCCATGCATCTACACTGAGGGGATACACAGATCAAAATTATCCTTGCAGATTAGGTGATGCTTCCCCACTGTAATTCTTGTATTGGTTTCTTCAAACAGAGAGTCACCATCATATCCTCCAAACTTTATAATTCAGCAGTAAAGAACCAAATGAATGATACTTTGTTTATTGTATAGTGCAAAATATGTTTTGGGATTCATTGATCCTTCATCAGTTTAGTACAGGTTCCAAATTAAGGAAAGGCCATCTCCCATTTTATCCAAATTATCCAAATTTTTTAAAATGATTTCCTGTTTCTCAGTAATAATAAAACAGTAGCTTGTACTTGATTTAGACTAAGATATAATTAATCCTTATGGGAAGCAAAACCAGCCTATTGGGTTTATGTAATGTTTACATGATTTTCTAGTGGATTTAAGGTATGAAGATCGAAATTATAGGAAGAGCTATTATCTGGAAAACCCTAAGTCCCAAGCATGGACATCAGGTCCCATACCTGTATTAAACAATGTGCATAACGCAGATTACTTACAAATCCCCCACAAACTCCAACAAGGGTGTCCGCTTCATCATGTGTCCATACGCATTGGGATACATGCTTTAAATTCCACTTACAGAGAGGTGCCCTCAAGAGGCCTAACATAGAAAGTAGGAGAATGCCACTTGTATTTACAGTGGTGTGAAAAACTATTTGCCCCCTTCCTGATTTCTTATTCTTTTGCATGTTTGTCACACTTAAATGTTTCTGCTCATCAAAAACCGTTAACTATTAGTCAAAGATAACATAATTGAACACAAAATGCAGTTTTTAAATGAAGGTTTACGTTATTAAGGCAGATAAAAAACTCCAAATCTACATGGGCCTGTGTGAAAAAGTGATTGCCCCCCTTGTTAAAAATAATAAGAACAAAAGTAATTGAGATCTATCAGTCTGGTAAAGGTTATAAAGCCATTTCTAAAGCTTTGGGACTCCAGCGAACCACAGTGAGAGCCATTATCCACAAATGGCAAAAACATGGAACAGTGGTGAACCTTCCCAGGAGTGGCCGGCCGACTAAAATTACCCCAAGAGCGCAGAGACAACTCATCCGAGAGGCCACAAAAGACCCCAGGACAACATCTAAAGAACTGCAGGCCTCACTTGCCTCAATTAAGGTCAGTGTTCACGACTCCACCATAAGAAAGAGACTGGGCAAAAACGGCCTGCATGGCAGATTTCCAAGGCGCAAACCACTTTTAAGCAAAAAGAACATTAAGGCTCGTCTCAATTTTGCTAAAAAAACATCTCAATGATTGCCAAGACTTTTGGGAAAATACCTTGTGGACCGACGAGACAAAAGTTGAACTTTTTGGAAGGTGCGCGTCCCATTACATCTGGCGTAAAAGTAACACAGCATTTCAGAAAAAGAACATCATACCAACAGTAAAATATGGTGGTGGTAGTGTGATGGTCTGGGGTTGTTTTGCTGCTTCAGGACCTGGAAGGCTTGCTGTGATAGATGGAACCATGAATTCTACTGTCTACCAAAAAATCCTGAAGGAGAATGTCCGGCCATCTGTTCGTCAACTCAAGCTGAAGCGATCTTGGGTGCTGCAGCAGGACAATGACCCAAAACACACCAGCAAATCCACCTCTGAATGGCTGAAGAAAAACAAAATGAAGACTTTGGAGTGGCCTAGTCAAAGTCCTGACCTGAATCCTATTGAGATGTTGTGGCATGACCTTAAAAAGGCAGTTCATGCTAGAAAACCCTCAAATAAAGCTGAATTACAACAATTCTGCAAAGATGAGTGGGCCAAAATTCCTCCAGAGCGCTGTAAAAGACTTGTTGCAAGTTATCGCAAACGCTTGATTGCAGTTATTGCTGCTAAGGCTGGCCCAACCAGTTATTAGGTTCAGGGGGCAATTACTTTTTCACAAAGGTTTGGATTTTTTTTCTCCCTAAATAATAAAAACCCTCAATTAAAAACTGCATTTTGTGTTTACTTGTGTTTACTTGTGTTATCTTTGACTAATAGTTAAATGTGTTTGATGATCAGAAACATTTTGTGTGACAAACATGCAAAAGAATAAGAAATCAGGAAGGGGGCAAATAGTTTTTCACACCACTGTATCTGTGATGTGCACTAAACAATAAGCAAATGACCTGATGATTCAATTGGTTCTCCAGAGTGAAATTAGGGATACACTGTTCAACAGCACCTTATTTTATCCAAATACACTGCCTCGGTGTAGTGACCCATAGCTACAAATCACCTAGAAAAACAAAGGCAAAGCTGTCATTGCTTGCTATAGCTTACTACATCAAGGCAAACTTGTGTTTTTATGAAATGGCCTTAGATCAGAGATACTTACACAGGCCCTTGTGCTATGAGGGCTAATAGAAAATTCATGTCATCCACAAAAGTGTTAATATTTGGGTAGTCAAAATCTTTAGGCTTGTCCTTGGCAAGTGCATCTTTGTCTGGATAGATGTAAATCACGCCATTTTTGATCTTCATCTTGTAACCCAGATCAGCAGGTAGGTTATCGGTTCTAAAAGGGTCTTCTCCCATTTTGGATGGGGCTGAGAATTCTTTAAAAGGGGATAATAAAAAAAAAGGATTTTTTAATTAAAGTATATTGGAGATAGATTTATTTTTCATTAAAGAAAGTAAAAATGGGATTTTATTTCTTTGCCTTTCCTTGCCCTTTAATTACAGGGCATTATGTCATGAAGCTGCCCATATCCAGAACCCACTGTTTCAAGCACTATAGCCCTGTGACACCATACAAAGGCTTATTTATATATTAACACATTTCTAACCAAAAACATATGCTAATGCCTCTCTGTCTGCTCCCCACCCACTTCAAATAAGGCATCAGGCTGATCAGACTTATGGCATTTTAAAAAACTTTTTATTCTACTTTTAATAGTTTGGCGTTAACCAGATGCTGAGGTTAAAAATTTGGGGTGATAGTAAGCATTTTTGTGTATTTGGCCTTTTATCTGGTCATTTTGTATATTAAACTTTCAAGAATGCTACAAAATTTTCTAAGGTACCCAGATTTTGTGTATTTTATAAGTTATTTTGACCTGTCTAATTGAGATTTAGGGAAGGTATGAGACTCTAGCCCTGGGTGTCCTGACTTCCCCAGTAAAATACAGGTGGTTGGAATGTGGGACCACATCAACGAACAGATGCGGCCGTGATCCAACGGGAATTATTACCCAGCCCGATCGACACCTGACCGGTAAAATACCAGCCATGTGGCAACCCTATTTTGGCCAGATAATGATCAGGGAAGCCTGTTGGAGGGCCACCTGAATGGGCCCATAAGTTGCCGTCTGTCCGCTGCTTTTATCGGCCCGTGTATGGGGGCCAGTGTCAGACTGGGACACCAGGGGCCCACCCAAAAACCTTACACTAGGGGCCCACCAAAAAATCTTAGACCAGGGGCCCACTCTCAGTACTATTATTCTTCCTCTACTCATTCAACCTCTATTCTCCTAATGTATTTTCTTTACATACTATAATCTATTATGACATCTATTTAGCCTATAGAAATAGGGAATGGCCATGAACTTGGCCAAATTAGCAGCATGAGGGCCCACTGACACCTGGGCCCACCGGGACTTTTCCTGATGTACTGGTGGGCCAGTCCGACACTGATCGGGGCCTTTAAGTGGTATCCCTATGGTTAGGTAGTAATAATGGTTTTCTCTAGGATATCTCTACCTTTCTTTTTGTTTCCCTTTTCTATACGCTTAAATGTTTTCATCCAACCTTTAGGAGAATTTAACGATTCTCTCTTAATGCTCCTCTCCATTTACTTTTGAAGGGAATTGATTTTAGTGGTGCACATAACTATCATGGGTTTGTGATCAACTTTAGCACAGGTCACTTTGTTGTTTAATGAATTGATTTATAATCTTTTTACTATTCTTTGTATTAGTTTTTATATAACACCTTATGTAGCACGTGTCACTTTAATGATATGGGGGGGGGGGTTCAATCAGTTAATGTTGGTGCAACAATGTTAAAATCTGCACCAGCATATTTTTTTTGACAAATTAATGGAAGAGGCCTTGAGAAGTTGTCTAGTTCTCTGATTTTGTTATAGTCAACTATACTTAAAGAAATTTTGTTTTGTGAATTTTAATAGATAATTTCTCAGTGTGTCAATATTTTGTCTCCTTTTCTATTTATATGACATATATACATATATTATTAGCTTTTTAATATACATTAAAACCAGCCTATTGAGTTTATTTAATGTGGCTTTGGGAATCTAAAATATATATCTTGAATACGTCAATAGTTTTCCCTTTTTCCACTTACATGTAAACCCATTACCTTCAACACTTGTCAATTTAATGAGATTGGGGGGGGGGGGGTTTGGAAATAGTAAATGTAATGCTAAAAATACTCCATTAACGCGTTTTTCTTTTTGAAGTAAATTTTAAATTTGTCTTTTACCTTGAGAGAGTCGTCTTTCCTTACCACTTATTTTTCTTTTTTATAATACAGCTACACCCCTACAAGGCAGTTAGAATTTTCACAGATAATTCTGAGCAGGTAAAACATTTTCGTTTTCCAGACTCTTAAGTCAGCATTAAATGCCAGTCAAAGGGTGGCAGATAAGTGCTGTCTGAAATTCAGGCAAAATGGTACAAATTCCCACAAAATATAAAAACACATGAGTAAGCAAACTTCTTTGGCAGTACTGCAATGTATGAGCACTTGCAAAATCATCAACTGACTGATACTTACCTGGGTAAATCTCATCTGCCTCATTCCATACACCACCTTCAATATGCCGCAGATGCTGGGCTATAGTCCTCGGAAATCGCTGAAATGATTCCCTCATATATTTCTCTCGAATACATAGAGCCCGATATATCCCCTTTCCAGCAAGCTCAAAGTCATCGATGCTCACCTGCAATGGAGTAATAATGTAGTTATGGTTACTGCACTGGTGGAAGAGTCATTGACCACATCAGAACAGTGAAAGACTACAAGTACAAGATAGACTTTGATGCGGAGCAATGAGTGGATCAGTGCTGAAAACATGCTCTTTCTTGCCAGAGATTTCATCTTTTCTTTTTTGAGTTTTGTTGACAGGTGCAAAATTATTATTTAGGGTTAGTGGTGACAAAGATACCAAATGAATGTCCAGTAGACATTTTCTATTTCACAAATACAGGTATGGGACCTGTTATCCAAAATGCTCGGGACTTGGGGTTTTCTGCATAACAGATCTTTTGTAATTTGGATCTTCTTACATTAAGGGGCAGATTTACTAAGTGTTGAATTTGAGGTTTAAAAAACCCTTGAATTTGACCATGGGAATAGTTGGGAAATGTTGGGGAAGTAAAATCCTTCGATTCGAATATCGAATTTGAAGGATTTTACCGCAATTCGGTCGTATGATCGAATCAACGATTTGAACAATTTAATCCATTCAATCGAATTTTTATATTCGATCAAAAATAATGAAACCCTATTCAGTAGCTTTGATCTGGCGAACTAGGCAGTTGAATAAAAATTTAAAGGGGAAGTAATTCGACTGTCGAATAGTCGAATACTCGAATAGATTTTTATTCGAATCATTTGATTTGATCAAATTTTCAAAATTCAGTGGTTGAAGTGGTCTTCAAAAACAGTTGAAAATCCGAATTTGAATCTTTTTGAAAATTCGATTGAACTTCGAATCCTTCATGTGAATTTAGTAAATCTGCCCCTAAGTCTTTTTGAAAATCATGTAAACATTAAATAAACACATCAGGCTGGTTTTTCCTCCAATAAGGATTAATTATATCTTAGTCTGGATCAAGTACAAGCTACTGTTTTATTATTACATAGAAAAAGGGTATCATCTTTAAAAATGTTAATTATTTGGATAAAATAGAGTCTACGGGAGACAGGCTTTCCGTAATTCTGAGCTTTCTGGATAGTGGGTCTCTGGATAACAGATCCCATACTTGTACAAACAATTGCATTCTAAGTGCTTTGTTCTTATGATTGCAATATTGCTGACGCTGCAACATGTTGTGCAAAACTTTTTTTCAAATTACAAAAGGGGCAAATAGTCAAATACAGGTATGGGATCAGTTATCCGTGGCAACCCATTATCCAGAAAGCTCAGAATGACTGGAAGTGCAGGCCGTTCTCATAGACTCTCATAGGCAAATTTGTCCCATTTTGCTGAAAAATTAGCGAATTTTCCATTGAATTCACGAACAGGCGAAAATTTCAGAATTGATGCTGGCGACAATTAGACTTGCATTTATTTTGTCCTAATGTATTGAAGTCAATGGCGCATGGTATATTGTTGCCAGTGTCAAAAATTGTTCTACTGGGTTTATTTAGGATTTAATAAATTTTTACCAAGTGGTTAGAAAAAAACCCAGTACATTTACATTTTACAAATCTGCGATTTATTGTATACATAATGTCACTGCTTTTTACATCATTTTTTCCAGCAGAAATGATTTAACATGGCATGATGAATAGCCCCCTTAGATACTTGTGGTCTACAGTGAGCATATGTTATGTAACAGATAAGAAATGCAATGAAAAAGAATGTGAAGCATGCATACTGAAGTGTAGTAGGTCACACAATTCTTGTAAGAGATTAGGAGGAAGCAATGTCATTTCTCAGGTTCCAAGGGTAAAGCAGTGGTTCCCAAACCGCTGTGTTACCCCTAAGGATGGTGATTATTCTACTGGTATTGCCATTGAATTGTTATTAGCTAGCAAGGGCCATCCAAATATTGGTCCAATATGGGCATCTGACCCTGCAAAGGCTCTGTCTGTCTCTGTCCCAGCACAGAGGATTCTGCTGTGGAACTAGAACATCATTTAGGCTGGCTAACCTGGACCTATTCTTGGCCTGACACCTTGGGATTTCTAATACATCCTATGCTGTGTGTGACTTTGATAACTCATTCCCGACACATTTAGTCATGGAGTAATCAGAAAATTCTGAAACTACAACAAAACTACAGAGGTTGCTATAACTTAGCCGATGCAGAATTTTGCTTATGTTATAACTGAAGAGGTACTTAATTAACAATGAGCAAATTTGTATCTGGGCAGTAACCCAAGGCAAAATTTACCTAGAACAAGGAAAATAATCACTCATCTGTTTCTAAGGATGCCCTAAAAGTGGGAAATTAAGGACAACTGGATGGTGATCTTTACCTTACTTATTAAGAATAAGTAATGCATATTTTACATAAAATATTAAAGGAGTGATTCACAAAAGGTTTTTAATCCTTAAAGCACAAGTTTGCACGTTGAAAAACAATGTTTATTTAAAGGAAAACCCCCGGGCAAATGCCACTAATTTTTTACTTAACCCTCCTGCAGATTCTTGCCACGAGAGTTCACATCTTCTTTCTTCAGTCTTCTTCGGAAGTTTTGGCGCATGCGCAGTTGGAGATTTCCGGACCTGAACCACTGCACATGCTCCAAAAGTCTGGAAAATTTCCCATTTGTTTCAGAAATTTTCATGACTTGGTGAGCATGTGCAGTGATTTGGTTCCAGAAATCTCCTCCAACTGCACATGTGCTGAAAACGATGGTCTACTTATGAAGAAGAAGACCGAAGAAAGAAGATGGCTGATGTGAACTCCCATGCAAAAATCTGCAGGAGGGGTAAGTAAAAATTAG
>CM044433.1:51367304-51378990 GCA_024363595.1 Xenopus borealis | reverse complement strand
TTGATATAAACTATCTGTTGCTCAAAAATTAATTTTTGGGGTATAGTTTTCCTTTAAGTATTTGCGACTATAGAATATAGAATATTCGGGCGCATCAAATAGATCGAATAAATATATATCCGAGCGCCCACTATTCACCAGTCGAAGAACCCTCGTCAATTCGACCCAAAGAAAACTCAAACTGGGAAATTTGGTAGAATTATATCATATTAACATTGTCAAGAAATGTTTCAATTGTTTTGAATGTTTCAGTTCATTAAAATATATTTGACAACATAGAGCCCTTGATCATCATTCTCTTCTATGGGTGGGGTGTTAGAGCTCAGATACAGCATTGGGTTCTAACATGCCTCTGAATTGTTTTTTATCTTATTGAAAACAAAACATTTTTTTGTAATGCATTATCATTGTTTATTTTCATTTTTGTGCTGCGATAGTAGATCTGCTTTGTAATCATAGTCACTGCCTTTTCCATGTTATGCATGCGTACAAGCTAACCAATCCTAAAGAATCCTGTCTGTCTGCTTCCTAAGAAATTGTAATCCTGCTATGGTCCTTTGGTCCTGTGCTTAAAACTCATTGCTGTAATTACTGTGCAACTTTCCTCTTCAACCCAATGCGTTACAATATGCTGAGGCAACAAAATGCTGAGAATCAATCAATGTAACACTACCCTCATTTGTGGTTTTAAGAGAATGTTATCAGGGGCGTTCCTGACTATATCGCTGCCTGAGGCAGCCTTCAATACGCCGCCGCCCTCCCCTTCCCACGGTGCTCACTTTTTCAGCGCCGGACAGGGGTAGGGGGGTCCATGGCGCTCATGCAGAGCTCGCTCTGCACTAGAAGAGCCGAATTTCCAGGAGCTGCTTTTTTGCCTCCCATGAGAACCAGGGGGGGCGCTGCTGCCTGAGGCGAGTGCCTCAACTCGCCTCATTGGCGGAGCACCCCTGAAAGTTATGCGAGTGGTATGAGGCATTTAAATCACTTCAGTTGCAGAAGATTTTCACTACGTCCATTGCATAGTGGAATGTGTTTTTTGGCTTCATCTTGTCCTCCCAGTATTGGACTGGGACACTAAAGGGTCCATCAGAGAACCTGATATCAAGGACCACTTGCCAGGCCTAAAACCCTTTCTTCTTATTGTGAAAAACCCCGGTATCCCCATGTCTGCGAAGTTAATTTCTAAAATTATTCTTATTCAGTGGGGTAACAAAAGAGTGCTCCAGAAAGGGCAAATAACCCTCAAACTTCAGGGCTCACCTGGGGGAAAAGCTTACTCCCCAGTCCTGTCCCAAGGAAGATATATTTTGCATTAATATCAAAACAGGCTAGCTGAACGTTTGGCTTTATGAATCTGCATGCTAAGACTGTGTCTGTGCCAGAACGACTAATGGTTCTCGATGCATAGCTGGCTACAAAGATTTAAATGAGTATTTACATGTCTCATGAATTCTGGAGTTGAAGTTACAATTTTATAATTCTGCTATTACAAAAAGTTAACTGGGTCACTTATGGCAAGTGTAAGTAGATGGTGGCTCAAGGCAATATATACTGATATGCATGTCTATATATATGGACAAACAATCCCTGTAAGGCATTTTTAGTAGCTTAAGGCACAAAATGTTTCAATGTCCTTAAAGGGGTGGTTCACCTTTGAGTTAACTTTTAGTATAATGTAGAGCGTGATATTCTAAGACAATTTGCAATTGGTTTTAATTTTTTATTGTTTGTGGTTTTATAGTTATTTAGCTTTTTATGCAGCTTCTTTCTAGTTTGCTGTGTCAGCAATTTGGTTTCTAGGGTACAAATTACCCTAGCAACCCTGCATTGATTTGAATAAGAGACTAGAATATGAATAGGAGATGGACTGAATAGAATAAGTAATAAAAAGTGGCAGTAACAATACATTTGCAGCCTTACAGAGCATTTGTTTTTAGATGGTGTCAGTGACCCCCATTTGAAAGCTGCAAAGAAACAGAAGAAAATTGCAAATCATTAAAAAACTATGAAAAATAAATAATGAAGATCAATTGAAAAGTTTCTTAGAATTGGCCTTCTACAATATACTAAAAGTTAACTTGAAGGTGAACCACCCCTTTAATATATTAATAATCAGTTGAGTGCAGAGGACCTTTGTATTTGTCTATGTGAATTTTGTGGTCACCACCTCATTCAACCCTCGCTTAATGTTCTTAAAAATTAGTTGTGAGCACAATTTTCCCTTGTTTGATATAGTTCATATAGGAGTAGTGACCAGCTCCTTGTTGTAGCTCCCACCCATTCCCAGCTATAGTCAGGTGATAACACTAGTGGTATAAATACAATATGTTAATCAGTTATTTGTTGGTTTTTATTTATAAGTATTTATGCTGAAGGTATCGTTTTCCTTTAACATCTTTACCTACAAAAGTGTGCTTGAGCCTTGACAAAATATAAAAAATAACGTAGAATAAGAGTAAACGTTGGTTAAGGAATAACTATCTTACCCCTGATGCATAATCTCCAGTGATCTGCACTTTCTGAAAATCAGGCACAGTCAAGTAAAGAGGAAGAGTTTGTTCTGCATTTGACTTGGAAACAGGCTGTGACTCCATTGTGGGCACTTTGAGAGCAACTGACCTGAAGCGCTCAAGGCGTTTTTTTCTAAAAGAGAGAGAAAATAATGACAATTGGATTTCACCATAAACTATATTGGAATGGTTCTTCCCTTCTAACTACAACCATGGGTTGCAATTCCTAGAATTAGGACAATGTTTAAGCAGGGGTGATACTGCCCATTTTGCTGCCTTAGGCAGTCTTTATTTTGCCTCCCCCCCTTTCCCATGGTACTGACTTTTTCAGGGCTGGATGGGGGTAGCAGGGGTCCTCATCGCTGGTGAAGACAGTGCAACTGCATGCTTGGCACTAGAAAAGCCAAATCTCTGGGTCGAAAACCGGAGATTCGGCTCTTAAAATTAACAGGAGCAGCATTTTTGCTGCCCCTGGTAACCAGGGGGGTGCAGCTGCCTGAGGCGAGAGTCTCAACTCAACTCATTAGCGGAGCACCCCTGTGTTTAAGGCAGTGTTTGTTGTTCACAATTCAGTGATTTAAGCAAGCTGGCTGATTCTTTCCACAAAGCTCTAAAATTGCGTGGTTTCCACATTTTTATAAAAAAATTCAAGATGTATTAAGTGTAAAAACCACAAAACCCTCTAATACAAAACTTTACCAGGTAAAAATTGTCAAGGTCCTATAGAAGTCAACGGGACAGTGGCGTAACTAGATGTCACTGGACTCCACAGCAAATTCATTTTAGGGCCCCCAACATATCCAGAGATTGTCCTGTTTTACCAATTTATGTTGAAATCACTCATTATTTGGGCCTCATGGGGCCCATATACCTCCAGGGTCTGATTCCTCTGTAGTTACGCCCCTGCAACGGGAGCTGTGCTGATCCTGCTGGACTGTTGTCAATCAATTCAGACTTTAAGGGGCACATTTACTAACGGTCGAAGTGAATTTTCGAATAATAATAATTTTTTTAAATTAAAATTTTGAAGTAATTTTGGGCTACTTGGACTATCAAATAGCCCAAAATTCGATTTGAATTGAAAAAAAAATCAAAAATTTGAATTTTGAAGTACTGTCCCTTAAATAAAATTCAAATTTGACCATTTGCCATTGCCATTATATCCTATGGAGGACCTCCCATACAGGCCACCTAGGCCCGGGCTTAGGGCGACAGGATTTTAGGGGGGGCGGCATGCTGCCCAGCCACACCTACATTGGTTCAGAAATTTAAATTTCCTGTGTGCCAATTCCCATTGCTCCGTTCTGATGATGAAAATTTGAGCAAATAAAAGGGAGGGGAACAGGAGCAACAAACGACAGGGGGCCTAGGAGCACCCACTAGGTAAATCTGGCCCTGCTCCCATAGCCTTTACAGGCAATTTTTTTTAAAGGGATATCGTTCAAATCGAGATGCGATTGTTTGATACAAATTCGATTGAAAATGGCTGTTTTCGATCAAAAACCTGGTCGTATTTCTAAGTTTCTTCACTTCGAAATGCGACCATTAGTAAATGTGCCCCTTAGAGGTTTTTAGGTTTTTGGATTTTTTTTTTCCTCACTAAGAATTGTCTGAAAAACTATCATTTTTAGAGGTTTTTGAGGTATTCAGATTTTTTAGAGCTTCGTTCAGCGTAACTTTTCCATTTGTACTTTTTTAATAAATGTCATGACATTCGTAGTTTTAGGGGCAGATTTATCAAGGGTCGAATTTTGAAGGGAAAAAAAAACGACGAAATTCGACCATCTAATTTTTTTTAAAAGGGGTTTTCGATTGAAAATGGACCATTTTCGATTGAATAGGTCCATTTTCGATCGAATTAAAATCGTTTGAATTGTTCGACTGGATCAAACGATTCCCCCCCAAAAATTAGAATTTCAAAATTTTTCAAAAACACTCTTTAAAGGTTCTAGGTGGTCCCCCATAGGCTAAAACAGCAATTGGGCAGGTTTAAAGAGACAGTACTTTTTTCAATTCAAATCGAATTTTGGCATATTCGATAGTCAAAGTGCCCAAAAATTACTTTAAAAATCTAAATTTTTGAATTAGAATTTTCACTTTGACCTTTGAAACCTCTAAAATCCGAACCTTTGATAAACAGGCCCCTAAGTCTACTAAAAAATGTTTTAGACATTAAATAAATCAGCAAGGATTAATTATATCTTAGTTGGGATCAAGTACATGTATGCAACCTATTATCCAGAATGCTTGGGACCTGGGGTTTGCCGGATAAAGGATCTTTCCGTAATTTGGATCTTTATATCTTAAATCTACTTGAAAATCATGTAAACATTAAATAAACACAATAGGCTGGTACTGCTTCCAATAAGGTTTAATTATATCTTAGTTTGAATCAAGTACAAGCTACTGTTTTATTATTACACAGAAAAATTAAATCATTTTTAAAAATTTGGATTATTTAATTACAATGAAGTCTATGGGAGACGGCCATTCCGTAATTCAGAGCTTTCTGGATAACGGGTTTCTGGATAAGGGATCCAATACCTGTACTAGATGCTGTTTTATTATTAATACAGAGAAAAAGGAAATCGTTTTTAAAAATAAGAATTATTTGATTATAATGGAGTCTATGGGAGATGGCCATTCTGTAGCTAAAATTACCTTTTTTCCTGTGCCTCCTTTGTGTCCATTTTGATTAAATGTTCTGTCATTTCATGGTGTGAGATTGGCACATTTTCCGTAATATCAAATGGGGATATTTCTGTCTTACTTTCCACATCAAGAACCTCTGTCGCAAATACCTTTTCCGCAAGAGAGCGGATGTCTTCACTGCTTTCTGGGGAAAACAAACATCAGTGTTAATACTATGTTTTAGACTCTCTTTTATTGACTGTGTATGCTATTGCAGTGGCACCGAATGGGCAGAAGACCTATCGTAGTAAGTTACAACCCCCTTATTCTAAACAAGCTTCCAAGTCCTTCTTGAAGCCACGGAGGAGTTGCATGCCCTGGTATGCAGGGTACTTTTAATATGTGGCCAACCAAATGACACAGTTTAATGTGTAATTAAAATCAGCCCAATGCTAAAAGTATTGTTTATAATATATTACCATGTCAATCTTTGGAGATCTTTATCAAAATAGGTAACAAATTGACATCTCTGGAGATGTCTCTGTTGTTACGCTTGCTTTCAACTTCTGTATAGCGATAATGATAAATCTCAAGTAACAAAGCATATATAGCGGTCTTCTTCCGGAATCCATTGGTGTCTTCTGCTGCATGCGCAGTAGGAGGCATTTGTCAGGAACAGGCAAATGCCTCCTATTGCGCATGCACTCACTACAGGAAGAAGGCAATTCATTAGAAGATGGCAGCTGTGAACTCCACTGGAGAGCACCTAGAAGGAGGGGTAAGTAACAAGTTAGGGGCATTTGCCCGGGGGGGGGCAGGGGGCCTACAGGGGAAGGGGGGAGGCATTTGGGACTGACAGGGTTTCCTCCTCCTTTAAGAATTCCAATAACTTTCCAACTGTTGTACCCTCTCTTTGTAAAGAAATGATGGTTGGTCTTTGCAGTAATAAAGGGAAGATTGGTGTTTATGTTGACATTTTACAAAATGATTTATGAAAGACTATTCACAGTGTTAAACATTATTTTCAATTCTATTATCAAAGAATGTATTTTATTGTAAAAAAAGAGCCCATTGTAGAGAGAAGAAAGGGATACTAGTGCAGAGCTTAGGGGGTTATTTATCAAAGGTCGAGTTTGTCAGGTTTTTTTCTACCGCAAAAAAACAAATGGAATGTTTGCTTTTTTATGAAAAAAAAATGTAAAAACTTAGACTCTAAAGATCAAGTTCTCGGTGAAAAAAATGTGATTAGCTCAAATTGATTGAACTTTCGAGCATAAACCACCAAAAACCCCACAAAAATCATGAAGGCTAAAAACATCTTCAGATGGTTCAAGATACCTCTGCCATTGACTTTTACATGACCTTGACAGGTCTTAGATGGAAGGTTTTTGGATTTGCAGCTTCTGGGTAAAAATCTAAAAAAAAACTGATTTTTCTTTATCCCCCAAAATTCAAGTCTTTATTGAAACTACCCTCAAAAACGTGAATTTTGTT
The DNA here is from genome assembly GCA_024363595.1 of Xenopus borealis. NCBI lineage: Eukaryota > Metazoa > Chordata > Amphibia > Anura > Pipidae > Xenopus > Xenopus borealis. Next base: position 51,372,355 of record CM044433.1, on the reverse strand, counting down.
GGAAAAACACGACCTTTAATAAATAACCACTTAAATGTCTTCCACTTAAATGGCTTGAACAGAAGGTAAAGATGCAATTGACATACCTTGCAAGAGCCAAGATACACTGAGACAAGGTTTTAATTGTATATTCCTACTTGGTCGGCCAAAGCCTGGGATAAACCCTGGTGCTATTTAATACCTTATTATCCTTGTCAGTCATTATTTGCACAAGTATGCTTACAGCTCATTTCCTTAATGAAAGCTAATGTCGGGTCTAGATGCACCAGCGTGAAAATCCAACTCAACCTTTGGTACACAGAAATAATAAATGTAGTCATTAAATTTGGTAATTAAACGTTTGGTTCACCTTTAGGTTAACTTTTAGTATATTATACAGGGTCGGACTGGGGGGCCCGGGGATCACCGGGACTACTGCCCAGGGCCCCCTTCTACCCCCCTATCCCCCCTCCGACCCCCCTGTGCCGTGTGAGGGCACGCGCCTGCACGAATGGAGCTGTGCTTGGCGCCTAACGAAAACTTTTTTTTTACACTTTGATTAGGGGAGAGGTCTGGCCCGGCGGGGGCCCATTAAGGGTCGAGCCCACCTGTTTTTTTCCCGTTTTCCCGCAGGGCCAGTCTGACACTGATATTATATAATGGCTAATTCCAAAGAACTTTTCAATTGACCATCTCTATTTTTTTTTATCATTTTTGAATGACTTCTTCTGACTCTATTTGTCTTCTTCACTGACCCAATCTAAAAAAAATCAATGCTTTGTAAGGCTACAAAATGTATTGTTATTGATACCTTTTTTCAAAGTATGTTTTTATCCACTCCCTCTCCTATCCGTATTCTAGTTTCTTATTCAAATGAATGCATGGTTGTGAGCAATCATATAACTGTAAATATGGCTCTGAACCATTAGGTTGTATCTGTGCTTATGGGATAATCAAAACTCCGATTTTTGGTATCTAAGCAATGCTATGTGTATGGCATGAGACAAGTAAATACCTTCTGATTTCAGAAGGCTTCACTTTGCATGTAATTTCTTGTGAAGGGCTTTTTGGCTCCTTTCAGTCCTTCTCACCCTAACCAGGTTTGGTTTTCCTTATTACTGAAATTACAAACTGGAGAGCTGCTGAATAAAAAGCTAAATAACTCAAAACCACAGATAATAAAAAAATGAAGACTAATTGCAAATCGACTCAGAATATCGCATGTTACATCACACTAATTTACAAAATTCACGTGAAGGATTCAAAGTTCGATCGAATAAGATCGAATACCGATCATACGATTTTTTCATATATTCGAATATGCAAATTTGGACTCTTTAATCATCAAATACCAAATTATCGAACTATTGAATAGATCGAATGACCGGATATTCGATCATTCGATGATCGAAGGATTTCAAATTTTAAAATCCTTCTAATGCCTACTTGAACCTACCGAATACCAATAGAAGCCTATGGGAACCCCCCATAGGTTTCTTTTGCTAAGTCTTGCTCGAATACCATTCGTACAATTGAACGCTTCAATCATTCAAATCGTACAAATTTTTCGGAGGTTTGAAGGAAAAAAAAAGATTTTTCGTGAAATCGAATGATCGGTATCGAATATCGAGCAAAATGATAGCCTAAAACTATTCGATAAGCATTCAATAGTCGAATGCTCATGAAATTTTGAATAGATTCATAGGATTTTTGGGGAATTTCAGTAAATTTGCCCCTAAAAGTTAATTTAAAGGTGAACAACTCTTAATTTTCCCTGCACCATTGGAATCAGTGTAGCCCCATTATAAGCATCAAGCAACAGATTCTAAATTGGAGAAACAATCAAAATCGACACCACGAAACATCAAAATAAGCATAACGCAAGAATGGAGTGTCAAAAAAAAGGAACTGTGCTTTATGGAAACCTGAAGTGCTGAAATAATTGTAAACAAAAACATACCAACAAAACTACAGGCAGAAAAATATTAAAATTGGTGTAACAGAGACACTCCCTCTCTCGATAGATCCTGTTGCTTCTGTAGTGGCAAACAGCCAAATGATGAAACCAGAATATGTAAATAGTGCAAGCACTCTAAAATCTACTTAGTATGAGGCCAGAGCTGGTGGGCTTGGGTAGGGTGAAGGTGGTGTAGTTACTTACTAAGTATATCCCCCATAGCGATAGTGAGGATCTTCTCAGCTGAGCAGACGAGTAAAGGGATGGAGCAGTTAACTGCAAATGAGCAGATCTCTGATGTTACTGGTATCTCCAGTGTCTTTAATGGTAATGTGACACTGAAACTTTAAAGGGTAGCAGTCTATTTCCAGCATACACTAAAAGAACTTGCCAGAGCAGCAGATGCAGCCGGTCTCCCTCCCTGCCAATGAAATCTACACAACATTGTGGCGCGAAACCCAGACCACCCTGACCTTTTTTTTCCTGCACACTAAGGAAGATGCCAATATGGATTGAGGGAGATAGAGCGAACAGCTGCAGTGATCCTTCCATCATTACATACAGCCTCAGCATATAGGACACAACACATAGAAGCAAGAAGAAAGAGTCTTAAAATGTTTGCACAAAAGATCATTTTTGCATCATCAGCATGCTGCTATCGTCTGGCAGTGAATGCCATCAGTTAAAATGCACCTGTGTATCTGTCAGGTTTTTAATATAAACTGTCCAATCGGATGCAAAAAGAGCAGTGATACCTGTCACCACAATGTGCGTTTTCAATAAGGCTCGTTTCTTTCAGTAGTATTAATGTGGCCATCAGGACTGGACTGGGATTCAAAAGAGGCCCTGCCATTCCTACTACACAGAGGCCCAAACAGACCCCACCAGCCCACTTAAAGGGGTTGTTCACCTTTGAGTTAACTTTTAGTATGATGTAGAGAGTCTGAGACAATTTGCAATTGGTTTTAATTTTTTATTATTTGTGGTTTTTGAGTTATTTAGCTTTTTATTCAGCAGCTCTCTAGTTTGCAGTGTCAGCAATTTTGTTTCTAGGGTACAAATTACCCTAGCAACCCTGCATTGATTTGAATAAGAGACTGGAATATGAATAGGAGAGGGACTGAATAAAATGATCAGTAATAAAAAGTGGCAATAACAATACATTTGTAGCCTTACAGAGCATTTGTTTTTAGATGGTGTCAGTGACCCCCATTTGAAAGCTGCAAAGAAACAGAAGAAAACTGCATATCATTAAAAAACTATGAAAAATAAATAATGAAGACCAATTGAAAAGCTTCTTAGAATTGGCCCTTCTACAATATACTAAAAGTTAACTTGAAGGTGAACCACCCCTTTCTATGGCAACTTACAGCAGCCCCTCTGGCATTTGCACAGATTGCCAGTCCAGGCCTGGTGGCCATACATGTAAAGAGCCGCTCGTTTGGCTATCTATTCCTGATATGCCTACCTGGACGAGGCCGTTATCGGCTGATCTGATAGTGGGCCCTAGGGCTCAACTTTCGGATCACAATGTTGAGCATACAGGATCAAGGACCACAGCAACAAACTGATGCAGCCCTTGATCCAACCGGATTTTAAACAATACCCAATCAACATCTGGCCAACTTTTGGCCAAATATCGATCAGACAAGCCCATCAGAAGGCCCCCATACAATGCCAAATAAGCCGGACAATCTGGCGGCAGCTTATATCTGCTTGTGTTTGGGGCCCTTTAAGTGCCATGACTGGAAGAGAGGGGCATTTTGACTGCTGTTGTTGTCTGCAGGAGAGCAGTAGCATTTAATTCAATTCCCCCGTATGCAAGTACACTAAAAGAAATTTAATGGAACAGTCAGTGGCATAACTATAGATGAAAGCAGACTTCACAAAGGGGTGCCCTGACTGTGGGATCTGCTTCCTCTATAGCTAATAAGAAAACCCTCTCCTCCCCAGCTGCTCTCTTACCAGCAAGCAAGGGGACACAAGGCGGGCATGGGCGGAGTCAGGCCTGGACTGAGAGTCCAAATAGGCCCTGGCATTTCAGGCACACAGAGGCCCAATCAGCCCAAACAGCACTAAATACTGAATTTCTATGGCACCTTATAGCAGCCCCTCTGGCATTTGCCAGAACCCACAGATTGCCAGTCCGGGCCTGGGTGGAGTTGGTTGAGGAGTGGGCAGAGTCAGGTATGGGAGGGGCAGGAAGTTGGTGGGAGGATGGGGATCGGAGTACGCCGGGCCCCTCTGAAGGTGTTTTCTTAGTTATGCAACTAGGAACAATTCCACAAAATGGCAGCTTTCATTTCTCACTGAAAGAACTTAAATATTAGATATTAATGCAGAAAAAGGAGCACACCCTCAACAATAAATCAGATGCCTGGGTGACATTTTACAAAGTACAGAACTCTGCAGGTCTTTTCAATAACACCAAAGCGTGTTTATTGGTTCAAAATACAATTTTCTGAACCAATACACATACTTTGGTGCTGTTGGGAAGATCTGCAGAGTGCTATACTTTGTTACATTCCTTGCTCCTGAACCTGTTATTTCTGTTTGTGCCGAAAATGCCCCATATAAATTCAGTATTTATGTCTGCATGTAACAACAATAGTGCAAGGAAGGTTGTAATTTCTTACCTGGAAATTTTCTTTTCTTCGGGTCCCCTCAGGCAGCACCACAAGAAAAATGGTGCTGCCGGGGGACCTGAAGAAAGGTTGTAATTTCTTACCTGGAAATTTTCTTTTCTTCGGGTCCCCTCAGGCAGCACCATTTTTCTTGTGGTGCTGCCGGGGGACCTGAAGAAAAGAGAAGTTACACACACCCATAGATCTCAGTGGACAGTGGTCAGTTTACATCAGTATTAGGAAATACAGTAATGGAAAACTCCACTTGCTGTTTGTGTGTGAGTTTTAAAATTTTCATTGAAGTCCACAATATCCCCAAAGGGGTCGCGACCCACAGGTTGAGAACCACTGGTGTAGCCTGAAACGTTGCTTATCCAGGTCCTGCCTTTGTTGTAATGAAGGCATTTTTATCTACAGACAAGATTTGTGGTGCTGTACTTCAATCAATGTTTGCAATGTTTCTAATATAGTTGTCATGTATAAAGGCTGGA
>CM044433.1:51334193-51354359 GCA_024363595.1 Xenopus borealis | reverse complement strand
TATCACTCTCTACATTATACTAAAAGTTAACTCAAAGGTGAACAACCCCTTTAAATACACAATACAGGATCTTTTCAGCAGCAAACCTGTGCCAATAAAGAAACCAATATTTCGCTGTGTATGTTTCACATGACGTTGGATTGGTTTACGTACATGTTATAAGCAAGAGGATACACTGTTAAGGCAAAAGGTCAGTTATAAAAATTCTTTGGTCCTCGACATCTGTCCTTAATTTCTAAGTTAGTTCCTACGTCATTTTCTTGCATCCAGAGTGGGAATACACAGTAACCCAAATGTCCCCAAAACCAGTGGCAGAATGGTCAGCTCTCCTCCTCTGAACTGAATAAGCACAAATTCATTTGTTAGATTTTTGCATTAAACCCGGTCACATTTGTTATTACTCGAACCGTGGTTTCCTTGAGTAATTGTTATTCCAAAGGAAAAAAAAGGCAACAGCACATTTGATTTTCATTTACAGTGTTGTCTTTTAAGGCAAAGATTGCCCTTCCGATTGGCCTGAGAGGAATTATTGAACTCGGTTTGAATGTTTTGCCTGCTGACCTAAGTAAATGAAAAACAGTACAAGAGATGCTCAACAATTCATTAAAAAACCATGAGATGAGGGCATATTCCCATAAAATTAAGACATTGGGCATAGACAGGTAATACTCAGTCTCACTGATTGATGTTAGCTGGGTTATCACAAAAAGCTCCACTTGGCTGTGTCTTGTCCAAAAAAAAAAAACAAGTCAGTATTTAGTTTGCCATCTAGTTGGGCAAGTGCTTCCACAGGTTTAAGTACATGTTCAGTGATCCGACCATGAGTTAAGGAGGTAAGTGGTATTGAAAAGTGTTGTTTGGATTGACAGCAGTCGTATCTTGTGCGAATAGCTTTTGGAGAGAGTGGGACTCTTCCATAGGAAATAAAGGTCTGTGGAAACAAAGCTAGTCAGTCTTATTCCAGGATTCAACTGTTAATTCATCAATCAATTTACTACTAGCAGAGTGGATAGCCTAAACTTGGAGAGACAAAGGTCCTGTTTAGGACGAATGACTAATGTTCTGATTATCCCTAAGGGTGGTGGCACACGCTGCTATTTGGGGAGATTAGCCGTCCAGCAACAAATCGCCTGTTCTTCGGGTGACTAATCTCCCCAAACTGCCTTCCTGCCGGCTAGAGTATAAGTCACCGGTGGGATGGCACTTGGATTGCTTCAGCTTTCTGAAGTTGCCCAAAGTTTTCTTGTGAGGCAACTTCAGGCGACTTCGAAAAACCGCCGGCGATTTACATTCTAGACCGCGAGAAGGCAGTTTGGGGAGATTAGTTGCTGGATAACTAATCTCCCCCTAGCAGCCTCGTGTGCCCTGGCCCTAAAGGTGATCAATTAGCACAGTGTACCAAAGACAATGACTGAATAAAATACACTCATGTAGATAATATCCGGTAAAAGGCTTTCCCAAGATCATAAATCATTTTCAATTTCTAAGCCTCTCTGATTTTATCACACGCTTGTTTCACTGAGAAGATGGATATTTATTGGTCGGTTAGTGGGCTCAGTAAATCTCTACTAAGTTTAGCTATTGGGATAAGGTCAGTTTGTTTAAAATGCATTACCTCTAGGCAGAGACAGTCCTATGTAACCCATCAGTCTATTTAAAGTAGGAATGCACTGAATCCACTGTTTGGGATTTGGACATATCCTGCATGAAAGATTCGGCCAAATACCGAACCCTAATTTACATATGCAAATTAGGGGCAGGAAAGGAAAAGATGGGAAAATGGTTTTTACTTCTTTGTTTTGTGAAAAAAAATTGTGATTTCCCTTCCCACACCTAATTTGCATATGCAAATTAGGATTCATATTGATTCGGCCATGCACAAGGATTCAACTGAATCCGAATCCTGCTGAAAAAGGCAAATCCTGGCCGAATCCAGAACAGAATCCTAGATTAGGTGCATCCCTAATTTAAAGCGATACTGAAACTTTTCAAAATGTCAGTGCACTATAGGTCCAGTTGATCTCTTTGCACAGGCATGTCTGCTTTTGTAAGTAAGGGGAAACTTGAAGTTCCACAACCTGACTGTTTTGCAAACCTGACAGTTTTAATGCTAATACACTACTATTGAACAAATATGACAGCCCCCTCAAAAAGGAACAAGTGAGATCAGATAGTTAATTAAAAGCACTGAGCAAATACTTTGAGTAAAATGATAAAATAGCATGCAGATCATGCTATAATAAATGTTAAAAAAAAAAAGGGGGGGGGGGTTAATTGCCAATGTCAGTATCTCTAACAATAATCAGCAGATTGGATTTATCAATATGTCTTCTACTCAAGAACACATTCAAAAGTGCCCACCTGATTACATAAGCTTGCAGGGGATTCGGATACATCCTTGATTGTTATCTTCACTGCTGTCCAATTTCTTCATTCTATACTGATGAATTTCTCTAACCAAGGTGTAAAATGCATCTTCTACCCCCTGGAAACAGAATGTGGAAACACAGGAATTCTCTGTAATATTTGCAGGTATATTCTTTCTGACAAAACAATAGTAAAAGTCAATGAAACCATGGAGCTGTCAACAATTAAAAAGGAAATTAAGGGGTCAAATTATCATGCTGTGTAAAAAGTGGGGTGAAACATTACCAGTGATGTCGCTCAGAGCAACCAATCATAACTTTGCTTTTATGTTTAACTGTAGAAATTTAATTGCTGATTGGTTGCTCTGGGTAACATCACCAGTAATGCCTCACTCCACTTTTTACACAGCATGATAGCACAGCCCCCTAATGTACATTTCTGTAAATGTAATACACAGGCCCGGATGTTGGGCTTGGGCGGCCTTACACCCACTGGGTCCTAGTGCCCAGCTCCATGGTGAGTGTGATCCTCCCTGAAGGGACATGTATGCCACCACCTTTAAGGCTACTAGCAGTGACAACTGATTTTCTTGTGCAACATAAAAAAGTCAATTTCCTTGCAATGTTTGTAAAGTTTCCATGCCTGTCTTGTCTTTGCCGAGGTCTCGATGAAAGGGATTCCATAGCTTCTGGCAAGCTCTTGGGCTTGTTTGGTATCGACGGTTCTGCTTGGTAAATCACATTTATTTCCAACAAGCACCATGGGGACATCGTCAGAGTCTTTCACTCGTTTTATCTGTTCCCTGTAATGATAAATGACTTAAGTTGATATGTATGGCTTATGAAACATTCCTATGCACCAGCTCATGTAAAGGCATAAAAAATAAAATCCAATTTTGTGACTAATTTATGCAAATTCCGTAAGCTGAACCTCCCAACTGAAGCCCAAACCATACCAAGCATGTAGCAACAAGATGGTGACCCCTTGAGGCCAACTTTGAAAACATAAATCATTTGTTTTATTAGGCTTCTGACACAGTAAGTTCATGTTTTTATTTAGCATACAAAAATACAGTATTTCTAACATTCTATTTTAGACTTTAGTTCCCCTTTAAATATATGCCCTTTAGCACTCATCACAATGCCACTGCTCTCTCTCTTTTCCTTTCTATGGAATTTTAAAAGCTTGAAAACATTTTTATGGCCCTCTGCCCAAAGGCTTCCGGTATGATATAATTTAATTATAATTTAGGCAAAAAGGATGCACACGCACACCTGGCCTCTCAAACAAAATACTGCAGAGTGCATGGAATTAGGAGGACGGCACCTCCAGTTAGGCAACAAACGAAAAAGATATCCAGCACACGTGTAATGCTTCAGGGATTGCTCCCGTGTTTAATGTCTGTCCAACAAGACAACGTTTCGGGGGTGTACCCCTTTAATTATAACTCATCCAACCACCATTTTGTATCTTAAATAATCATTTAAAAACATGGAAATAATGTTATAATGGACGTTTTTTTCTAAGAAAGCATACTGTATATTCACCTACCTTTAAACAACCAAAGGCTAGAGCACACACATATTAGGTTTGAGATCATCTGCTGCCTGTGCCATAATCAAAGATCGTAACTGGGTATTACTGTTGCTGTGGTATATGCATGATATATCTGAAACCTGCAGATAGTGGGTCTCATTTAATTGCATAGGTGTATAAACTGCACTTGAAGAGTACACACGGCAACCAGTAAGATCATTCCTTTCATTTACTGCTATAGTCTGATGAAATCTAAATGCTGACTGATTATAATAAACTGGTGTAGCTTTGAGGCTGTATTAGAAAATCATCCATACCTATTAAAGCACAAAACTTGTGTACGTTTATTTAGCAGAAATACTCCCAAACATGCATGAATAAGGTATTTCATTATAATTCCCCCATAAAGCCTTTTTTTTTTTTTTTTTTTTTTTTAATTTTGCGAAAACACCCCTCTGTTATCTCCAGGACCCATTCTTTTGGAGAGGTCACTACTTTCTTCTGTTCAGAGCTTCCAACATCACCAAACTGAGGAGACGTAGAAAGTTGCCTTGCTCTGGACATTTTCCTCTAGAACTGTAGAGGTCTAACTGGACCTCCAAAGGATTTCAATGGCCCTCAGTCTGCTTGAGGGATCCACAGACTACATTGTATGACATCATTTTAATGTTATTTGCCCTCGAGCAAGCTGTAAGACACATAATTGGCCCACTAAACATAAAATGATGGACAGCACAACTCTAGAAGCATGCAACAACTTGACTTCATAAGCTATTGAGTGAGCCTGACCTGGAAATTCTGGTGGCCATGCCATGTACCCCTTTTCAAAGCAAAATAATGCCAGGAGGATTGTCTGGTCCTTCTTAATGATCTCTTAGAAAAGGAGGAAGGGGTTGTCCCTGAAAGCTTGTGCCACATCTCTGCTGCAATTAAATGGTTTGACGGCAGGAGCTGAAGTATGGTCTGCTTCTTTTTCCCTTTTCTAAGAGATCACTGTGTTGGGATTGAATGCACCCTATAATTATGAAGTAAGTGGTGTGGTCCTTCTTAAAAAATGTTAATACAAATAATAAAGATTCTAGAATGAAAATGTCTTTTAAAACTAGTGTCACACAAGGTGCTTTCAATGCTGTCTAGCCCATCTTTAGTATGTATTGACAAGGTATCTGCCTGTCGCTTCAGAACAGAAGGCAGTATAATGACATTTAGTGACATGATACTAGTCCAAGGGTACCCAACTTTTTTTTTTTTTACCGGTGAGCCACGTTCAAGTGTAAAACAATTTTGGAGAGCAACATAAGCATGCAAAAAGTTCCTGGGGCTGTTTGGTAATACAAATGGTTATTTTGCAACTAAAGCTTCCCTGTAAGCCAAGAATTCAAAAATAAGCCTTGCTTGGAGGCCACGGAGAGCAACATCCAAGGGTTTGGAGAGCAACATGTTGCTCACAAGTCACTGGTTGGGGATCACTGCACTAGTCTAAGGCAGAAGAGCAAAAGTAAAGAATTTACAAAGTCTGGAAATTAATTTTCACTGTTCTGGTAAATTATTTTTCATGTACATGTTCTGTAAACAAGGGAAATCTTAAATCTTATTGGAGTTCTGTAACATGTATAAAAGAAATTCCTGCAACATGTTTTGAAGACAATTTATAAGTGTATACTTTTTCCAATCCACAAAATGCAATTGTAAAGGAGAACTAAAACCTAAATATGATTATGGTTAAAAATGCCATATTTTATATACTATACCAGCCTAAAGTTTCAGCTTCTCTAAAGTAAGGACGCTTGACTTTTAACAGAATGGAATAAAGCCCCTCCTTTTACTTCACTGGTTGGCTGCAGGAGAGCGTGCTTTACTTTTGTTTGGTTATATGCCTAAGCTACGGGCTCGGGGGCACAGCAGAAAAAAAGATGGGGAGCTACTGGGGCATCTTTGGAGACACAGATCTTTACTGCTAAAGGGCTGTGGTTGCCTTGGGCTACTACAAAAGCTCAAAACACAATGTACAACATTTCTAGCGACTTCTTTAGTTAAGCTTTAGTTCTCCTTTAACACAAAAATACTACGGCTACCGTTGCAAACTGTCCAGCATGAGTGTAAGGGCAGAAATTTGGATTTACCTGTAGGCATTAATATCAGCAAACGACTTGCTGTTATTAATAGCAAATACACATAGAAATCCTTCCCCGGTCCTCATATACTGGTCACGCATGGCACTGTATTCCTCTTGACCAGCCGTGTCTAATATATCCAACAGGCAAGTCTCTCCATCAATCACTACCTGCTTTCTATAGGAATCCTACAGACAGAGAACAAACAGGCTTTAGAAAACAAACATCATACAAGTTACTTGTTGGAACATCACACAACTTACTGGAATTATCTACGTGGCTTCATCTTCAGGAAGTTTTTACTTTACTGAAATTGAGTCAATAATGCGGTTTTATTCCTTTCAAATTTTTGGTTAAAGGGGTGGTTCACCTTTAAGTTAACTTTTAGTATGTTATAGAATGGCCAGTTCTAAACAACTTTTCAGTTGGTCTTCATTATTTTTGTTAACGCAAAGGTGAACAACCCCTTTAACATGGAACAGCAAATTTTCTTTGCTACATCTTTATAGCGCACAAGTGATTATGCATTTCTCTAGGACCTATAAAAACTCGGGCACACGTGCAGAATGAGAGACTTAAGACCAGTAAAAGTTTTGTGCCCAGTTCAATTAACTACTACCAGTGAGTAAAGTGATGTTTATGATCCATTCTGTCTTTGAGCTGTACCATAAGTTTACACCAATACAGCTGTCACTTTACAGGAAAGGTTGTGAAGTGTAGGTCAGCAAAAGACTGTCAAGTATATACTGTAGTGTATGCAGTCTTCAGTTCACCTTCCTTCCAAAGCCAACTGTTGTAGGTTTATCTCACTTAAAAGGATGAACTCATCAGAAAATGGGGCGAGACTGGCCCTGCACATCTTCCTGTGGAGCCAGCAGTGAGGGAGGGGGCTGAGTTGTTATTCATTTCAATATACTGTAATAAGATCCTGTCCAGAGAACAAGCTAAAAGAATTAAGAGCATTATTTGTCCCCTCCCCTAACATTTCCCACTATTGGATAAAACCAACAATCTATTCTGTTGGAGAGCAAACGGCTATTGCCAAATTGCATCTTGCAGCATCTCCCTACAGATGGAGTGGAAACTGGGAGCAGAAGTTAAATCACAGTTATTTAAAGCATATCATTATTCATCAACTACATGTGTGTGCAAACCTAGACCTACTGGGTGCTGTTAAAAAATAAAAAAAAATCTTTGCTCTCTTTCGATAAAACAATTTTGACATCTTGGGTGTTGATCCTTGGTTCCTGACCAAATGGCAAGTGCCACGGGTCCACCATCAACACATTTTAATGCTTTACGGATGATGGCACATGGGGTCCATTGTTGCCAACAGAAAATTGTCAAGGAATTTTTTGGGCATTGTCGCTTGTGGGAGACAAAGTGCTCCACGTGCCATCATCCTAAGGGTGAAAGAATATGAATTGCTGGCGGGACGGCATATGAATTTCTATGGATTGCCTCACAAGGAAACTTTGAGCACTTTGGAAATCCGAAGGGACTCGTATGCTATCCTGCTGGCAATTCGTATACTTGCTGGTGGGAAGGCATTTCGTGGAGATTAGTCACCCCCAGGAGAGAGATACGTCTCTGGGCAACTAATCTCCCCATCTGCCACTAACCTTAAATGTGCCAATTGATGGTGTTAATTGATAGAGCCATCAGACATACAGAAATTTTTATCTGGGTGAAATGGAAACCCATTCAGGGAGGGTAGCAGCAATTCATGTCTCACAACTTTAAAATGGATTATAATGGCTCTAGTGTTGCTTTAATGAAAAGTGCAATCACTGCTGTGAAATAGTAATTGTCCCTTCACAGTCAGTAATCTGACCTGCACCTAAATACAATTACTGCATCTAAAAGCCCCTTGTAGCTATTGGTCAGGATCGCACATCGCTGTAGAGGAAACGTGGCTAAATCAGCACCAACATGATCAGGATTATGGAAATAATCCATTACAATTTTAACACTGTTATTTTACACCTGGCGAGACACACAAATAATTCCCATTGTGGAAAGTGGTGCAAAATAGTGTTGTGTGGGGTGGTATTCTACACAAAATTTTAAATTGTTTAATCAGCAACACATTAAGGACTTTATAAATCAAAGCCACTACTGTCATGACGACTACCTCAGGAAACATTTTTTCCCCATCAGCCTCAAAATAATTTCCTCAGAACTTGTGAACGTGCGCTTCAAGAGAAGGAAATGGCTCTTTGCAGCCCCAGGTGCAACTTGTGAACATCCTCTGACCAAGCTGGGACTTGAGTTTGCACATCTGGAAACTTGTTTCTTTTTCTCATAGGCAAACTAGGTGCACAGCTATAAGGATTGACTATACTTCTGTGTATTGTATTATGTCTTGGAATCAGTTGGATAAGTCATATGCAAGATGACAAGAATGTACAGTATTCACTCCTTCACCACTGGAGAAACATTTAGGAACTTAATTAAACTTGTCTTATGACTATGTATGGGATTTGACATTTATTTACTATTATTTGAAACACTTCCTGCTTGCTTCTTCTCTGCTTGCTTCTTCTCTGCGGAGGTCAAGATCTGATGGACCTTTTTGTGCCACCAGATCAGGTGAGGTACACCACATCCAACTTGTTGGATTAATTTTGCTGATCACTAGTGCAGAGAATGCAATTGCCTCCATTGATAACTTGACTGCTGTCTGAGGTGAGTTTCTCACCTGCCTCATGGAAGCAGTGCCACTGAGAATATGGATATGCGACATACGCTTATTCACAAACCATCTTTCTTGATGTGACCTGGTGCCCAAGCAAAGGGAAGGGCATGAAATTAAAAATGGTTCAGAAAGAACTACATGAAGGTTCCTGGGCCTATGATTTGTTTATAGTATTAAGAATTCCGTTTTGAATGATGGTTGAGCAAATGCGGATAACCTCCATCTTGAGAACAAAATCTTTGCTTGATTAGAAGCCTCTGTGCTGGTGTTCTTTGGAAACAAATGAAATGCCTTGACTATGCTGAAAAATATGTTTTTTTTTCTTGATGGGCCTCCACTTTGCTTATACAGGTGGAACCTCAGTGTTGCTAAATTCAAGAATTCTAGAGTCAAGAATGTAGATGGACCTTGTGAATGCCAGGACTCCTTCCTGAATGACTTCTGATGGGATTGTGACCTGTCTGAGGTAGATCACTAGCTGCGATGGTATTCCTTTTATCAAAGACTCTTCACGTTTATGATGAAGAGCCTATACAGGGTTTTGGTATTGTAGGATTTCTCTTACTGTGTTATAATAATAAAAATGATCCTGGGTGAAATTTAGCTCCCTAGAGGGTGGCAATAGGTATTTAAGTTTGTGAACATTCACCTGGTTTAAATTTCGGCCACCCCAATATATAAATGGTTGTATTATTCTATGAGTAAATGGTTCAGCTAATAGTAAGGGAAAAATATTACCACTGAAACAGATCGGAACCCTTGACCATGTGCTCCCGGAGGTGAAATATAGCTGGGCTCAACCATGTGGGAGCACACACAGTCAGGGGCTGTATAGGCTTTTCCTCCTAAAACTGTTGCTTCTCTAACTTTAAACATAGAAAGGTGACTATACAGCATTGGAAAGCAGAGAAGCAGCTACCTCTGAAGAGGACAATCTGAAAAACTGGACAGAGGGCTTTGACTCCCGAGAAGTGTAATCCAGCCCCAGTTATCCTTCTCTGGTGGCCCAGTGGGGTCTTAGCAAGGAAATAAACAGATGTATGCATACACATTTATCATGAAGTCTTAAAGGGGTGGTTCACCTTCACGTTAACTTTTATTAAGTTATAGAGTTGATAATTCTAAGCAACTTTTCAATTAGTCTTGATTATTTTTTATAGTTTTTTTTAATTATGTGCCTTCTTCTTCTGACTCTTTACAGCTTTCAGCTTTCTTGTCAGGCCTCTCCTTTTCATTTTCCACTCTCTTCATAATTTGGACCCTAGCAACCAGATTGCTGAAACTGCCAACTTTAGAGCTGCTGAATAGAAAACTGAAAACTGAAAAACCACAAAAAATATAAAATGAAAACCAATTGCAAATTGTTTCAGAATTTCTCTCTCTACATGATCCTAAAAGTTAAAAGGTGAACAACCACATTAATCCAAATTTCGAAATACAACTTTTTTTACCTCAATAGTAGGATCATATTCATCTACAAAATGGTTCTGTATAAGCTGGATTGTTAAGGCACTTTTCCCAACACCTCCTGCTCCCACCACCACCAGTTTATATTCCGTCATTTCTTCAAAGTCGCACCCTATAATTGAAAATGAAAATGGTTAACAGCAAGTACTTTCTTTTATTAATATTTTCTGTGGCAAAATGAATCCTGACACATTACTGCAATCTTAAAACAAAGGTTGTCATCAAAATGTACCATTTGCATTTGTGCTTGAAAACTATGTGTATTGGTGTATTTGCCTCCAAAGCATTATATCCTTTATAAAAAGATTACAACCTCATCATTTTTCCATTACAACCTCATTGAGAAGTGAGGCTGAAATTATTAGCCCACAAGAATCTAATAGGGACATCCCAAGCAACAAGCTTTTGCATTTAATGCCCTATTAAAGATATAAGCAGCAGCATTCACAATGGTGTCATGGAAGACTTAGGTAGCAGTTGACCCCCAGGGCTTCTATTCAAATTCCTCCACATAAAAAAAGAAAAACAAGCTTACAGGCATTAAATGGATTTTAAGTACAGGTATGGGAACTTTCATCCATAATGCTTGGGAACGGGGGGTTTTCTGGATATGGGGAGGGGGGCTTCCGTTATTTGGAACACCAGTCAGCTAAAAATGATTTAAACATTAAATAAAGAATTGTTTTGTCTCCATTAAGGATTAATTATATCTTAGTTGGAATCAAGAACAAGGTATTGTTTTATTATCACAGAGAAAAGGGAAATCATTTATAAAATTGTGAATTATTTGAAAATGGAGTCAATGGGAGATAGCATTCCTGTAATTTGGAGTTTTCTGGATAAAGTGTTTCTGTACCTGTATTTCCATAAAGGCATAGGGTATTTATAAATATTAAATGTTGCTAATTTTAGCTGAAACATTTAGCACCTAATGAGACAGTAGGGCTCATTTATAAACATTGGGCAATAGTGATGTTTGGGCCGGCCTGAAACCCCTAGGTTGGGCAGCTTCAGATTGGCTGCTGCATCAATTCTTCGGGAAGCAGCCGAGTTTAGGTTGAATAGTTCCTTCCGCTTACCACGCCCCCGCGACCTAACACTTGCGGCTCCACCATTTATAGATTTGCGCTTGTCCTTTTGTGACATCACTGTGGGGCAAGTTGGGCACAGGCTGAGCTGGGTGGTGTGCGGGTTGGGTAAGGGGTACTGGGCAAACTTGCACAGTAACCCAACAACCAATCAATGAATAGCTTGTTATTCAGCCAACTGCAGGTTTAACAGTGAAAGCAAACATCTGATTGGTTGCCAAGGGTTATTTGCCCAGTGTTTATAAATGACTCCCAATATATATATAAGGTCCCAGTGGGGACCGAAACGTCACGTTGGCTGGAACATGCTTGAATAAACACCTTTTTAAAAGAAAATCCTGGTGTTGCTGGTTCTTTTTGGAGAATATTAATGGACTTAACCGTGCAACTAGGGTGAAAACCGAGAAGCGGAGTGCCACACAACACTACTGCTATATATATATATATATATATATATATACACACACATACATATACAGTAGATGTCCCAAAATCCATAATGTGAGCTATCAGAAGGATCGTCTCTTCTTAAGTCTTATGCCATTGGTAAAATATCACAAAGTAACACAGTGTAGTGAAGCGAGATGGATGTGTAGTTTTGTGCTATAGTGAAGGAGGCAAATACAATCATGGGCAGTACGTCAGTACAGCAAAGCAAAGCAACTACACTAAACTGCACTTTAGGCCATAAAGCATAACACCAGAAGCTTAGTGATTTGCTTTCTGAGCACCAACCTTAGGGCCAATATGTTCTTTTGCAACTCTCCAAATTGGTTTTCCAGAAGCCAGCAAGAATATTACAAAGATAGACAACGAGTAAAGACCACAGTAGAAAAGCTTTCCCTACAAAAATCCAAAGATGCACAGAAGCCAGGGAACAATATTCAATTGATCATTCTTTTGTGCAGTTGCCATAACTGAGTGGACACACCCTTCAGACATTTCCTCCTTGAGACTCACATTCCATTCACACAGAACTGCAGGCATCACATCTGTACACAAGCACTTAAAACACCCGCTTAAAAAAAAAAGGGGGAAACGAGGTCTGTATATGGAACATTACACTGAACGTACATGCAACTGTTAATTTTTAAATTATTAAATAAATGTAGACCCTCTTACGGCCTTGCAGAAAAACATCTTAAAAGGGGAACTAAACGCCCTTCCCTTGAATAAAACATACCCTCAATGCCAAGCCTGCCCTGCCCCGACACAACCCAACTACCCCTTGGTACCTGCTCTCAAACCCAGAGCTGCAGACTAGGGTGGGAGATAATAAGGACAATATTTAGCTTCCTATGCACATGCTCCTGGGTGCTGATTACTGTTGTGGATCATGGAAGCAAAATATGGAGCCGCCAACCCTGGACCACAGCTCTGCAGCCCAGGCACAAGTACAGAAGGCAATTTCACTTGGGATAGTGGGGGTGATTCAGTTTCGGAAGGTGCAAGAGGGACTATGTACTGGGAATGTTAAACTATGGGGGGGAGGGGGTACTTTGCCTTTAAATTGACACAGTGCTTGTAGCAACAAGTTTCTCATTAAAGAGCTAATTAAAGTCCTCATAAATGTGCAAAGTGTCACTATCGCTGTAAAGCTTCTTTAAATGGTTGTAGCTCCTCCCAACCAGGTTATCAGTAACAGCACATGCTAAGCCTCAGTCATTCCTTCTAAAATTGCTGTCACATGACTCGCTTAAACTTGTGCGTCATAATAATCTTTCCCCTGTTGTAAAACATCGGGATATTAGAAGTCACCTTGGTGGCCTTTATAAAATCTTTTATATGGTCAAGGAACTCCTTGGTAACTTATAATATACGTACATTTACAACAAGGGGTACTTTGTTTATTATAGATCATATCAGCTTTGAAGGGATACTGTCATGGGAGAACACATCAGTTACTCCTGCAGACTTCTGCACTGAAATCCATTTCTCAAAAGAAGAAACAGATATTTTGTAATATTTACCAGCTGCCCCAAGTCATGTGACTTGTGCCAGCACTTCAGGGTGGAACTGCTTTCTGGCAGGCTGTTGTTTTTACATCACAATGTAACTGAAGGAGTCACAGTGGGACATAGGTTTTTTACTACTGAGTGCTGTTCTTAAATCTACCAGGCAACTGTTATCTTGTGTTAGGGAGCTGCTCTGGTCACCTTCTCATTATTCTGTTGTTAGGCTGCTGGGGGGGGGGGGGGGTGATATCATTCCAACTTGCAGTACAGCAGCAAAGAGTGACTGAAGTTTATCAGAGCACAAGTCACATGACTGGGGGCAGCTGGAAATTGATAAAATGTCTAGCCCCATGTCAGTTTTCAAAATCAATATAAAAAAAATCTGTTTGTTCTTTTGAAAAATGGAGTTCAGTGCAGAATTCTGCTGGTGCAGCAATATTAACTGATGCATTTTGAGAAAAAAAATCCCATGATAGTATCCCTTTAAATGTAGAATGAATTATATCCTTATGTATGTCACTTTATGATGTCAGAATGCACCTCTTTGATGATAATGTCTTCTTCCAGAAGTCCTGCCTATGCCTAACTGACATCAATATGTTCAACATGCCGGCGCCTCTGAAACTATTTTGGTGGACACTGCATGCAGTCTTTACACCATTTGCTTGTCAATCAACAAGCAATGAACATGCCAAATGAGGGTCTGTACTAATGTCATGCACAACACTTCTGATCCATTTGAGAACTACTTTGGCACGGGCAGTCCTCCAGATGCCTGAACTCATTGCTTCTACCCTACACTTATTTGCTCAGCACATTGCTAAATTAGATTATTCAATGTATTACGAGAGATAATGTACAAAAACAGTGTAAGAATATTAAATGTATCCTTATTCCTGCTGCTGTAGATTTATATGGCTAACATAAAGTACCCAACGCCCCACACTTAAAGGAAAACTATACCCCGAAAATTAATTTTTGAGCAACAGATCAAATCAAGTGACATATTAAAGAATCTTACCTACCTGGTATATATATATATATATATATATATATATATATATATATATATATATATATATATATATATATATATATATATATATATATTCAAGTAAATATTGCCCTTTTACATCTCTTGCCTTGAACCACCATTTCGTGAAGGTCTGTGTGCTGCCTCAGAGATCACCTGACCAGAAATATTTCAACTCTAACTGTAAAGGGAAGAAGTGTTGGAGTAAAAGACAGAACTCTGTCTGTTTATTGGCTCGTGTGACCTAACTTTATTGTTTGTTTGGTATGTTTGCACCGTTGGATCATACAATCCCAGGAGGCTGTCCTTATTTTTTAAAATGGCAATTTTCTATTTATGATTACCCAATGGCACATGCTACTAAAAAAGTATATTATTATGAAAATGGTTTATTTACATGAAGCAAGGTTTTTCATATGAGTTGTTTTATGCAATATCTTTTTATAGAGACCTACATTGTTCGGGGGGTATAGTTTTCCTTTAAAGGGCAAGGAAAGCTCTTAAACTACAATTTAGACAAAGAGCCCCATGCCAGATATTAGGTTTATCCTGGTCTCTTTACTTGATATGAATCCAGGGTAAGTTCACTTATTGCATGAGGATTGTGGCCACCATATTGCTTCTGCGGTCATCCTCCAGGACAGGGTTGATGCTCTGTAAAATCTTGCATAGTTACATCAGCTGACCCTGTCTAGACAATTAGAACTTGAATGCTCATCAGTTTGTGTCATTGCAACTTTGAGACGCTTAATATACATTGTGCACATGCACCATACAAGGCTAACTGCACGAAGATATAACCAAGAATCATAGTAAGCGTTTTGCTGCCCTTAAACAAAACTTTTTCTCAGTTGATGTAATTTCTTACCTTTAAGCAGCTCTGGGAGGAGGGAGGGTCAATGACCCTGTAAACTGTTCTAAATTAAAACATTTCTTATCTCTGACCCTGCTGAGCAGAATCCCTTGGTTTCATTTAAACGGTTGTTCACCTTCCAAACACTTTTTTTTTTCAATTTCAGTTGTTTTCAGCGTGTCCCTAGAAATAAAGCCTTTTTTTTCAATGACTTTCTATTATTTATTTTTTACTGTTTTTACAAAATCTAAGTTTAAAGTTGAATGTTCGTTTCTCTGGTGTTTGAGTCTGGCAGCTCAGTAACTCAGATGCTGAAATTTTTCTGAAAAGACTAGAAATGCATCAACTAAATGTATCAATTTAGAACAGTTCACATGGTCGTCGTCAGAAGGTGAAACATGACACTTTACATTTCAACAGTCGCACATAGAAAACAGAAAGTCAACAGAAAAAAATGTCATTATTTCTGGTGATCTATCTGAAACCAACTAGTTGTTTGAAGGTGAACAACCCCTTTAAACTTTAAAGGCAACTGTTACATTTTTCAGCAGCATCTCTGGATGCTATTGTATCAATTCTATCAACTAAATGTTGCAAAATTGTAACAGCACAGAATCTTCACCTGAATTACTGAGCTGCCAGACAAACACCAGAGATGCGGACATTCAACTTTAAAGTGGACCCAAAAGAAATATTCAAAATCCTATTTTATCAAATTAGTCAAGCAAAATGAACTTTATTTACACTATATAAATTATTTGATTCTTGTTTCCTTCAGTCTGGGAATTCAAAATAACAAGCAGGCAGGAGCCATTTTGTTATTAAAGACAAGCCTTGAATTATCTCAAACTCTTGTTTGTGCACCAGAATGGGGGACCCAATGTCTATCCCCATGTCCTGGCCACACTATTAAACAGCGAAGAGAACTGGGGGAATGTGTGGGGAGCAGTGACATCTAGGAAGTGCTGAATGGAAAGTGAAAGTAATTGTCTGCCCCACCTCTATGCCACAGGCATAGAGGAGGGGCAGGCAATATTTGATTGACAGCTGAGATTTTTAAATGAGCTTAAAACAGCTATGAATGCTTTAATAAAAAATAGAAATTGGATTTCATGTTTCATTTGAAAAGGAATTTTTTTATACAAATTTGTGTGTCTGGGTGACAGGTCCACTTTAAACTTAGATTTTGGAAACTGCAGAAAAAAAAAAGTGATTGAAAAAAAAGTCTACTTTTGGTTAACAATATGAAAACAACTGAACTGAATAAAGTGTTGGAAGATGAACATCCCCTTTATTATGGTTAAAGCAGTGATAACCTATAATTTGGCACGTTCATTCTTAATTTTCTAATTAGTACTAAACACCAGAATTTGACAATTTTTAAAAAAATATTTTCTGCTTTAAAATCCCTGCTCTAGATGGGGAACACTGATTACGCAATTCATCATTTCTGACTAGTATGAAAATCAACATTTGGCAACCCCAGTGATTTCACCGTTCCTTCTCCTCTAAACGGGGTTTCCTTCCAAAGACAAACTTTTTCTTTGCTTAAAGGGATACTGTCATGGGAAAACATGTTTTTTTTCAAAACACATCAGTTAATAGTGCTACTCCAGCAGACTTCTGCACTGAAATCCATTAATCAAAAGAGCAAACAGATTTTTTTTATATTCAGTTTGGAAATCTGACATGGGGCTAGCCATTTTGTCAATTTCCCAGCTGCCCCAAGTCATGTGACTTGTGCCAGCACTTTAGGAGGGAACTGCTTTCTGGCAGGCTGTTGCAGTGGAACATGAGTTTTACTATTGAGTGCTGTTCTTAGATCTACCAGGCAGCTGTTATTTTGTGTTAAGGAGCTGTTATCTGGATACCTTCTCATTGTTCTGTTGTTAGGCTTCTGGGTGGGGGAAAGGGAGGAGGTGATATCACTCCAACTTGCAGTACAGCAGTGAAGAGTGATTGAAGTTTATCAGAGCACAAGTCACATGACTTGGGGCAGCTGGGAAATTGACAATATGTCTAGCCCCATGTCAGATTTCAAAATGAAATATAAAAAAATGTGTTTGCTCATTTGAGAAATGGATTTCAATGCAGAATTCTCTGGAACAGCACTATTAACTGATGCATTTTGTAAAAAATGTTATTTACCATGACAGTATCACTTTAATGAAAGAACAGGTTATTCTAAGCAACTTTATGATATTAATGAAAAAACATTTTTTTAATAGGTTTCACAGATATAGGATCCATTATCCGGAAACCCATTATCTAGAAAGCTCCGAATTGTGTAAAGGACACCACTCATGGACTCCATTTTATGCTTATTGGAAGTAACACCAGCCTATTGGGTTTATTTAATGTTTACAAGATTTTTCAGTAGACTAAAGCTCCCCATAGACGCAACGATATTTCCCTGCCGAACGACCGATCTTAGGGAAGTCCGACCAATCTGTCAAATTATCGTGCGGTTAGTGGGATACAAACTATCGTTCGTCTTGCGATTTTTCGTCCGACATCGGTCTGATGATTGATCGGCCAGGTTAAAAAATCTTTATCGGTCCCCATGCAATCTACCTATGTTTGCAGAGCCAAGCAGGCTGCGACCCTTCAGTTTTGCTGGCAATATCGCCTGTAATGGTCTTTTTAGTTGATGGACACATCAGGCATTTAAACAATCGTTTTGAGACAATCGTGGTCTCACGATAACAATTGGATCTTTCAAAAATCTTTACATCTATGGCCAGCTTTATGGGATGAACATCCAAATTAAGGAAAAGATCTGCTATCCGGAATACCCCAAATCTGGATAACAGATCCCATACCTGTATTTGTAAATATAATTGGGATTGAATGTTTACATAATCTGCTTTTCTGGTTCTGACTCCTGAACCAATGTAGCAGAAGCAGCGGATAACAAGCCTGGAATGGAGTCAACATTGCTACATTGTGTCAAGAGTCAGACTCAAACAAATGCTCACTTCCATTACAACTAACTATAAAGCCCTTGAGAATGTTCCATTGTTGGGAAGGAATTAAGCAGGCCTTTATAGTCCGAGATGTTAAAACTTGACTGGAAACAGCAAACTGTTAACTATCTCTATTTATTGCTTCTGTTTTTTTGTTTGTTTTTTGTATTGGCGCAGTTTTAGTAAACACAATTTTTTTTTTTTAAGATAGTCCAACTGTACAAGCAATATGGCAGCTCCTATTGATAATAGCAAGTAGAGCAGGGTAAACAGCACATCCATGAATGAAGTGGAGTAGATAAGTGAAAGTGGTTTAGGAATGAAGGAGGCAGGTCTGTAGAAGAGCCGATTCCTGGGGGGGGGGGTGTCAGAGAAGCGTGAGTGTAAAGTGATACATAAGACAGTTGCAGTGTTGCCCGGCTAAATGATTGCAAACCAGGTTACTACACACGCAGCCCCATCACTTTCTAAATGCCGCCGGCGAGGTATAATAATTAACTGCTTCGTCTTCACTCACCCGCCTCACAAAGTTGCCGAAAACCCCTTCCAGGTCCATGCACCAGCCACTCTTCTCATCAAGTCCCAGAATTATCCCCTCCCTACTAGGGCGCACCCTCCTTTCCCTCTACAAACTTCCGCATCCAGAACATGAAACATCGCGAGAACGTCCTGTCAGAATTCCACCTCTCTGGACCAATAGCGTAATGGTAGGCAGCGTGAAACGTACTGCTACCGGGAGTAG
This sequence comes from Xenopus borealis, assembly GCA_024363595.1. Lineage (NCBI taxonomy): Eukaryota > Metazoa > Chordata > Amphibia > Anura > Pipidae > Xenopus > Xenopus borealis. The sequence goes on along the minus strand of CM044433.1, from coordinate 51,335,540 downwards.
ACTTGTAGGACGGCTATCGTTATAAATACGCGTTAAAAATATTGAGAATCTGTGTCCTGTTTTAGCCACAGAATTGTGAATCCAAATAAAACTACAGAATTGTGAATCCAAATAAAACTAAACACTCTGTTTTGGTGACTGACGAGCGCTCCTTGATCCCAGAGAGTCTCCGCTATGTTATTTCCTGACAAAAGCTTCTAGAAGCTGGATTTGGCTGCGAAAGTGTGTGCACAATGGCACGCAGGGGTTGGGTTGTAGAGAGCTCAAATGGAGTTTTCTCCACAAGTGGGCAAAGCTATCCAGGGCCGGATTTACATAGTGGGCACCCCTAGGTCCGCTGTCCTTTGTCACAGCGGCATACCTCCCAAGATTTTGGAAATAAAAAGGACAAAAATATTTTTGGTCACCCCCATTTTTGTGGCCACACCCCCTAATTACCATGTTCCTTTTACAAAATGTTTTGAACATATTTCTGTGGTTTATTCAGTTATTACAGTTTTGATAATGAAGGTGAATTGTCCTTTAAGCTGTGAGTCTAAGTTTTCCCAAAGGACCTGTTATATTGTTACAATTACTTATTTGCTTATCTAGAAATTGTTACAAAAGTATTGTATCTTCTGCTGTGGCTGTTCTGGGCTCTCTGCCAAAAGCCAATTGAGTTAGATACTGTTACTTTTTCTGGCTGTTCAGCGCAGAGAAAAATAGAACTTTCCAGGTCAAATGAGGAACTGCAAGCTGAGCTGTCAAAAGAGGGACTGTCCCTCTAAAAACGGGACAGTTGGGAGGTATGAATAAACAGACTGCCCAATTCATACCTTAAATCTCCCAGGCACGTGGCAAAATACATACAATGACCAAACAAGGGCATGTGGCAAAGATGGGAAACTGGGCAGAAAACTGGAAAATTAGGTTCAATGTTGATAAATGCAAGGTTATGCACTTTGGCAAAAATAATATAAATGCAAGTTATACACTAAATGGCAGTGTGTTGGGAGTTTCCTTAAGTGAGAAGGATCTTGGGGTTTTTATAGATAACAAGTTGTCTAATTCTGGGCAGTGTCATTCTGAAGCTACTAAAGCAAATAAAGTTCTGTCTTGCATAAAAAAGGGCATAAACTCAAGGGATGAAAACATAATTATACCTCTTTATAGATCAGACCTCATCTAAGGTCCCATAGAAAGTCAGTATTTAGTGGGCCTCTGTGTACCTGAAATGCCAGGGCCTATTTTAATTCTCAGTCCAGACCTGGTCTACCCTCATTATTTAAGTCTTCCATTCCTCTAACTCAGGGGTGCCCAGACTTTTATACACAGGGATCTACTCGACCCCTGGCCCCCATCAGGAGA
>CM044433.1:51303220-51319745 GCA_024363595.1 Xenopus borealis | reverse complement strand
GGCTGGAATGGTTGGTGACTGTGTAGGTGAGGGGGCTGGATTGGTGCGTTAATGTGTCAGTGAGAAGGTTGCGTGGGTGAATGTGTCGGTGAGTAGGCTGTGTGACATATTCCCAAGGCATGGTATTTCTCGGTCAATAATTGTGGACAATGGCAGTCAATTTGAGAACGTTTTAATAACTCCAAATGGATAGTATTCTTAATCATACTGACTACTAAATAGAATGGCTTTACATTTTATGTACCTTAATAGGTGAAGAATGTTGTACCTGTATTAATGATTCTGAAGCCATAGTGGAAGGTTACATTTCTAAAATAAAGAGTTTCCAAAAACAGACTAGAGAGATGGCTAAGGAATGGAACCCATTTCTTTTATTGGGTGATTTGGGTCTTGACTTAGTAATATGCTTAAGGGAGAATGTAATTAAAAGCCACAGTCAGGCCCGGATTTGTGGTGAGGCCACAAAGGGTGGGTACAGCATGGTCCCGCCACATCCGGGGGGGGGGGGGGGGGGTTAAAGTATGGGTTTATTTCTCCTTTAAGGGATCACATTGAAAGTTTTGTCCTAGTGAATAGGTCATGTCAGAGAAATTTGATTGTAAGATGCTAGACAGCGGGGGAGCAGTAGATGTGATTTCTTTGGATTTCGCCAAAGCATTTGATACTGAGCCCCACAAATGACTGCTTTTAAAACAAAGGAAACTGGGTACAGGATTGGGTTGTTAATGGTACTTTCTCTATTTAATGACTTGGGGGGGCAAGTAATTTATCAGTGTTTGGAGATGACACATAACTATCCAGCCCAATTAATTCCATTCAGAATATGGCATCCTTGCAATAGAATCTGAGCATTTTGTTGCAGATGAGATTCAGTGTTGATAACTGTAAAAATATCCAAGCCGCTTATACCCTTAATAGGACTGCACTAGGCAAATCTGGAGTCCTTGTAGATGATAAACTTGGCTGTAGAAAGCAATGCCAGTCAGCAGCATTAAGGCCAAATAGTCAAACTGTATTAAAAGAGGCATAGATTTGCAAAATCAGGGGGTTATTCCACTGTACAGAGCACTGGTAAGGCCCCATCTAAAATATGCCGTACAGTTTTGGTGTCCAGCACTCAAGCATAACATTACTGAATTAGAGAGGGTACAGAGAAGGGCAATTAAGCTGGTAAACGGTATGGAAAACTGTCCAAGTTGGGGTTGTTCAGAGAAGAGGCTCTTAAGGGTTGATGTGATAAATAAGTATAATAAGTATACATGAATAATGGGATCATATAATAATCTCTGTAATGCTTTATCTACTAGCAGGTCTTTCCAGCTGACACAAGGTCACCTATTCCAATTAGAAGAAAGGAGGTGGCATCTAACTTTTCATAAGGGTTTTTTTTTTTTTTTACTACAGTGAGAGCTATGAAGATTTGGAATTCTCCCCCTGAATCAGTTGTACTGGCTGATACATTAGATAGCGTTAAAAAGGGTTTGACTAGGCTTTTTGTATTGAAGGAAATACAGGGTTATAAAGATAGCTTATGGTACAACTTGATCCAGAGACTAGTCCTATTGCCATCTTGGAGTCAGGAATTTATCTCCCTCTGAAGCAAATTGAATAGGCTTCAAATGGGTTCTTCCTCTGGATCAAGAATAAATATATACTTAAAAGGTTGAATCTGGGGGACCATCTTCTGTTCCACTTACTGGTATGTTCAATAAATTGCTGTACCTCTGCTTGCACTTCTTCCAAAAAACAGAAAAATATTAAGGTACATTTGCACTTAATTTCCTTGTTCATTCTCATGCCCTTTTCTTAATCTGATCCCACTCAGTTATATGTTCTCTTTTACCGATCTATTCATCTCATTCTTATCTACCCTATTTTCTCCTCCTCATATTTAAGTGTTATATAGATATGCACACACCCGTATAGGAGGAATGAGGAAGTCATTTCAAATATATTATTAATATGATTGCATTTAGTGTTTGTGGTGTTATCTTGATATAGATGCTTTCGTAATCTTTGGTGGACAGCGTTTACAAGTTGGTTCAAGGACATTGGACCAGTATTTAAGACCCTAGTAATCCTCGTTATCAGTTTTAGAATGCTGGTCATTGTGTTCTGTATATCTTTGCCATATGGTTTTCGGCAGTGCAAATGTTAATTAAAAACCTTCTGGTTATACTCCCTTGTCACCGGGGGCTCCCCACAATTATATTCTTGTATGAGCTGCTGCATGGCTCATAAGGGGAATGATGGAGACACTCACTGATGACGGGTAAGTTCTGAAGGGACACTTAGATTCAGGTCCAGACTGGGATTAAAAAACAGGCCATAGTATTTCAAATACACAGAGGCCTTAAACTCCTCGTTAGCTCAATGAATGGTGACTGCCTATGACATTGGACAGTAGCCTCTTTGGCATTTGCCAGAAACCACAGTCAGCCCATGTCTGCCTAAGACCCCCAAAATTGAGTGTCCTTTATACAGACAACCTAAGGCAGGTGATGGGAGTCTTGGAAGGTATATTAAAATAAAACAGATAATAATATAAATATAATATAAATATATTAAAATAATATAAATATAATCATATAGAAGCCCAGGTATATGTAAAGGCATGGGGCACACAGAACAAGAGATGACCAAGCTCAATTTCCTTATTTTTTTCTCTGCAAGTTTAGCAGCTAGCAGGCCATGAAGTAAACGCTGACCATACAAATATGTAATTTATATATATATATATATATATATATATATATCCTTGAAAAAGGTCCTTCTGTGGGACTGAAACGTTGGATTAATAAACCTTTTTATTGTTTTGCCAAGTTTTGTCACCTTTTGTGCAAATCCTGTGAGTGCCATCACCTACATCAGGGGTGTCCAAACTTGGCCCTCCAGCTGTTAAGGAACTACAAGTCCCACAATGCATTTGCCTGACTGTGGCTGTCAGACTCCTTCATTGCATTGTGGGACTTGTGGTTCCTTAACATCTAGAGGGCCAAGTTTGGACACCCCTGACCTACATATTGTATACAGTAGGGTTATTCACCTATGGGACCAACCTGTAACTTATAGCCAAAGATAGCACTTGCAACTGCTGCTCTGTCTCTCTGCAGCTTTCTGCTTGTCACCCCTCTCATCAGACTGCCAGGATCAGTTTGTACATAAACTCCTACTGCCTCACTCTCTCTAAAGCTCCTTCTTTATTTCCCTGTCAGTTCTCACTATTCCAACTCCTATGGCTGCATCACATCTCACTCCCCCTTCACATCATGCTTCTCCAGTTTCCCTTTCCTTTCACATGACCCATTTGTAGTATTGCTCCCTCTCCTTTATGCCCATCATCACAACTTTCTCCACCTTCCACTCCCCCTCTCTAGTTTTCAATTCAGTCAACACTTCCCAGCATTTACCCCTTAAGGAAGCGACTAGAAGAAAACTATATATACTGATATTAGTAAGAAAAATGCATGATTAAGCATAACATGCTGAAGTTTAGAGGAAAGCCCCATATCTTCTCAAAGTAATAGACTGCATACAGATACTATAGATTATAATGCATAATGCTTTAATTATGAGGATATACCCCATAATTATGTGACCTGTGGAAATGTACTTGGCCTATGGCCTTACGCTTTTATTTGGTCACAAAACTCCTCAGTGCCCATTATATCTGTATGAATTACAGTAGAGGGTACATTAGCCACTATATATTTGTGGTGTACAGCCTTATTTGAATGTATTTTGATACAGCCATTGGTCTGTATTGTTAAAAACTTCCAGGGACTGGTTAAATGCGAATGTAGGGGTTGGGTGCATGCATAGAAGTTTGGGTGCGTAGAGGATTAAGTGTATATAGGTGTGTACAGGGGTAGGTGAATAGTGGTTGCTTGTGTCTAGGTTGTGTGGGGGAAGGGTATTGTGTGTACACAGGGGGTGGGTGAATGTCAGTGGGTTCATGTGTATGTGAAGATTGGAGCCATGATCCAGAGAGTAGAACCGATTGCCGTTTGGAGTCAGGAAGGAATTTTTACCCTCAGTGCACATTATCCCAAGTGCTGTGGGTTTTTTGCCTTCTTCTGGATCATTCGCTGTTAGAAATGCTCAACTGTCAATTGGCTAATATCAATAAACCCTGTGTCACCCACAGGTTTTCTCAGAAATATGTCTTTGTGTTTTTCTTGAATCCCTATGGTGCATATTGAGGGAAAGTGCTTCTGGGCCTCGTTCTGCTAAAGGTGACCGATCAATTGTGTGACGGGGTAATAAATACCACTGAACTCCAATAACTGATAAGAACTACACTATTGTTTTACTCAATAGGCCAATAAGCCTTTCAAAATCTGTACCCCTTTCTTAATATTGGCATTCTAACAACCAGGGGCGTAACTACAGAGGAAACAGACCCTGCAGCTGCAGGGGGACCCAGGAACTATAGGGGCCCCATGAGGCCCTAATTCATATACAATTACAATAAATATTGGTAAAACAGGTCAACCACTGGACATTTTGGAGGCCTGAAAAATTATTTGCTTTGGGGCCCAGTAAGATCTAGTTATGCCACTGCCACTTCCTATCAGTCCATTGACACTTTACCAGGCATTAATTATATGGATGTGCTTGATATAAGGGAATGCCTACGCTGGATTCGTTTTGGGTATCTCTCTGTAAAGGTTATGCCACAACCTTTTGGGATGGGTCCTACTAATGTGATGGTGGAGTATTCTATTCCTTCTAAACCCTACATTTACATGCTCCATTGTTTGCAGGGCATATGGGGGATATAATAAGGAAGGTTGGGGTGAGCTTGCTGGAGAACAGAAGAAGAAACCCAGAAGCTACAAGCAGAGTTGGGAATCAACTAGAAGCTATGGGGAATCAGCCAGAGATGTTCAACTAGAATTCAGCAGGAACAGCCTCCTAGGTTTTTACACACATATGGCTCACTTACAGCATGGCCGCTGGTATTACAAGAGAGAGTAGCGATAGGATAGATGTTACAAGACGGCAACAATAACACTTTAATTGAGAACTAAACCCCCTCTATCATAAGCCCCCCAAGCATTCAGACATTACTCCCCTCCCCAGGTGGTAAAAAAACACTTGAAAAAAATGTCACCCTTAAATACAGAGAAGCACAGTGGAGCTCCTAGTCACTATCTTGCAGATCTTCATGGGGTGGGGGTAGGGGTTAGCGCTGGGGGTTGAATTCCCCTTTAAGGGTGAGAATTTTTTAAAGGGTGTTTTTTACACTAAAGCACATCTCAGGGAGGGAGAGGGGCCTGGAACCAAGGGGGCTTATAGTAGAGGTGTTTAGTTCTCCTTTAAATGCAATGACCAACCTGTAGCCCTTTATAGAACTCCAGGGGTAGGCTGCCAGATGTGCTAAAAGTTTAGGTTCCTCTGGGATATGTACAAAGTATCACCACAGCTGCACTACAATTATATTTATAGATGTATAATTGGGGAAACATCAGTCATGCTGGGGTTACAGTGTCTCTCCTGGAGCCTTCAATGATGTATCTACTGGGAGTGGCAATTTTCCTCCAATTTTTTTGCCCTCTTTGTTCTGTACTCCCTTACTGATCTTACGGTGCAAAGACTGGAAGTGGTGGGGTTGTTCTGATTTCAAGACCAAACATACCACTGCAGTGGGTTTACCCTTGAAAACAACACCTCACTGGAAAGAACAGATATTGAAGAATCCAAAATGGGTAAAAATATCTTTCTACCAAGTTGCAATTCTTTCCTACTGTTATAAATAAAGCTATAATTTTTATTAAAAAATTGTGACATTTTTAAAAAATGACCTCTAAGCTTTCAGTCTATAGCATCATCTCGCACATCTTTAGGAAACAAGAGAAAAAAAACCTAAGTATGAATGCCTGGGGTCTGCTAAACAGTTTAATGCCTGGAATGCATAGGTTTACCTCAGCATGTTGCATAAGACCCCATTAAAGAGAAGGATGTTGGGGTACAAAAACCACATGGATGTTTGGCCATTTTCATGAAGAGCAACTCCACTAATGTACAAAAATACACAAAAGGGAGTTGTCAGAGAACGCAAAGCTTCAATTTTAGTGGAGTGTTTATAAAAGGAAAACAAATACCTTCATTAAAACAAGAAATCATCAGGGTTGCAGATGGGAGATGTAAGGGTTCAAAACAATGCAGCTTTAGGCTTTATCAGAAAGTCGCAGACTGAACAGCCACATAAAGGCAACTGGTAACTTTGCTGGAACAGAGAGAAGCAAATTGCCCTTTTCAGAATAGTAAAGGAATATACAGTAGTGATGTGCGGGTTGGCTAGAAACCCCACAGGACCTGCAGGTTGGGCAGGTTCAGGTCAGCTCCTGCACAAAATCTTTGGATTCACAGTGGGTCTGGGTCCTGCTGTCCCCGTGTCCCAGTACTGCCAGCTTCTGGTGCCTAAATGTATAGACTCTCCCAGGCCAGGTGTGGGTTTGGAGGGGGTGGGTTAGGCTGAAGCGTGGGTAGAGAACTTCTCAATCCGCCCACCACTGATGTACAGCTTCCTATACATAATATCTTACAGCTACAGTCCCTTCCCCAAGCAATGTTTCCTTATGATACATATTATTGCACAGTTACTATCTCTATCCTCACATTATCCCACAATAACAGCCATGACCCCATGACTAACTTGTCTTACTCTATACACTATCCCACACTAACTACCATGAAAAACTTCTTGCCTTGATATGCAAGGTGGGATGGCACTTGGATCGATTTGTTTTCCGAAGTCGTCAAAGTTTCCTTGTGATGAAACTTTGGAAAACAAAGTGCTCTGAGTGCCATCCGCTGGCGATTTAGATTCTAGCCCAGGGTTGCCCAGAACGTCAATCGTGGTCTTCTACCAGTCCATCCCCATAATTTTCCTGGTAGACAGCCACCTAACCGACGTTTGTGCCTGCTCTTCCTTGTCGCAAGACTTCAGACGCGAATACTTAATGGACCATATAGTGTGCTTTACTCATGCGAGAAAGAGCAGAAGGAGCCGCTCCAGACAACCAACTCTGTGTGAAAGGTACTTACTTGCCACTGCCGCCAGTATTAATGTACACAGGCACTTGGTGTAGTCGACTAAGTGATAGGTTTAGCGACATTCTATATCACAAGCTGGCGAGGTGGGTGCTGGAAGTTGTAGTTCAGGAGCAACTGCAGTTGCATGCATTTCAGATGTCTGTTTGAAGTGGCATCTTTTGCTTTCCCCTTTAATGAACCAATAATGACAAATTTTCTAACCAGAACAAGAAAATTATATGAAAGTGATTAACATGTCATTCTTTATTCATTTATCAGGGTTGGGGGCTCATGGCTGCTTCAGTGGTCTCTAAGTAGGATATGTCTTTTAACCTGTTGTCTGCTGGTTATATTTTTAAGCAGGGACATACCTCAGTAACTTTGTGGTAAAAAAAAATGGGCGGAGAGGGGAGATTAGTCGCCTGACGAAGAGGCGATTTGTCACTGGGCGACTAAATCTCCCCAAATCTTAGCATGTGGCTTAGCCTAACAAGAGAAAAGGACAGGATAGATGAAGAAAGGGACAGAATTAAGCCTTTTAACTGCCAGTAGAATTTCACATTTCATTTGCACTAAGCACCAGACTTTACCCCCATACCCCCAAAATTAATTTGAAAATGGCTATTTTTCAAGATATAAGGATTAATATGAGAAAAATATTTTAATTACACATAAAAATTCAAATGATTTGGAAAGCCTCATGTATCTCTAACATGCCCATACCAGATATATATATATATATATATATATATATATATATGCCTTTAACCAAAATAGATGGTTTTGAAGGAATACCTTCACCTCAAAGCTTCCACTTTCCAGCATCTCCCACAAACAGGATCGGACTGGCCCCTCGGAACACCAGTAAAATGTCACAGCCACAAGCCCAAGACCATATCTTACTATATATATCCCATGATTATCGTCTCTACTTCTTTGAATATATTGACTTACTATACTGATTATCCCACAGTTAAAGTTCCTAGTCCTTTGACCACCTTGCTGTACTATACACACTATCCTACAGATACAGCCACTACCTATGAAGTCATCTTGCCTTACTATACACATTATTACACAGATACAGTCTTGTCCATTAAACCATTTTGCCTTACACTACACATGACCACACAGTTACAGCCATTACCCTTAGAACATCCAGCCTTACTAAACAAGTTATTGCGGTTATAGTCGCGATCCTTAAAGGGCAATGAAACCCCCAAGGCACTAACTACCTCCCCCCTGGCCTATTGCCCCTAAGTCTCTACTTACCCCTACTTCTTGGTGCCCTCCAGCGTAGTTCACAGGATCCATCTTCTTCTTCAACGTTTTCTTCCTGGATCGAGCGGTGGCCACGGCGGCGCATGGGGAGTAGGACACATTTGCCGGTTGGTCCTACTGTGCATGCGCCCGAAGTTCACTTAGTATTCTGATTCTGATTTCTTCATGAAATCGGAAGACTTCATGAACTTCAGAGTTTCACTTCGTGAAATCAGAAGGAGGGGTAAGTAGGGACTTAAGGGCAATAGGTCAGGGGGGAGGTAGGCCGCTAAATGCATTGTTAATTGTAGGCACAATTGGTACGTAATGATACATGTGCGATATGTTGTTGGAAAGTTGAAGCTTTGAGGCAATTTTCAGGTGTTTCACCAAAACCACCAATTTTGGGAAAGCCTTTTGACTCTGTACTGTTTTTACCCCACAAAAAAGCAGCAAATGTGTTAATTTTTCAGTAGACAGTTTGTATGCACTAACTTGATTTTGGGGCCTCTAAATGGCAGATATTTTGGTAATTCTATGCACAATGGACATCAAACTGTTCAGTGGACCCCTGGCAATCACCTGTTCTTTCTTGGTACCTAATACAGTGGGATATGAGGAGCAGAAAAATAAAACCTTATGAAGTGATTTTTCCGAATTTTAATACATTTTTATAAAAATTGCTGTGTTGAGACAAGCTTTGATGTTTGGTAGTTAGGAGTAGAGAGACAGTTATTTTTGAATATTTTGGAATCAGCAGAATGTGTATTTTCAGAAATATATGGTTTTCTGGAGGAAACCTACTGTTTCAGGATTTTTTGATCTTGGAATCTACAGTATGCCGATTTCTTAGTGCTTTCAAAATTCGGTAATATACCACCAGGAGTTTTTGCTGTAAATCTCCCTAAAGCTATACATATCTGGTATTGGCACATTTATGAGGCTTTCCTAATCAGTTGGATTTTGCTTAAAATTAAATATTTTTCTGGTATAAATCCATACATTATTAAAAATAGCATTTTTCTTTTCTTTTGTTGGTATTTAGGGCTAAAAATCTTTTTGCAGAGGTGGAAATACAAGAAAACTTAGGCAGATTTAGAAAGCTCAGGTTCTCCCGAAAAAACCAATGTGTAGTTTTCCTAGGTAAAATAATTGAAAATTCTATCACACTTACCGTAATTTTCATTTCCTGGACTGAAGCATGGCAGTGGCACTAATGGGTTAACTCCCTTACACAGCGGAAGGACAGGAAGACCAATAAAAACGTCTTCCCCAACCTCCTACCTCATCTCTTAACTCAGTGATTTTCAACCTTGTGCCTCCAGCTGTTAAGAAACTACAAGTCCCACAATGCATTTGCCTGACTGTGGCTGTCAGACTCCTTCATTGCATTGTGGGACTTGTAGTTCCTTAACAGCTGGAGGCACAAGGTTGAAAATCACTGTCTTAACCTGTCCGAGCTCAGACATTGAATGGGGGGAGGGGGGGGGGGGGGGGGGGGGGGTTAGTGCCTACTGCCATGCTTCAGTCCAGGAAATGAAAATTACGGTGAGTATGATAGAATTTTCAATTTTCCTGTCCTTCCGCATGGCAGTAGTCACTAATGGGAAATAACCTAGCAGTAATCAGACTTTGGGTGGGAACAATCATTTATTAAACCGAACTGAGGAAAGGACTTTCTGTCCAAAAGCAGCCTTGTTTGCTGAAACAACATTCAACTTATAACAATGAACAAAAGTAGACAGCGAGGACCACACTGTCGGATTACAAATCTCTTCCGGTGTAGCTTGAGCTTCAAATGTCCAAGAAGCAGCCACCGCTCTAGTAGAGTGAGCCTGTGGGGAGCCTGCATAGACTTGAATACGCCTTTTTGATACATACTGTAATCCAGCTAGCAATGACGCGTTTAGAAGCACGCTGTCCCATAGAAAACAGCAACAGAAGGCCATTACATTTCTTGAACGCCTCCGTCCTTTGTAAGTACACCGACAGGCATCTCACCAAATCCAAATTATGCCACCTACTTTCCTCTTCTGTAGCATTATTAGGAAAGAAAACAGGTAAAAACAATTCTTTACTGGGAGGAATTTCTCCGGTAATCTCAAAATCACTTTATCTTGTAACAATTTAAGGTATGGTTCATTCCTAAGCAAAGCTTGGATTTCCACCACTCTCCGTGCTGAAGTCACTGCTATCAAGAAAGCCGTCTTCATCGATAACAGATCCAAACTAATTGATTCCAGAGGCTCAAATGGTTCTTCCATGAGAGCTTGAAGGACCAAACTTAAGTCCCAAGATGGCAGGATTGGTCTCACTTGTGGTCGCAAATGTTTGACCCCTTGAATGAACCGGGCCAATAAAGGAGACTCCGCCCATTTGACTTTAGTCAACGCTGACAAGGCTGACACTTGTATCTTCAGGGTGGCTAAGCCGAGATTTTTCTCCAAGCCTGACTGCATAAAAAAAATTCACTATTGCCGACCAGTGACGTAAAAGAATTTCCTGATAAAGTACACCATTTCCTAAACCTATCCCAGATTCTATGATAGGTATTCTCAGAAGTGTGTCAATAGCCATCTCTGCAAGCCCTAGCTCTGTCAGCTCCTGCCGCTCAAAAGCCACCCCGTCAAAGCTCATTTTTTCAGTTCCGGGTGGAACATCTCGCCTTGGCAAATTAACTCCCGTTGACAGGGTAGTCTGACTGGACTGTCCAATGCCATAGCAAACAGTCGGGCAAACCAAGGCCTTCTTGGCCACCACAGCAACAGTACTATAACTCTTGTCTTGTCTTTCTGAATTTTGTTCAGCACTCTCGAGATAATCGGAATTGGCAGAAAAATGTAGGCTAGTTTGAACCTCCACTTCAGACTGAAAGCATCCTGACACAATGCTTGCTTCTCTGGGTACCAGGAACAGAACATCCTCACCTTCCTGTTCCTGGCTGTAGCCATAAGATCTATCTGAGGAAGGCCCGAATGATCTGCCAACGTCTGGAATATCTCCTGAGACAACTCCCACTCTCCTGGGTGGAGTGTCTCTCGGCTCAATAAATCTGCCAGAACATTCTGACGATCCGGAACGTATGTTGCAGACAAATCCAGGAGGTTGCTCTCTGCCCAATTGAAAATCTCCAAAGTCAGACTCAAAATGTTTTGCTGCGGGTCCCCCCTTGTTTCTTGATGTATTTCACGTATTGTAGGACTGAATGAGGACTGCTGTCTTGCCAAGCTGGCTCTTGAAGCTTATCAGTGCCTGAAACACAGCTTTCAGCTCTCTGAAATTGGAGGACCATGTCACTGCCTCTGGTGGCCACCTGCCTTGGGCTGACATCATTAGTGTATGAGCCCCCCAGCCTAGGGTGCTGGCATCTGTGGTAACTATTTGCCACGATGGATCTATCGGCTTGCCCTGGCAAAGATTGGTTTTGAGCACCACTCTAAACTCTTCATTGTCTGTTGTGATATATGTGATTATGACCTGGGACTGCATACTCCCTTCCCACTGTTGTAGAAACTCGAACTGGTGCTGCGGAAGATGAATCATCGCCCACCTGACGGCTTCTTTCGTAGCTACTAGTGTCCCCAGCACTTCTTGACAGGTGAGGGCCGTGGTATAGGGGAACCTCATGATATCCTTCACCCTTCGAACAATGTCTTTCACCTTGTCTGGGGGAAGAAACAGTCGCAACTGCTTGGTGTCCACTAAGACACCCAAAAATTAAAAAAAAAATCAGTTGTGATGGGACCAAGTGTGACTTCTGAAAATTTACCAGCCATCCATGTTTCACCAGCATCAAAAGGGTGACCTGAACTTGCTGATTCAGAACTTGTCTGCTTGAAGCCTTGATCAGAAGGTCGTCCAAATAACTGAAAATCTGTACGCCCTGAAGACATAAAGCGGCAATTACTGGAGCCAAAACTTTTGAAAAGGTTCTCGGGTAAGACGCTAGCCCAAAAGGAAGTGCTTGATACTGAAAATGCTCCCCCATCACCGAGAATCTGAGGAATCGCTGATGATTTTTGTAAATTGGGACATGAAGATATGCATCTCTCAGATCTATCTTTCCTAGCCAGTCATTTAACTGTAGGTTTTGAGAAATAACACAAACTTTTCCATCTTGAAGGAGTTCAATTTCAAGAACGAATTCAGTCTTCTGAGATCCAAAATAGCTCGGAATTCTCCGGATGACTTTTTCCTCAGGAATATTGGAGAATACATACCTTGTCCTCTCTGACTTCTTGGTACTCTCAAAATAACCTTTTTCTCCAAAAGATCCAATAAAATATGTTCCCCGTCTTCTTGTGATTTTACTTGCAGTTGTTAGTTAACCCTCAACAAAAAAAAAATTTGTTTAGTAATTAACCTTTCATTTTCATATTTTTTTACCTTTCAAAATTACATCTGACACAGACAAACCCAATACAAATACAGACCTCTGTTTTGCTCAGTTAGTCAGGTTGATCTTATTCAAGTTCGTGGCCGTGCAAAAAAAAAAACAAAACACTTCTCACTCAGCATCAGCTATTTTTTCCACAGTAAAACAGCGCTACTGCAGCAGAACAGCTAGAGGCAGTGACTGCTATGACTTGCTGACACACTGAAAGAGGCAATAAATATGCAGGCAGCTGCTGGCGGAGATCCATAGAAAGAAGATCACTCACCACTGCTCAGTTCAGAAGTTGTGTCTTGGGTCTGACGGAGACGCATGGCAAGCACCACCCACCCCGACACCAGAATGAGTGGAGAGAGGAAATCGGAAAGAGGCTGAACTCAGAACCCGGAAGTAGCTAGAAAGATGCCTCGCTGTCCGTGCCGGGGCACTGCTGGAAAAATCGGTCCGACAACAAGAACAGCTGGCACGGGTCCGCGGGACATCTTTGCGTAATGCGGGAAAGTTGGGAGGTATGCACACTACGTAAATCCTATCCGACCCCGAGTAAGGGTCACCCTGTACAATTCTGGCCCCTTTGCCACACACTGCACCTTCTCACTCACACAGTTGCATGCATAATAATTTCGTTAGATTGTATCTATAGCACCAAATGGATTACATTGAGTTTCAAGGCGTCACCGCTATCCTTTGTATTCATCCTCGGTTTACTGCACGTGCGGCTCATTGGAACACACAAGTGGCGTAACTACTCACTGGTTGGCCCTGGTGCAGGATTGGCACCTGGGCCCCTCTATCAGGCTCTCCCCCTATGAATTGCACATTGTAGTTCTCCTAGCCTCTCCAGCGGGCCCAGGTGCAATTGCACCCCGTGGTAGTTACACCACTGCTTTGTTGCTTCATTTTATTTGCTCAAATTTTCATAATCTGGACGGAGCAATGGGAATTGGCATACAGGTAGGGTTGCCATCCAGCCGGTAAAATACCTGCAAGGGCCAGGGCTGGTATTACAAATTTACCAACAATGTAGTTGCCGGTAATTTGTAATACCCTTAAAGGGTGGCAACCCTACACACAGGAAAGTTACATTTCTGAACCAATGTGGGTGTGGTTGGGCAGCATGCTGCCCCCTAAAATCCTGCCGCTCCAAGGTGGCCTCTCCACAAATCCAGGCCTGAAGCTATCTGCAGTACATGATAGTAGAAACAGGATGGCTAAAATAGTCGCACCCTCCCCAGAAACTAGGGATGCACTGAAAGCACATTTTTGGATTCAGCCAAATCCTAAAATCCTTTATGAAAGATTCAGCCAAATACCAGACCAAATTTTAATTTGAATATGCAAATTAGTGTCAGGAAAGGAAAAGGAGGACATTTTTTTTTTACTTTGTTGTTTTGTGACATGCTTTCCCTTCCTACACCTAAATTACATATTATTACATCTGGAGGCCTTATTAGATCCACCTTTCGAACCCCTGGGATCTCTCTCTTATCTTGCGAACCAGCCTACTTAGTTTTTCACGAGGATAAAGCAGTTATGCGCACGGTCCCCTCATTTCTACCTAAGGTCGTGTCCTCATTTCACATGAATCAAGAAATTGTGGTTCCATCCTTGTGTCCAGAACCCAAGAACCCTAAGGAAAGAAGAATTCACAATCTGGATGTAGTCAGAGCTCTTCGATGGTATTTGGAGAAGTCTAAATCCTTCAGACGTTCTCAAAGACTTTTCGTCATTCCAACGGGACCTCGACGAGGTATGGCAGCATCCAAGACTTCATCGCCCGTTGGCTGAAGGAGCTCATTCATCAGGCCTATATTTCCAAGGGAAGATCACCACCGGATGGTGTACGAGCTCACTCCACAAGGTCAATGGGAGCATCCTGGGCATGGCGAAATTCGGCATCCCTGGATCAGATCTGCAGAGCGGCCACCTGGTCGTCTGTTCACACATTCACCAAATTTTACAGGCTAGATACCTTCTCTTCCTCAGAGGCCTCTTTTGGCCGTAAGGTATTACAGTCTGTAGTACAATAAGTATCAAATCTCTTGCTCCCACCCTGGTGTTCTTGGGGCTGCTTTAAGTCCCCAGCTGTTCCCTGTGTCCCCCTTGAGACAACTGGATTTTTTGATACTCACCGTTAAATCCATTTCTCTGTAGTCGATAAGGGGGACACAGGGCTTCCCGCCCCGCGGCGAGACATTGACCACGTTGGTCCATGAGGGAATTTTCCCTGAGTTACTGTTCTGCCAGTTGTTTTTTTTTCTTTATCTACCATATTATTCAGCAGTATTTATTCAGCAGTCTCTTTGGTACAAACTGATAGGGTTGGCGTAGTACCGGGTTAAGCCATCCCCAGGGCACGCTCCCTTTTTAATTATATTCAAGTGTCCTGCCTCCGGAGGGTGGAGCTTAACCCCAGCTGTTGCCTGTGTCCCCCTTGAGACGACAGAGAAATATTAGTTTTTTCATAAGCTACTGTAATTACTTAACCCAATGCACTCTCATACTACTGTTATAAATGACCAATTAGTTCTGGACATTAAAGCTCAAGCAACTAATTGCAGTTCAGGGCATGGACTGTGAGTTAGCATAAAAGATGTTGGAAATCTACCAGGCTCATCTTGAGAGGTATAGATCTGCTAAAGATCTGCTAAAGGGCTGAGGTCTACCTTCATTATTAAAGCCCCCTCTCCTTTACCCAAGTAAAGGAAGACAAAGCATGACTTGTGTCAAGGGGAAGTTAATTTGAGGTTACAGCTTTGTTACGATTAGTCGTTCTAGTACAATACTAGTGCCACGGTTAGTATAGCAATATCTAGAGTCTTGAAGGCTATACAAGAACAATTCATAGCATTCCCTTCTCACAATAGTCAGTACAGCTATGGGACAGGTTGTCCAAAATGCTTGGGACCTAGAGTTTTTTTGGATATGGGATCTTTGTTATTTGGATTTCCATTCCTTAAATCTGCAGAGATGATGTAAACCTGAATTTAACTCAATAGTATGCCTTTGCCTCCATTAAGGATAATTTAGCTAGGATCAAGTACAAGTTACTGTTTTTATTACAGAGAAAAAGAAATTTTTAAAAATTAAATTAAAATGGAGTCTATGGGAGAGGTCTTGCTTAATTCGGAGCTTTCCTTACAACTGATTTACAAAAATAATGCATATCCTGTACCTTCTAATGCAGTGATCCCCAACCAGTAGCTTGCGAGCAACATGTTGCTCTCCAACCCCTTGGATGTTGCTCCCAGTGGCCTCAAAGCAGGTGCTTATTTTTGAATTACTGGCTTAGAGGCAAGTTTTGGTTGTATAAAAAAAACAGATGTCCTGCCAAACATTCTCTCCTGTAGGCTGCCAGTCCATCTAGGGGTTACCAAAAAGCCAATCAGAGCTCTTATTTGACATCACCATGGACGTTTTCATGCTCGTGTTGCTCTCCAACTCTTTTTTTAAATTTAAATGTGGCTCACGAGCAAAAAAGGTTGGGGACCCCTGTTCTAATGAATTCATCTTTTAATTATTTCTTTGAACAGTTATTTTACTCCATCCATAGCCTCATATTCAAAGGAAGCTTTTATTTATCAGCCAAAGAAAACCAGATATCAAAATTAATTGGTAAAACTTTATTCTATTTTTCAATTTTTTTTTGCCATTAAACAGAAAAACTGGAGCCAAGTATCATTTTTATAAAGGTAATGAGAGTACCCAAAAAAACGAAAGTAAACAAAACGAAAATACTTTTCCCTCTTTCCGTAGAAAGTGGCTTGATCTTTCTGGTTTAAAAAGGGCAACTTCGAATCTGGCTTGATATTTTATGTGAAAGGGTAACTG
>CM044433.1:51282519-51295119 GCA_024363595.1 Xenopus borealis | reverse complement strand
TTGTGCCGATCCGATGCGCTGATAAGAAGCGCATGTGACGAGACAGATGCTCCGAATATAATTTAAGTAATAGAAATGTTGGACTTTGTAGCTGCGTACAGACATGACTGTCGGATGAAGACACAACGTGCAGCGTTCGCATCAAACAGTCGTGTCATGTTGGATGCATGCAGCTAAAAGGTCCAACATCTCTATTACTTAAGGCCTCCATACACGGCCTGATAAAAGCTGCCGACAGAACAAAAGTCGGCCAGATCTCGATCGGGCAGGTTAAAAAACCTAGTCGGATCGCGGGTGCATCTCTGCGAGTATGCGGTCCCGCGATCTGACTGCCCGTATCGCCTGTATTCTGATCCGATTGTTGGGCACTAGATCAGATCAGCCCTATATCGCCCACTTCAATCTGGGCAAATCGGGGAGAGATCCGCTCGTTTGGCGATATCGCCAAACGAGCGGCTCTCCCGGTCTATGGCCACCTTTACAGTACATATGTTGCATCTGTCTTGTCGCATGCACTTCCTGTCAGGATATCGCATCGGAACAAGCGGCACTGTGGAGGTCAGCCCTTAAACTCTGCTTGAACAGATTACCTTTAATGAGCAGAAATGAGGATGTCATACGCAGGTTGACCATCCCTTTAACCAACAGGGAGCCAAGCAGTTTATTCGGACATTTTGGCTTTCCAAGGACAGCCCATGGTTAAGTGTTTGTTGAACATGAAACACGCAAGAGTGAGCATCTAATTATTCATTTTCACACACCTGTTTGGGAGACTTTTTTTTCTCTACTCTTGATCAAAAAAGTTGGATTAGCTCCCACATGATCTGAAGCAAAATGACCTTCTTTCCACGACTCCTACAGTTTTATATACAGTGTTTTTCCATTTGAGAAGACCCTTTATAAGCGCCGCAACTCCAAAGAGTGCAAAGAATGCATGTAAACAATAGTTACCTTGTACTAGAATAAACTGCATATTGAATACGGCAAAATGGCTCATATTTTACAAGAGATAATTGATAAAGGGTCAAATGCGCTATACAGAGCAATACAATGGTAGCCTCTCATTACAGGTAAGAGCACATATTTGCAGTTACGGGTAAAGTAGAAATTACATATTTTTAATATAGGAGATGCATCATTTTCAAATATACATACCTTGATGAGACTTGGTAACTCTCTCAGCACTGACTTTGTTTCCCTTTCCTTTTGACAAACTGTACTCTACCATATCTCCCAAATCCAGTTTATCCACATCTCCAGAATACTCACTGTATCAACAAAAGAGAATGAGAAGTTATTTCTTTACTGCATGGGTTAATGCAATTAGTTAATTTTCTAGTTCTTGCGTGGTTAAATAGTGCACTTTGTTGGCAGAACAATCAGATCATGTAAAATCAGGCAATTTGTGGACAATTGAAATTAAGTTCTGTAAATGGCTCATTTAGAAACTTATGAGATGCTTTCAGCCCTAAATGATCAATTCTTTAAATTGACCAGGGCAAAAATGTATAAAGTTTTTTTTAAAGTAGAAAAGCACACACTAGTTCAGCTGTGAAACTGAACAAATCAAACTCTCAGAAAAAGGCCTGCAAGATTCTGAAGTATGAAAAAAATAGCTTTTCATAAAATATCTTCACTGGAAGTGCAACAGGGTTTTTCATTGGCCAGCAAAAAAAAGCATTGGCTGGAGTAGTTTAAAGGAACACCAAAATATCCAAGTGTTTTAAAGGAATAACAATATAATGTACGGTAGTCCTGCAGTGGTAAAACTTGTGCGATTGCTTCAGAAATACAACTATACTTTACATAAAGAAGCTGCTGTGTAGACATGGAGGCAGCCATTAAAGTGCAGGATACACAGATACAAGTCCTAAAGAATCCCATTGTATACTACAGAGCTTATCTGTTATCAGTTGTGTAACCTGTGCCTTTGCTCCTTTTTCAGCTTTGAATGGCTGCCCCCATAGCTACAAAGCAGCTTGTTTATACAACAATAGAGTTTCTGAAGCAAACACCAATGCAACAGCAATACATTAGAGTTTAATTACTTTAAAACACTTAAAATTCCTTTGGGGCCTCTTGCACACGGGTATGGCCACAGTTGCTCTCATATAGAGAACATAGGTGAACAAAATGCCCTTCTGCCGGTCACTGCTTCATATATTCGGAGCAATGTTCCCTCGAATTCCTTCTAGGTGATGTATGCAAAAAAATTATTTTGAGCGCACATTTTTTTAAAACGATGTGCTCAGGTCAGAATGGATGCAAAATTTTATTTTCATACAACATTCGTGTTCACAAAAATTTTTTCTGTATGCTGCCCTCAATTTGTGTACGCCTATGCTTGCGAACTGCTTAGAGGGAACACTGATCACAAGTTTGGGGATGAAATGCAAAAATTTTGCTACAAGGTCTGCCTGTCATCACTTCATTTCCATTTAATTTGCCACTTGTCTTTCAATATTGGTAGCAGTGAGAGGAGTATTGTTCGCCAGGCAGAGGCCTACATTTTCCCCAAATATTGATTTGACATGAAATTAACTTGTATTAGAAACAGACTGTAACTAAAGCACATGGGCCACACAAATAATAAAACATTCTGTAGTCCACAGCTTGACTTAGGGCTTTGTAGATACCTTTGCTTGACAAGAGAGAAAAAAAAAAGTGGCTAAATACATTAAAAACAGTTGGAAAAACTAATATATTCAGACTAGTGTCCACAGAAACAAATCTTACTGCAAATAACAGTACTGCATTTCAAGCACTACCTGTAATGAAAGAAAATTTCTTTATCATGGTTTGCGGTTTCAATGAATCCAAAGTTGTCTTTAAGGGTGGCCACGTAACCATAAAATCTTTTGGCATTAGAGTTGCGTCCAAGAACTTTCATGGATACAGCACTCTGCTGACCAGTCCTTTTGGCTTCACAAATGCTGAACTCAACCTGCACAAAAAAAAAAAAATTTAAAATATATTCTTTTTAAAGACTCCAGAGCTAATTTTCAGATTACACTTGCCCTGTAAAAAAGGACAACATATGACTTAATAAATGCAAAGTTTTACCCATTTGTAAATTATTAAATTAGTCGCACCACAGTGCAAGGCTAAGTTTTTGATGCTGCCTACTGTCAAGCAAATCTTCCACCAATTTAAAAGAAAAACCCTGAAAAACAAAAATTTACAAATCGGAGTACTTTTGTAAGCACTCTTGCAATTCAGTTATAAATTACAGGAATGGGACCAGTTATCCGAAAACTCGTTGTCCAGAAAGTTCCGAATTACGGAAAGGCCATGTCACAGACTCCATTATAATGATATAATCCAAAATTTTAAAAATGATTTCCTTTTTCTCTGTAATAATAAAACAGTAGCTTGTACTTGAACCAAACTAAGATCTAATTAATCCTTATTGGAAGTAAAACCAGCCTATTGTTTATTTAATGTTTACATGATTTTCTAGTAGTCTTAAGGTGTGAAGATCCCAATTATGGAAAGACAAGTTATCCGGCAAGCCCCAGGTCCCAATGATTCTGGATGATAGGTCCCATACCTGTATTCAATTTTTTTTAAAAAGATCTTGGCAATCCAATAATAATGAAGGGAATCCAGGGCAATATGAGGGTCAGCTCTGTTGACCAGACCATCAGTTGGCAACATTTCAGAAAAGGCAACTTTTGATGTTGCTCTTTATAAAGACCAGATTGTCAGATGAATTCTCTCTGGTCTTTAAAAGCATAAGAGTTTAAGCATTAGCAGAAATATACAGCAGGTGGCACCGTTTCCTTATTTTGAAATAGCTAATATTTTGCTAATGTAAAATGCAAATATTCTTAGAGGCTATAATACATGAATTTGTTTTAAAGGTTTACATTTCCTTTACCAAGTAAAGGAAACCTTAAATGCTTTCAGTGATGTGCAATTGCAAATCATTTATAGTTGTTCGGAATATATTGTAGTGAATATTATGAGCTTTTCAGCTCAGACATATTTCAGAAAACAGTCCCTACTTGTGACCAACAGAAACAGGCCACTCGTGTATTTTTTTCAGACTTAAAATATTTTTTTTTCCAGCATATTTTCTTATTACCTTATCGCCAACTTGGGGTGCACATGATCCTTCAATATCTTTGAGATGGTATGAAACAGTTAGCCTGATGCCACAGTCTTCATAAGAAATGATTCCTTCTTCACCCTCCTATAATAACACAGGATAAAATGATTGACATATGGAAATTTGGCCAAAAGATCTACCCAGTTCCATAGTTTTTTCTTTTTTCTTTTGGACACATCCTCAAACCTCCCACTATTTTCCTATTCACCTAATACTGACAAATGACCACATCAATACATTTCTTAAAACCATGAAACTTTTGCTTGTGCCAGTTATGAGCAATAGCATTTGTCAGAAAATGGTGAAAGCTACTGCAATGTTCAACAAAATGCTAAATCATATAAAAGGTACAAAGTCCTAACTTGAAGCGATTTAGGACCTTGGAACATACGAGTTGGTTCTGAGTATCAACTGAAATTAACAACACAACAAACAACTGACAAACATCCAGGTGTAAATGTAGCAGCACCCAAAATGCCTCAAATTCAATATAATGTATTGTTCAGTCCTACAGTGATATTGATGCTGTTAACATTTATTAAAATAAATTAAAAATGATAAAAGTAGCCTGTTATACCATCAATTGGTCAAAGAGATGAAACAAACTTTTTAAGAGCAGAGTATTACTTTAAATCATATTTAACTGGCATTAAAAAATTTGGTTAGTAACCAACTGCTGTATTATCTCCCATTTCAAAGAATAAAAACGTTATGGCTTGTTAATGTATTTCCTTCATGCGCATAAAGTGCCTGGGACACCACACCAGGCTGTACATTCCAGAAAAACCATCATCATTTGCCTACGTACAGTTGAACAGAAAGTGAATCAGGAACTATTGCATGCAAATATACAATGTGCATAAAAAATACAAGAGTGTGGAGAGGAAAAAAGTGATCTAGATGTAAACTGCAGTTACCACATATGGCTGCAGGCATATAACCAAGTTGGACAGCATGGTGGCTCAGTGGTTAGCACTTGCGCAGCAACCCAGAGTTCAACACTAACCGGGGCATTGCAAGGACTTCTTTATCTATGGGTTTTGCTCTAATATCCTCTCATTCTAACTTACAGACTGGTTAAATAGCTTTTCACTACACAATTTTCCTTTTTGTTAGTTTTAGTGAACCTGTCTAAATTTAGTGAGGGAGGATATTAGAGCAAAACACAGACAAGGGAGAATTTAAGAGTCCTTGCAGATAGTGCCCTTGTTAGCGTTGAACTCAGGGTCTCTGGGTTGCTGCACAAGTGCTAAAAACTGAGCCACCATGCTGTACAATTAGAATTTAAAAATGGTTTAGTAAGGAGAACAACTTTCCCTTTTAAGTGGGGTGCAATGTAGGTGTGAATACCCATATGTGCAGAAGTCAATATATTAAATACATAGTCCTATAGAAATATCAGTGAAATCAGATGAAACAGTGTAGGCCTGGTTAGATATATAAAAACCCAGTTATGTTAAAGGTCCTGAGTACACAGATATGCAGAGTATTTCTTGCCTTTGTCTTGATTAAAGTCAAAATGCTGCACATTTGCTGGTTAAAGGAGATAAGGAACTTTGACTAAAATAAACTAGGGCACAGGAAAATGATGAACAATCTGAAGTGCTGTCTGTCCAATATAAAAAGAACAAATACACTCTAGCAAAGGCTAGGCTCAATCAAAACTGCAATGCTGGATGTCCATTACTGGCATTTAACTAGTGGTGAAGTCTTAGGCTTAGTCCAGACGGGGAGATTCGGGGGCGATCCGTCGCCTGGCGACTTCTCGCCGCGACGGATCGCCCCCGAATAGCTAGGCACCGGCATAGCTTAAAAACGCCGGCGCGTGTTCACACGGAGCGGCGCGATTTTTAAAATCACTACAAATTGCCAGGCACCAGAGAGGCTAGCTGAGCACACCCACACACTGATTAGTAAAGCAAGTGAATAAAATCTAGGCCAACATGCAACAAAAGTCCAACATCTCTCCAGAATAGTGACAATCACACCATGCTCTGTAGCTTACCTTCTCCTTTTTCTACACAAAAAGCCCAGATTATAACCATGGTGACAAAAAGAAGAGTAATTTAGAATTTGAATCTTTTTCAGTTAAGTTCTTTGCTTCAAGAATACTTTCTATGTAATAGACATGTTGCCTAAACTTTGAGAAAAGTGTTCAGTGTAAGGTATGGCTGTTACAAAAGTTCGACATGTATGATAGTTTAACCTTCAAGACAGACTTTCCCCACTAGATGAAACAGGAGGGTAAATGTGCATGTACTTTAGTCACAGATGCAGTATACAATTTTTTAAAAAAGTACCTTTTCCTTTCCCTTGTTGGGGCTGGATGATTTAGTGTTGACTGCTGTAGCTTCTTTTTCAACAAGACCAATAAAGCGATGTTCTGACTGTGTGTGAAATGAGACTGTCCCTTTTGGGAGTTTTTTAATCCTTATGGCATGATTTCTCTGTGCAGATAACATGTCCTGGAAAAGACAAAAACCAGGAAGTTAAACTCCGTTTGGAAAACATTAACACACACTCACTAGGCTAATGTTAAAAGTCCACTGCTGTTAAACACTTAGGAACCTATAAAAAGGGGAAAAAAACGACAACACACAAAATATAAACTATGCACATCTCCATTGGTTAATGAAGTCCTAGAACCTCTAGAATAAGCCTAAACCCAGCCCACATGCAAAGGGAGAGCTCATCCATTAGGTAAAGCGGTCCTGCAAAATAGAAGTGGTATAACACAAACCACCACATCCAATGGAGAGATTTTAGGTTTTGAGCAACGTCTTTAACAACCTTGCTCTACTGGTTAAAAGGGAACAGGATCGGACACCATCATACTCCATATTAAGAAGGGTTACTCACAGGGACAACAGTAAACTCAACTTCATCAGAAATGTGGAGCTGGTTTCCATCCAGGACTTCACTGAAGTGAAAGAACATTCTGGCATCCCGATCAACACATTTTATAAAACCAAACCCATCCCTCATTGCTGCAATGACACCCTGTGAAAGGGAAACAGCCGAATAAATATAAGAACTGATTCCACAGATGCTCAATGTAATTCTTAAGAATGTACTGTTATATGGGCATCGGGGTCATGCAAGGGCCAATCACTACACAGGGTAACTGCAAGTGCATATTGGGATGATGGTGGTTTATGACAGGATGAAATTTAATGAATTCATTTCTTTAAAACCCCTTATAAGTAAACAGGTTTTCTATACAGTTAAGTCAATTAATATGCAGTTGAACTGCAGACTTTCAGCTTTAATTCAGTGGGC
Source organism: Xenopus borealis (assembly GCA_024363595.1). Lineage (NCBI taxonomy): Eukaryota > Metazoa > Chordata > Amphibia > Anura > Pipidae > Xenopus > Xenopus borealis. The sequence continues at coordinate 51,287,729 of CM044433.1, read as the reverse complement.
TGAACAGAAATTGAATAAAAAGTTGAGGAACTAAAGGCTTTTCAACACAATAAAGTTCATTTCGGGCACTCAAAAATAATTGGACAAATTAAAGAAATGAAAATAAAATGTTCATTTCTAATACTTTGTTGAAAACCCTTTGCTGGCAATGACAGCCTGAAGTCTTGAACTCATTGACATCACCAGATTCTGGGTTTCACCCTTTTTAATGCTCTGCCAGGCCTTTACTGCAGCTGTTGCTGTTTTTTGTGGGCTTTTCTGTCCGAAGTTTAGTCTTCAACAAGTGAAAAGCATGCTTAATTGGGTTCAGATCTGGTGACTGACATGGCCATTCAAGAATATTCCACTTCTCTACTTTAATAAACTCATTGGTTGCTTTGGCTGTATTATGAAATGCTGGATTTGACTGCATGTAGCTGGATTTGAGCAGACAGTACGTCTCTGAACGCCTCATTCGTGAAATGACTGCAAAAATTTGCCTGATAATTCACTAGCGTTGAAAAAACGGACATCGGCGTCCAAAATGAGATGCAAGTTTTTCACCGCTTAAATTACTCGGGAATTTCGCGAAAAATTTGAAGAAAAACACCCCAGATTCACCCATCACTACTCAGAATTCCTTCTGCTGCTTCTGTCCTGTGTCACATCATGGATAAACACTAGTGTCCCAGTGCCACTGGCAGCCATGCATACCCAAGCCATCACTCTGCTTCCCAAATGTTTAACACATGATGTGGTATGCTTTGGATCATTAACTGTTCCACACCTTCTCCATACTTATTTTTTGCCATCATTCTGGTAGAGGTTGATCTTGGTTGCATCTGTCCGCAGAATGTTTTTCCAGAAGTGTGCTGGCTTTTTTAGATGTATTTTTAGCAAGGTCCAATCTAGCCTTTCTATTCTTGAGAATTATGAATGGCTTGCAGTGCAACCTCTATTTACTTTCATGCAGTTTTCTCTTTATGGTAGACTTGGATTGCAATATGCCTACTTCCTGGAGAGTGTTGTTCATTTGTTTGGCTGTTGTGAAGGGGTTTCTCTTCACCATGGAAATGGTTCTGTGATCATCACCAGATTCTGGGTGTCCTCCTTTTTAATGCTCTGCCAGACCTTTACTGCAGCCCGTTTCAATTGCTGTTTGTTTGTGGGCCTTTCTGTCCAAAGTTTAGTCTCCAGCAAGTGAAATGCATGCTCAATTGGGTTCAGATCAAGTGACTGACTTGGCCATTCAAGAATATTCCACTTGTCCAGGTCTTTTAGCGTTGAGTTCACCAGTGCTTGCTTTCTTTCTCAGATGTACCAAACTGTCGCTACTCCTAATATTGTTGCAATTTCTCAGTTTCAACTGCATGGAGAGCTCCTTTGAACAGACGGAATGCAGTCACGGCAAAATCTTCCACATACAAGAACCCCCCCTCAAATCAACTCCAGGGCTTTTATCGGCTTCATTGATAGACATAACGAAGGAATTGCCCACACTTGCCCATGAAATAGCCTTTGAGTCAATTGTCATTCATTTTGAGCTCCTGAAATGAAGTGATTGTGTTTGCATAAAAAAATAAGCTTTTTTTAAAAAAAATCTTTATTCAACCCATTGAATTAAAGCTGAAAGTCTGCAGTTCAACTGCATCTAAGTTGTTTCATTCAAAATTCATTGTGGTAATGTACAGAACCAAAATTACAAAAAAGTTGTCTGTCCATATATTTATGGACCGAATTGTAAAAGTACATGTTCTCTGCAGCTCTGCGGAGTTAACTAAAGAGAACCAAGGAGCACATTAACCTGCAGAAGAAGAATATTCACAGATTTGCTGCAACATTGTGACATGACATTATCGGATCAACACACCCCAACTTTGTTAGGGCACCAACTGGACAAGAATGATGTGCATCTTTGTTTTCAGTGATTGAACAAGACATGTTTTAATAAAAGCACATAGGATTAATGATTTAACACCGACTTCTTCAGTGCAGGTTTTATACCAAGGGTATGGTAGCAACAACTTTTCAACTTTTTTTTATTTATTTATTTTTTTTATTTGCACCCACTATCCGATGACTTTTTTTAACAAAATCTTTTGTACCACCATACATGTATCATTCATATTCAGGGGACTTTTAGCTGGATGCTACTTTTCATAGATGAATAAACCCTGGTTTTAACCCTTTATATCAGGTTCACCCTAAGGTTTACATAAATACATACACCTATCAAAGCTGAGCAAACCTTAATTTTTTTAAACCACACTTATTACCATACATTGCATCCTTTATGTCAAGCAGGGCATCTACTTTATTTCTATATGAAGTTGTTTAAAAGTATTAGCTTAGAGATTTATTTTAAGAAGATCAGACCTCCTGTGGGCCAAACAAAGAGTCAACTCTGTGCATCTATAGTTTCAAGATTCCAGAATCTGATTTGTAGAAGCTTCCGATTACCCAATAGTCTCAGATACATAGGAGTGCCCCTTTGGCAGTATTTATGTACTTTTGAGCCCCTTTACAATATGTTCTAGATACCATGGAAAAAACCTACATGTCAGAACTGTGGACCAGCAAATTTCCAAAAAGCTAAAAGTCCCTCAAGCATTAAACAATTATATGCAAATATAAAAATCTTAGGACCAGACACTGCATCATTTAGGAGGCTGCAATTAACTGCCATAGACAAATTAACTTTGCTCTGAAAGGTTCAAATAAACGAACGGACAACAAAACAGACAAAGCCTGAAAGGCAGTTGTGCAAGTAAGAAGCCATGCTCCCAGCCAGCATAAAAAAGCCAGCCTGAAGTTTGCAGATGATCACCAGGACAAAGTCCAAGCCATTTAGAGAATTTTTCTCAGGTCCAATCAAATAAAAACCCACAGCTGAAATAATCCATCTAAAGCTATTTCTTTGAAAATACATTATATGGATACAAGATATACCCCCGACACATGCAATGTATGGTAACATGATAAGTGAATAAAAAAATTTGATTAAATTTGCTTAAAGACTATATTATGTACTAACAAGCCAGACATCTCTGTCTTAAAAGTGGCATTATAATTAGAAGTTACTATAACAAAGGAGAGACTAGAAATAATTCAAAATCCAGTTTAGTTTACATCTATTATGTTGATCAAGTTGTATGGATAGTTTCAGATACAAAAATACCCGAGAAGTAGAACTAAAACTTGTCTATCACAATGAGCTATTACCTTACATATATTGCTTTCTCTGCAGGGTAATGTGATCTACACATTTCTGAATTTTATAGATAAGTGAGCAGTAAACCTAAAACCATACCAGCACTAATTTAAAGTCATTCCAATCAGAGAATGTTATGTTTATTTAGCAAGTTTAACAAAACAAGTGGATCTTCGAACCAATTTGGCCACTCAAGTGACAAAAAAAAAAAAAAAAGTTATATAATAGGATTACATGCAAACATGCCTTGAATATAGGTGACCCCTGAACAATTCAGTAGCAATTGTTAGCCCGTGTGACTTGTTTAACTTACCGGTGTAAGACTCCACCTTTTCAGCCATAACTGCATGCTGGTATTAAGTCAATTGTGGGTTCCCGTGTGCTCCTGTTTATAATGCATTTGCCATAGAGCTTTGTTGTCTACAGGAGATCTCTCTTGCAGGCAACAAAGTATCCAAAAATACTTTTTAATCCAGAAGAATGCGCTTGACATGTACATTTTTAAAGGGGTGGTTCACCTTCAAGTTAACTTTTAGTATATTGTAGAAGGGCCAATTCTAAGAAACTTTTCAATTGGTCTTCATTATTTATTTTTCATAGTTTAATGATTTGCAGTTTTCCTCTGTTTCTTTGCAGCTTTCAAATGGGGGTCACTGACACCATCTAAAAACAAATGCTCTGTAAGGCTACAAATGTATTATTGCCACTTATTATTACTTATCATTCTACTCAGTCCATCTCCTATTTATATTCCAGTCTCATTCAAATCAATGCAGGGTTGCTAGGGTAATTTGTCCCCTAGAAACCAAATTGCTGACACTGCAAACTAGAAAGCTGCTGAATAAAAAGCTAAATAACTATAAAACCACAAACCATAAAAAATGAAAACCAATTGCAAATTGTCTCAGAATATCACTCTCTACATTATACTAAAAGTTAACTCAAAGGTGAACAACCCCTTTAATGCGGTGACCAAATTTAAATGTATACTAACCATTTCTCTAGACTCATTGGTATACTCAAAGGTATCAGGGAGAAATTCAATGTTAGTAGCACGTTCCAATTTGTCTCGTCGATCTGTGGATATGTTGAAACTAACTCGATCACCTTCCAGAAGGGTGACCTTAGACTTCGTATCTTTGTCACCAAATGGCAGCTCTTTAGGAATCACAAAATCCACTTTAATACGCCCTGGTAAAGGGTCATTCTAAAGGGAGGGAAAAAAAAAAAAAAAAAAGCTTTCTTAAGTAGTAGAACATGAAAAGGTAATAAATGTAAGCTTTCTATGCAATGCTTTCCAAATTGCGTTTTTTTTTTTAAAAGCAAAACTCCACCCAACAAGCAAAACTGCAAACTGAAGGAAGTGTTAAAATGAATGGAAAATAAATTGGAAAGTTGCTTAAAGGGGTACTGTAATGGGAAAACTTGTTTTTTTACAAAACGCATCAGTTAATGGTGCAGCTCCAGCAGAATAATTGTAACACAATCAGTAGGACTATATACATAATATAGAGGTTTTATTTATATGCTATGCATTAATATACTGCTTTAATGAAAATTATATAATGTGATAATTGTATTGACTATTCACTACTTATGTGTGAATATTTCTGGGGGTGGAACGATGGGTAGGGTTATATACCCGTAATATAATGGGAGAAGGTGATTGCTTCTGGTAAGACGAGTAAATCGTATGGTCCAATACATAACGCGTCGGGCTGTATGGATTTTAATATCGACAATATAAGGGTTTTTTCTCTACACTTAATATTTCCTGGTGCTCTGTTTTTCAAGTTGCACATTTGTATTGGCCTGCTGGGAGACAAGCATACATGTTCAGCACAGGCAACAACTATTTGTTGTGGTAGTTGCTCCCTCCACTGAACCTGGTTTTGAGTTTACAAGAGCAGTCTGATCATGCCCTGAAACCGAAAAGGACGAATAGTCTGTAAAAAGATGGATAAAGCTTCCAAGCAAAATGTCACAGATAATGTTTTGAACGTGTTTCTGTGCATAAGTT
>CM044433.1:51216966-51249212 GCA_024363595.1 Xenopus borealis | reverse complement strand
GCCAATGCCTTTCCCCAATACACATTAATTTTTGGAATGCATTTACTGTTGCCCTGCACTAATAAAACTGGTTGTTTGTTATAGAAACACTACTGCGGTTTATATTGACAAGTTTTTGGACTTTAAATTAAATAAAGAACGTTGCTCTTGGCTCTGCAGACAAGCTTAAGAGTATGTTGCTGAACATAACGGGATGTTACAATGTAAACAAGGCGTTTTATTGGATGCAGCTGGATAAGACCGAGGAATGCTTCCGGTATAATTTAGAGCTAGTTTTTAAAGAAGTGTCCTCACACAGACGCAGCTAAATGAGGTGGCTATATACTGGCCAATACTCTGGGATACAATGAACAGTTGGATGACGTACAAGCAGTGATTGTTTTCTCCATATAAACCCACTCCAGAATTTAGGCTTTGGCAGAATATCATAAATGCTTACCTAATATTCTGAGTAGTATTTGTTGGAATCCAAAAACTATGCATTTGGTGCCTGCCTACAATCTATTGTTCACCAACGTGGTGTTTATTGTAGCTTACAGACCAGAGTATAACCGCTGCATTTTAACAGACTAAAAGGTGGCTCATGCACATATATTCTCATTATGTGTATGTGGGCCAGGCAATGCCGATCAGTATATATTTTTTTATTGGGATCACGCAGCAAGCCAGCACAACGAAGATGTGTACGGCCACCTTTATTCAAATACAGTTAGTGTTATCTAAAAAAACGATTATAATCTGACCTGTAAACTACACTAAATTATATATGGTTTTTTTTTGGAAGGTCAGCTTTAATGCAATTTTTTTCTGCACAAGCCCAAGTGAGCTTATATCAGGAAAGGTGTGCGGGGAGGGCTTTATTATTAACAGAATATACAAAGAATATCCAAGTATCTAAAAAAAAAAGAAATGACTGAAGGGCCTCAACCATGCTCTCCAGCTTTTCACATGTTGTTGGGGAATAAATCAAGAATGTTCTGGGGCCAGGCTGCACAAAAAAGGGGCCATATGGCTAGTCATCTACAGCCTGCAGACCAGCAGATGGATAACCATGTTAAAAAGGTTTGAGGAATAGTACCAAGGTAAGAGTGAAAATGGATAAACAATATGATGGTAGATTAGAGATGGGGTGATCAATTAGTGCAAACAAAGATTAAAATTAAAAAAAAAAATCCGGAGCACTAAGTAAACTACCTTTTGCGTGTTCAATTGGCATTCTAAGCAATATGCAATAAAATGGGTTAAATATTCATTTTTTGAAAGATGGATATGCAATGTTTATGCCGTTTACTTTTGTCTGGAATTACAACAGATTTGATAGGGCGAAATAACTTACTGATCGGCCATAAGGTGATAAAGTCAGTCCGACTGTAGGTGCATTGCCCAGGTTGGCACTAACGTATGCAGTAGGGGGAGAAGACGGCATGGAAAATTCAACAAATTCTTTCCAGGTGCTTGCCATATTCCTATTCCTGTTTCAACTTAATTTTACAAAGCTGCATATAACAAAATCAAACAAAACATCCCGATCAATTCACATATGCCTCAGTGGGAGAAGGGGTGGGGTAAAAAAAAAACGCAGATGCAAGTTTCCAAGCCTAGACTGTTCGGACCAAAACTACTTTTGTCTGAAAATATTTTGCAGTTTAAACATGAAAAGCAGTTATTCTGTGTACATTTTTTTTTAAATAAATTGTGCCTTTGCAATGACCATGAAGTGCAAGACTACTGCACATCTGCATTTATACAAGTTGAAGCTGTAATATTGCTTACCTTGACTGAAGTATTCACCGAAGGCAAGACTACAGTACAGTAAGTCTGTTTACGAGCTCTAAGATAAGACACAACTTGTGCCCACCATAGTGCTCTAAGTGAGAAACATGATCAGAATGCAATTCCCCACCAGTCACTGCTTCTAATGGAAAGCACAGCACACTACCTGCAGCAGCAAGCATTCAATAGCAGTCCCCATCAGGAGTACAGCATTACCCATTTCTTTCAATGGGAAGCATATTTTGAAAATTATGGTTCTCCAAGACTACGGTGGCCCAATAAAGTTGGCTTTTAGCCAATAGGTTGCATCCAATTAGAAATACAGGATAGCGCAGTTATTGATGTCTAGAGAACCCTCCCTACAGGTAATTAGCACTATAATCCATACATATATGAATAATGTCCTAACAATTTTGAAGTGCTAGGCCCTGGTATTTATTAAAGGGGTAGTAAACCCTGCTCCACTGCACTGTTCAACCAAATTTTATTCAGGTGTTGCTGGACTACAAATCCCAGAATAATGCAACATATACTGAAGGTTGAGGCATGATGGGAGCTGTAGTCCACCACCAACATCAGGGTTGTATCCTTAAAGCAATACTGCACAATAATAATTTGTCAAAACTTTTCCCCAAATCTCCACAGCCAGCGGCTGCATTAAAATACAAAAAAATCATCCAATGAGAAACCAGCTGATCTGTATCAATCTTGCTCCCTGTACTGTGTTACTGTAATTGGAGTGGGAAGCTTTAAGCCCAGTTTCGCAGCACTGAACAAGTCTGTCCTTTATACCCATGTCGGATTCCAGTGTAATTTAATGAAGAAATAAAATTACATCATCTCTATATGTAAGAAAACAGCAAGATGCCTGACATCGTGCTTGAATCAGTTCTTATTGGTCAGTTTTTTTGCATTTATAATGAAGTTTTTGAAAAGTAGAATTCTCATTGGTGAAGTTTCTTGCATCTATAATTATGGTTTTCAATGAACTTTTAGAGAAAAGGGGGTGCTGTGGAGCGGCATTACAGTTGGGTTTACAACCCCTTTAAAAACAAATTGTTTCTCTAGGTGAGGAGGGTAACATTTTTGTTTTGGAGAGGTTACCAATAGAAGGCTTATCACTGCATTACATTTGCAACAACTCGTAGTAGTTTACTTCTTTTTGGGAGCCTAAGCTTTCACCAATCACTTTACATGGCAGATCACATCTGCACAAAAATACAGGAAACTTTATATTGGTGGCCAAACAATACTATTGGTTATAATTTTTAATGAACCATTTAGCATACTGAAGGTTCTCAAATTAAGAATACCCCCCTCCCCCCCCAAAAAAAAACTGCATAGAAAGAAGTGGAATGAGAACACAAAGGCACACATACTAAGCATCAAGCTTTCTTTTTTGTACAGAAAAAACAAACAAGGAATTTAACTTAACAGTTCCAAAGAAAGATGGGCTAAGATCTTTCAGCGATGAATCTTATAGTCAACCCTTCAGAAGAACCAACTTTAAGTGCTTAGATGCTTTTAATCTTGATTTGGCAGTGAATCCCCCTTCCACCACCAAAAGAATCAACTGCCTGCAGTGCTCAATGCCATTGATTTGGCAAAGCTGTTAACCAAACAGATTTTAACCAGATCTGACCGAGGAGACGGGCTGATCCAGCTATTTGGTCCAAGGCAATGATCGGATTACAAGAGAGACGTACATTAATTGAGGGAGGTCCACATCAGTACATAAACATCTTAGATGTTCTTAGTACTGCGCTCAAAAATTAAAGGAAAACAAAGTGATCAGTACTAAACAAAGAAGTTGGCAACTGAAACACATTACTGAAGAATAACATACTGGGTTAACCTGAAAGCATCTTATTAAAATAGGTCTTCTCCAAGCAGTGCATTGCTCCACCCCAAGCCCACCCAATTAATCTCCCGTGTTTTGAGGGAAACTATTTAAGTTTGTTATATATGTAGGCTTTTTAAAATGTGCCTTTTAATCATCAGTAGTGTTATTTGACAGACAGGAACATTTAACAGCCATTCTACACCTGCTCTCCACATAGGAGTAGCAAGATGTTGCCACAATTCCAACATTTATTATTTTTATTAGTTCAGGATTCGGCCTATCAGAAGGATTAGGGTTCGGCCCAAATCCTTCTGCCTGGTCGAACCGAATCCGAATTTGCATATGCAAATTAGGGCCAGGGAGGGAAATCATGTGATTTTTTTAGCACAAAACAAGTAAAAAATGTTTTCCCTTCCCACCCATAATTTGCATATGCAAAGTAGGGTTCAGATTCGGTCGAATCCAAAATAGTGGATTCGGTGCATCCCTAATTTTTATACTTGAGTGCTGGCATAAGAAGAGCCTGTAAATGTAAGGAAATTCAACAGAATATAGACAAGTCACAAAGACTACTATATTACTAAGCCTATATGCAATGCTAAACAATAAAACAAATGTTAAAACTTTTGGGGACATTGTCACATTAACCCACCTTTCCGATATATTCAGATATTGCACGTTCAGTAGTATTTTCCAATTCTCGGTCAGAATAGCCTTCAAGGTTTTTAGATGCTAGTATTAAAAGAGAGAGATAGAAGAGAAAACGATCTATCAAGCTAAGAGGGACGACTTACGCTGCACTCAGCAGTTGCAAAATGCAGCGTAAAGGATAAAACAAAGACTAATAGCAGCGTTGGGAAGTGCTTTTGTGAAGCTGTTGAGTAGGCACAAACTTCTTGTTTCAGATCAAGTGTTGTGTCTTCAGCTCAGTTTCTCTTCTTTGGTCTTGTTAGTTACGGTTGTGGCAGGTATTCCTTGACTGATCTGAACTTGAAGCAGCAGTTTCAGGTGGTAGTTTCTGTTCTGTTACACTTCATACTAATGGGGGAGAGAGAGAGAGAGAAGAAAAAGAAAAATGACAGTTAGCATAGTACATAGATGTTTTTTCCAGAAATCAATCTGTTCTTGAAACACAATTGCCAATACTGCGCATATGTGGACATGGGCAGCAAGTGCCACTGCATTTAGAACAAAATTTATGATTGCTTTCCATGGGTTATGGCCCAGAGGCAAATTTGCCACTCATAAATCATCCTAACGTTTAAGTTTTTTTTTTCTGGAAAGTAGCAAAAATTATTTTGTACAAACTAGGGTAATAAGAAACAAGAAGCTATATCACAGAATTCCTTAAATTTCAAAGGCTAAGTAAGTGTCCCTATTTTTCAAATACCCAGTCTCAACCTCAAATCAAATACTGCAAAGAAGTTACCGATAAATGGGACTTGTTCATTTATCAATTAATTCAAGTGCGTTTAGTTAACCAAACCCTGCAAAGCTAACGGAACATGTACCATTCATCAGCATATTTCACCTGTTGAGAAAACAAAAATTATATCATGCCTCCTGTTACGGATTTGAATGTCATCAATGATGGGCAGCCAATAGTTCCTTGTAGGGTGAAATACACCAGTGAAGAAAAACTACCTATAGGGTGTCAGCCTAAATGGATTATAAAAACAGGAAACCTGGGTAGGCTATAAGGAGATTGTGACCAGCCTACCAGTCACTCTTTGGCTGTTCAAAATATTGTGCATGTTTCTGAAGCAGTTCAGATGTTAAAAGGTTAACATTTAATATTTGCATGCATAGACTATACATGTATATATGAAATAAACACAATTTAGTTTTTTTTACTATTCAGTCCTAGAAGTGAATTTTTGTAGAATAAATACAAAACACCGTGCAACTGCCTAGGTGCTAGTAGAAAAAAGCATTACTTATGCAACAAAATAACCCACACTCATAGGACTTGCACAAGTGAAAAAAGAAACATTACGGCTCTTCCTAAGGACGGCTCATGAGCAAGAGCCGAAACATTGAATAAACTCAGTTTCTTTTTTCACTTAGTCCTAGGAGTTGTTGCATAAACACACACACACCAAAATCTAGTACCATAAATACTTGTTACTGACTAGAACAGTTGCAAACAAATGTCTTTAGAAGCTTGTGGGCAGCTGTTCAGTAAAGCACATTCTGTGAGTGCAACTGGTAAGAGAAAAATCTACCAAATACATTTGAGACTATGATATAAGCGGTCATGTTATGCTGAAGTACAAATTCAACTGTAAAAACTATTTAAAAGTAATACAAACCTGCCCTGAACATGGTAAAGGAGAATTCGCTAAAATCCCTCCTCTGTGTTGCCTCCCCCCCCCCCAGCAAATGCCCCTAAGTTGCTACTTACCCCTCAGCGCAGGTCCTATCCACAGTGTTCACAGGCGCCATCTTCTCCTGTGTGGTCTTCTTCCTGGATCCATCGGCGTCTACTGACACATGAGCAATAGGAGGCATTTGCCGGTTCAGAAAACTTTGACTTTCTGCGCATGTGCAGTAGCACTGAACCAGCAAATGCCTCCTACTGCGCCAGAAGATACCAATGGATCCAGGAAGAAGACCGCACGGGAGAAGGTGGCACCTGTGAACTCAGTGGACGGGTAAGTAGCAAGTTAGGGGCATTTGCCCCGGGGGGGGGGATTTTAGCACCGAAGGGGTTGGGTACTCCTTTAAGGGCAAGGCCAGACGGGGAGATTCGGGGGAGATCTGTCGCCTGGCGACTTCTCGCCGCGACGAATCTCCCCGAATAGCTAGTCAGCGATGTGCACTCGCTAGGCGTAAAATCGCCTGCGCTTGTTCACACGCAGCGGCGCGATTTTAAAAGTCGCTCAAAATTGCCTGGCGCAAAAGTGTAATGTATAAAGGCAGGAGTAGCTGTATGTCGAACAGAATAGAACACAACTTCCTGTTTTTCAGCTTTCTAACTCGGAGTAAAGCTGGCCATAGACCTGTAGATATTATTGTCCGTGTGTAGAGCGTTACAACATTTTTCATGCCATGGCGATCGGTCCTTCAGTCGACCAGACAGGTTAGAGAAGTTCTATCTACCAATAATATCTGTGCATGTAATGCCGATCTGCCGACAACAGTGGGAGACGGTCGCCAGCTTTTGACATAACTTTAGTATGATTGCCATCAGGGCAGATCATTAGCTCATCTGTTCTTTTACAGCTTTATTTAATCTGAAAGGTTAGTGGCAGGTTTGATTGTTTGTCCAATATTGCAGGTATATCTGCACGTTTATGGCCAGCTTTAGTCAGCGACTATAAGGGGGGCCACATGGGACATAACTGTTCAGTGAGTTTGCAATTGATCCTCAGCATTCAGCTCAGATTCAAAAACAGTTATAGCCCACATGCCCCCCCCCATATGGTTTGTAAAGTAGGCATTCCACAAACAATGTGCCCCCCTCAAGTCACGGATTGGTTACTGCTTGGTCACCAGGGTAAGCAGTCAGTGGAAACCAAGAGAGCTGAAAAGCAGGAACTAGTTTTCTGTTACACATCCAGTCACTCCAGCCTTTATACATTACATTTTCTGCCCAACTATTAGAAACAGACATTTTGCACAGCCTACCCATTTAGCCAGTTTTTATTCTTATACTCAACAAGTCCTTTAAGACATTTTAATGATGGTACTTCATATCCTGCCTTTTTAAGTTGCTTTGTATGTTTGACATTTTTTGTTTATAAATTAAAAACTTGTAAATGTTGTAGCATAAGATTGTGGACTTCCTAAACTACACATTATGCTTTAGCAAATATATTTTTGTAGCAGCCTTAGACAAATGGCAGCAACTTAAGTATCAAATTGCCCAAGTTCCTCTATTATAGGCTGAATTGAAGGTGGCCATACAGGCTTATGCTCTCTGAATGACTCGCCAGTAAAGGGCCCCCAAAGACTATACAGGGGATCACACAACCTCTTTGGAATAGCAGAAGCAAAGAGCTGTGAAGATCAACTTGAGCTTAAAAAGGTGTAGCTTTCATATTTTTAATATAGTAGACAAATCTGTTTTTGACCATTTTTCTAAGCTTTAAGTTTGAAGGTCCATTTTAAATGCTTTCATGTTTCCCATGATCAACTCATTAAGCAGGGGGTGGGGTATTACTGACTGCAGTTCAAATTTTGACATTAGTTAAAAGCAGCTTCAAACCCTACTGAGCCTGTTCCCAAACATTACAAAAGTCTGTCACAAAGTAACAGATACATTAGTTGCAGACAGTCCTCTGATGCAAAAAGTACTATATCAACTTGTAGTCAAAAGGTTTGAGCTTATACTGGGACAAAAATCAAACTATGAACTTATATCTGAATAAACCAAAATAGGGGCTTTAGTTAGCGGACTGAAAAAGTGCAGCACTGTTAGTCTGAACATCTGATGATGGTGGGGGTACAATTTTGAAGTCATAGGTTCCCTTTATCTACAAATAACATTAGCATATGTATTTCCCTGACCCTTGCATCCTATAAACAAAAATACACAACCATCAAACTACTCACCCTCACAGGCCTTGACAAGAACAAAACACTACTATAACGTTTACAGATGTCTACAAAAAGTACAGCTGTAGCAGTTGCCTACAAAGTTGGTATAAGGTTAACTGCGGTACAAGGTTTGCCACTACTCACGAGAGGATCCTAACCAGTCTATTCTCAGTCAAGAGTAACACACCACAATCACCTATATTACAGAGCCTCTCCATTTCTGACTTCACTGGAGAGTAGATAGTAGGGATTTTGCTTCCATAGACCTGTCAGTGCAATCAGTCAAATAAAAAAAAAAAAAAGTCTCGTGCAAAGTAAATATTCAGTCCTCTTGACAAGCGGTTACATCTCAAACTTTTCTGTTTACTAACCAATCATGGAAGGCGAACAGGATGCTGGAAATAGTCGTTGACAGGAACTAGAACGCTGCAGTTAAAACCAAGAGTAGTTTTTTTTTTTACCAATTTAGGAAACATGTTCAGCTGTATTCTTATTTGGGATTACACACATTGTATTTAATTTTTTAATGGGGAAAAAAAAAAACTTTGTAAAATATAGAGCCACATATATTTCTGTTAACAGGAGCACCAACTTGGGGGCTCGGGTAAGTACTTACAACCCTTGGGGTGCCCAACATTTGGCAACCCACAAATGATTGTACCTTTCCTTATCCTTTAAATCGAATGTATCAGAACAAATTTACTTGCACCCTAAAATGTATGCAATATTCCATAAAGTAGTGCAGTTTAGAATAAAATGTGCTTTACTAGGAGAATAAAATCTATGTTTAACAGGCTCGGACTGGCAATCTGTGGGTTCTGGCAAATTCTAGAGGGGCTGCTATAAGGTGCCATAAAGAGTCAGTATTTAGTGGGCTGGTGGGGGCTGATTAGGCTTCTGTGTACCTGAAATGCCAGGGCCTTTTTAATTCTCAGTCCCGACCAGATGTTTAAGCTTGCATAGAAGAAACCCATTCCTGGAAACAACATATATCCTTTCACCCATAGCCCTACTGTGCTTTCTGACATTCGTTTAAGATCAGAGCGACAGTCCCAGAATAGGATTTATTGAAATGAGGAGGTCGATTTTATTCAGCAAAGCTCAAGCTTGCAATTTTAGAAACCTAGGGTCCTTATTCCCTTAGCAATCATGCAGATTTCAATTCACGCCCAAATAGAAAAAGTGATAAAAAAAAATAGCAAAAACGTTTGTAGCCTTAGAGAATGTTTGTTTTTGGAAGGGATCATTGACCCCCTTATGAAAGCTGGAAAAAAAATTATTAGCCATTCTAGAGCATATCAAAAGTGAAGTTAAAGGTGAACCACCCCTTTCAATAAATAAAAAAACACTATTTGGGTGATGAACATCCCCTTTAAACAATCAAGCAACATTAGCAATCAGTTTAATCCAAGTTGTCAGTCAAAATCAGTCTGATAACCCCAAGGATACTGTTTTCGAAGACAACTTAAGGAATGCAATTCAGGCCCAGACTGGCAATTTGTGGGTTCTGGCAAATGCCAGATGGGCTGCTGTAAATTGCCATAGAAAGTGACTATTAAGTGGGTTGGTGAGGGCTGTTTGGGCCTCTTTGTAGCAGGAATGGCAGGGCCTATTTTGAATCCCAGTCCAGTCTTGATGCGATTTAAGGGAACAGTAACACCAAAAAATTAAAGTGTTTTAAAGGGCACCTATCACAAAAAATAGAGCCTGCATTCCAGTTGGGGATAACAGTATTTTTTTTTTTTTCTACAAATTCCCCGACAGCGCAGGCAAACTCGCACCGGGAATGGAGCTCCCGGTGCAAGCCACCGTGACAGTGGACACGCATGCACATTAAGAAAAGCAGCCCCAAATAGTGGCCGCTTTTCACTATGCGCTCGAAGTCATGCGCATAAATGCACATGCGCGTCCACCATCATGGCGGCTCGCACCGGGAGCTTCCTCCAGCTGCAAGATTGCCTGCGCTGGCAGGGGGCATTTAAAAAAAAAAAAAAAAAGTACGGTTATCCCCAACCAGAATGCGGGCTCCATCAGCCCACACCTTTGGTTGGTGGTAAATTTTTTAACCCCTGTGCTGTTAAAACTGATCTGTTTGCTCCAGAAACACTACTATAGTTCATATAAACAAGCAGAGATTATCTGCGGTGTAATTTGAGCCTTATCTCCTTTGACTAGTTGCCCCCATGACTACACAACAGCTTATTTATAGTAGTGCTTCTCCTGCAAACACACCAGTTTTACAAGTGCAGGGCAACACTGCATTATATTTGAATTAAATTTAAAACAATTTAATTTTTTGATTACTGGTCCTTTACTGAAAATTACACGCAGAACTTTTACCACCTCAGAGGTGTTGTCGACCATTATTGCGACACAGCAGCTGGAAAAATAGATCACTACATTTCATTAAGCACGTTCACGCAGCCGGGAGCGCAATGCAGTCTTGGAGATGTAGTTCTTAAAGCATGGCTCTACATTAAATAGGAGAGCGTATAAACTACAACGCCCACAGTGCCTAGCACTACACATCACAACCCAGACGGTCTCACCCTAACCCTTTAGTTGCGAACAGGCTGCCCCGCCCGCTCAGTTATTGGTCACAGTGTCCCTTAGCCCCGCCCTGTCCCCTACAGCGCTGCCCTTTGTCAGCCTTGAAGTCAATAAAACGACACTGGTTTGGTTGAGAGATCACAAACATCACTATTGTTTGAGATATAAAATCTGTGCACTTGGTCACTGTCTCAGCGATTTCACCTGCGCAAGAGAGCGGATGTGCATTAAAAAGGACAAATGTATAGGGCAAATGACAGCGTGCCTCTGGAAGACGAAATATTCCTAGAAAGATTTTTACAGCGTGGCGAAGGCAAAAACTGAAGACGAACACAGACTCATGTGCCAACCTGGAAAATGGTCACGTGAAAAAGAAGAACCCATAACCCACCAAAGCCGAGAACTCGCCGCCAGATCCTGTCAGTAATAAATACAATGCATAAAAATTAACTTAGGGGTGGGGGATGCTGAAACCGGAGATAAACTCACCCCAACAGCTCACAGCACAATCACCAGCGCCGCCATAAGCAGCACGGCACATTACGTAGGAATAAAACATGGATCTATCGCGAGAACTTGTAATCCTGGGTGGCGAAATGTTCTACGCATGTGCGGCCAATCAACGGGAATTCGGCTTCTGCCTTCTGCTGCTTAAGGTGCGCCTGCGCATTAGACCATGCGAGCAATTTTGCTTAAATTCAGCAAATTGGAAAATGCTGTAAACCTTGTATTAACAGGCCGCTTTGTTATTCCTTCTGGATTTAGTACAAAGTAGTTTGGAGTAAGTGGCCTGTAGGATGTGAGTTGTCACCGTCCGACCTCATGTGAGGCATTGCTTGAGGAAATCTGTAGTATTCAAAATGCCCCTGGTACCTTCTAACTGTCCCTTTTTTCGGAGGGATAGTCCCTCTTTTGACAGCTCCTGCAGTCCCTCATTTTTACTGGAAAGTCCCTATTTTTCTCTGCACTGAACAGCCAGAAAAAGAAACAAGGTTTCTAACTTAATTGGCTGTTAGCAGAGAGCCCAGAACAGCTAACAGGCGCAAATTAGATACTTTGTAACAATTTTGAGATAATAAAATAAGTAATGGTAACAGTTTAGGTATGCCCTCCCAACTGTAATTGTGTAGTTATGTGATATAAGGGAAATAGCTTTATCAACTATGTCATGAGGGTGACAAAGATCAAGTCTTATTTATTTTATAGCCCAAGTTTCTCCACTTAAAACGGGTTACTAGGGTTTCCACCTTCTGGTATTTTGCTCAATTCTATTATTTATAATGAACATAGCCTAGGGTTTCCAGAAAATATGGCAACCCTAAGGGCCCTTACACACGGGCGTTTTTACCTGCGATCCCCTGCGTTCCGTTTTTCTGCGTTCAGCCGCAGGGGAGCGCAGGTATAGACGCACTCAATTATTTTCAATGGAGCTGTACTCGCACGAATGCATGTAGGCGCCAAACGCAGGAAAAATGCAGCATGTTGCGTCTGAACCTGCGTTCGGCGCTTACACGCGTCTCGTGGGTACAACCTCATTGAAAAGAATGAGGTGCGTCTAGACCTGCGCTCCCCTGCGGCTAAACGCAGCCAAACGCAACGCAGGGGAGCGCAGGTCCAAAACGCCCGTGTGTAAGGGCCCTAATGGTGACAGAAAAAAACGCCTAAAAAAGGTTTTTTTTAATAAAAATCCTGGTAGATTTTTATTAAAAAAAACATGCTGTAAGTGACTGGGGACAATTTTAGGGCTGGAGCACACGGTTTTGGTCTGATCTGACGCGATGAGAGGAAACAGATGCGACAAGACGGATGCGGAGAAAATAAGGTAATAGAAATGATAAAATCTGTCACAACGCTCGTGTAGTTCAACTTAAGGGCTGAAACAGGGCGCTGCTTGGTCTGATTCAACACGATGAGAGGAAACAGAGAAGGATGCAAAGAAAAAAGGGTAATTAATAGAAATGTCGGACCTTGCATGACTGTCAGATGAAGACGCAACAAGTGGCGTTCGCATCCAACAGTCGTGTCATGCCAGATGCACAAAGTTTATTAGTTACCTTATTTTCTTTTTATCCGTCTTGTCGCATCCGTTTACTTTCATCATGTCGAATCGCACCAAGCTGCACAGTGTGTTTCAGCCCTTAAAGTGATATCGACACGTGCCTATAAAAATCATAGGAATGTGTCAGTATAAAGTGAATGCTGCACAAGAAATATTTCCCCTCAAAGCCCCCTGCAAAACCGCCCCAAGTCCCACTAACCCGACCCTCCTAAAATATCTCTTCAACCGTTTGGTACATTTTCCGGTTGCTTCACCGACGCAAGGCTGGCCGCGGTGCGATCCTACCATAGGCTGATTACGAATCAAAACAGGACTTCAGCCTATGGAACGATCGCTCCGCCCCCAGCCCTGCGTCAGTGAAGCAATCAGGAAAGTGCAGTTAGATGTGTGAGCGTGTCAGCTCCGAAAGGTGCAGGGCTGGGGTTCCCCCCGCAGAATTTTCTTCATGCTGACACGTTCCTATGATTTTTATAGGAACATGTCAGAATCTCTTTAAGGGTTGAACTACATGAGAGTTGTATGTCAGATTTTATCTGATCCTCCATGCAACAACACACTACTCCACACAACAGCACAAGCTTTTGTAGGAGGCTAAAATGTAACTTACCCTATATTCAGCACATCCGTCTTGTCGTATCGGTTACCTCTCATCACGTTGGATCAGATGAAAACACACCCTAAAGTTCATGCGTTTACACCCGACAGTCAATATATTTCAATGAGGAAAAAAAGTCCCATTGTATTTTAACCCACACGATAACATCAGACTTGTAGGATGCATTTTGTCGATTCAACACCATCCTACAAAAGCATCTGTGTAGTTCAGACCTTGGGGTAAGGTCACACTGGAAGATTCGGGGAGATTTCGTCACCCGGTGACTAATCGCCTCTTCTTTGGGGTGACTAATCTCTCTGAAATGCTTCCCCCTGTCTTCAGCCTGCTAGAATGAAAAATTGCCTGTGGCATGGTACACGTGGCCCTTCGTTTTCCTAAGTCACCCAAATTTGCCTCACAAGGAAAGTTCGGGCGACTTTGGAAAATGAAACTCCACGACTGCCATGCCGCAGGTGATTTTTCATTCTAGCAGGGGGAAGCAGTTCGGGGAGATAAGTCGCCCCAAGGTATGGTAAAGAATTCTGCAGAATAAATTATAGCTTGCACTATGTGGCTAATCTATTGACAATAAACTGCTTTGGTAGTTTTCCTTCTCCTTTAAAGGAACAGTTGAGAGTTAAAATAAAAACAGGATAAACAGATAGTTAGCCAAAAATTTCATTTATAAAGGCTAAAGTGTGCTGGTGTTTAACAGAACAGAACCCAACTTCCTGCTTTTTAGCTCTCTTACTATAAGTTAGTCTGAGACATGAAGGGGGCCCACATGGGACATCATTTTTCAGTGAGTTTGCAATTGAACCATAGCATGCAAGTCAGAGCCAAAAACTAACAGTTATGACCCATTTGCCCCCCTCAAGTCACTGATAAAACAATGTTTTATTTTCCTCTATGGGCCCCTGGCCACCAATTTTTTTTTTTAATTGTAAGGGGGGGCTGACCATCAATGTTTTTTTGGGCCTTTATAAATATAGTCTAAGGGGCAAATTTACTATTATTCCCCAAAATTAGTTCGACCAAATTCGATATCCGATTAGCATTCGATCGTTGAATGCTAAACGAATAGTTTTGGGCTACCTTTTATTTGATATTCGATCATTCGACGATCAAATACAATTTTATTCGATCATTCAAATGATTCGTACTATTCGAACAATTGAAGACTTCGATCGTACAAATCCTATTCGATCAGGACTTAGCCTCAGAAGCCTATGGGAGTGCTCCCATAGGCTTCTATTGCAATTTGGTAGGTCCAATCTGCCGAAGTAGGCAATCGAAATAAACTTTAAAAATGAAATCCTTCGTTGATCGAATATTCGTTCATTCGAATCTATTCGATAGTTCGACCATTCGCTATTCGAATTCGATCGAACTTCGATCTATTTACGTGAATTTAGTACATCGGCCCCTAAATGTTCAGGTCTATATTTCGTTAGTCTACCACTGTTCTTACTCCTACTATTGTTTCTGGGGAAATACTATATAAAAATGTATTTCTATTTAGTTTTTTTTAATTATGTGTTCAACTTTTACTATTTAACAAAGCAGGAGTTGCTTGCCCATACATTTAAGCTGGCCTACCAAGTCATATGGTTAAAAGTCTCATAGTATCTTTTTATCTGTGTGTATGAATGATGTGTCACAAACGGCACCCTAAATCCAGAACCAGTGCTAGGCTCCCTGGTCTTGGCTCTTGCTTTTGCCTATAACAGCCGCCTTTCACCTCGGGAGAAGCCCTCGGCTAATTGGATGCTCCCAGGTCTTACTAAGAGGGGAGCAAAGCTAAATGATTTGGACAAGTTAAGGGGCACAATTGTCTCACCAAGGATACTAGAAGGAGGAACGCCACTTGGAAGACAGGCCAGACAACACAGAATGCAATAGGCAAGTCGGCCCAGCACAAGCAGAATATAGAATAGTCAGACAGGCCGGGATCAGGATTGGAGAAGGTAGAATAGTCAGTGGACAGGCAAAAGGTCAGATTGGAGAGTTCTGAGTAATCAGGCATGCTAGGGTCAGGATTGGAGAGATCAGATTAGTCAAATAGGCAGGCAAGGGTCAATATAAATAGATCAAGTAGAATTCACAAGGAATAAACACCCAGGAATAGGCTGAATTGAACTTAACAGGCACTGTGAAAACACTGAAATCCCTTTAAATACTTTAGAATTTTGCACCAATGCGTGATGACGTCATCAACCCGGAGCGTAAAACCTGGAAGTGCGCAGCATGCACGCCATAGGGAAACCAGAACTTAGAGAAGAAGAAAGCATGCAGCAGGAGTCCCTGTCAGCCACTAGACCACCAGGGTAAACTTCATTCATTACATGTAGTTATGCCATCTTTACACTTGTGCCTTATATTTTTAAAAACTTCATAGAGGTAACCACAACTTTCACTGTTGCTACGATTTTCTCCAGGAGCAGTGGAGTGACTATTTAGAACTCAAGCTTACAGGTTGTCTGAAATCATTGGGAAGAAAATAAGGTTTGTCTGTTATAAAAGCTAACACAGGGGCTGATTATTGAACTCTGGCACAGAATACACTAAATACACTGATGCCATGCAATGTGAATCTGTATTATTAATTTGCTTTGTATCAGGAATTTTCAGATTGTCTATTTACTGTGTAAGTTGGCCCCTAAGCTCAGATAATTGAAAGCCACAAGAGCCTGTGCTCAGGGGCAATCCTGGCCCCTCCGCCGCCCGAGGCAGCTTGTGTTGCTGCTGCCCCCCTCCACTGTGCGCTCACCACGAGGGCGGCAGAGGGCCAGGACGCAAGCATAGAGCGCATAATTGCACTGCGCTGGAAGAGCTGCATTTCTGGTTTGAAAACCGGAAGTTCTACTCTTAAAGTGCCAGGACCGGAATTTCTGCCACCCCTGGCACCCAGTGGGGGGAGTTTCTCAACTCGCCTCATTGGTGGAGCGACCCCTGCCTGTGCTTTGAATCAGAAAAGAAAGATTATGGGGACATAGAGGGATCATCAGAGGCACAGATCTTCACTTTCAAATGACTGAAATCATGTGCTTTCTATGGCCAAAACTGTATTTTATAATTTATTTAATAAATAAACAAAAGGCACCCAGTTCCAGGTTCAGAAAAGCAATCCAAAAACAGCAGGAATCCTTCATGTTTGACTGTATATAGCAGGGGTGTCCAAACTGCGGCCCGAGGGCCAAATGCGGCCCAGGATGGATATGAATGCGGCCCAGCTTGAAAAGTTCAGTTCTTGAGAAAACATCATGTTGCAAAGGATATAGGATGAGGGGGACTCTGCCCATTGCCCAGTCAGTAATAATAATAAGTATATTTAATATCCAGGTGTCCCTTATTTCAGTGTATAGCGCCATCTGGTTATCCAACTGGTATTGAAGTTTTTTGTGTATTTTATTTACTTTTACAAATCAAATGTGTTTGTGTATTTCATGTGTGGCCCCAAGACAATGTTTCTTCTTCCAATGTGGCCCTCAAAGCCAAAAGTTTGGACACCCCTGGTATATAGGAAAGGTTTTTTTTGGATGTTTATTTTGTTTCCTTATACACAAGATAATTTGGGCTTTACCACAAAGCTCTGATTCCCTCTCATCTGTCCACATTCTCCCAGAAGGATTTGGCTTTTTCACGTCACCAGTCACGCTTTCTTATGTTTCTCTTTCAGCAGAGGGATTTGGGTCCCCTTTAACAGACTAGGTGAGGAGTTTTGAAACTGCACTATGTTGCATGTGAGTGTCTTAGATCAGTTGTGGCAATAGACTGAGGTTCCGTCAGCATAATCTACATTCAGTTAGATAGAGGCTCAAGCCAAACTTTGCATACACTGGACACAAGAAAAAATGGTCTGTGGAGATAGACTTGAACCTTGAGAGTGTCCATGCTTTCTTGCAATTTTCTGTCTCACTTTCTTAGATAGGTAACCACTTTTCTTTTTCTCCATGATCAGTGTGGCAAATAGAATTTGCCTGATTTGGCCCACTAAATGGCATGTAGCTGTCAGTTAAATAAGAGCAGATTACTGCATGGAGAAAGTTGGATCAACTATAAAACTTGGCATCTCTTTCATTTGAGTGAAATTTCATTTCAATTGCCCCTCCGGGTGCCACTGCTACTAGTTGAACCAACTGACACTACAAAATCAGTAGAAGGCGCACAGTCTTTTTAAACAATTAATACAAGGTGCTGATCCAACAGGAGGCTGACAATTAAAGTCTTCACTTTGTATATGTTCAAAAATAAAATACAATGGATAGCACACTCTATATATAAAAAAAGTTACAAATCCAAAGTTGCTTAATCAATTTGTAAAATCAGTTGGGCAAATTATTTGATTATGTATGTTTTTGGATAGTAAAACTATTTTTTTTTTTATATAGCGTGTGCTATCCATATTTTTCATTTCTGAACCAACTGACACTGTCTGTAGTGTCATTGATTAGTGTGACAACCCCATAAATGTCATCTTTGAGTTCTGACCTATATAGATGCACATGAATTTTAGCCTCATGCCTTTTTACAGCCATGCAGATAGTATTCCTGTATTTCACAACAGTTACTTCATGAGTACATTAAGAGCTAGTCCAGACGAGAAGATTCGGGGAGATTCATTGCCTGGCGACTAAGCGTCTCCCAACTATCTCCCCGAACCGCATCTCCCTGCGTTCCAGCTGCTTCATTGAAAAATCGCCTAAGCCTATTCAGACGCGGCGCTGCGTTTTCCAAAATTGCTCGAAAATTTACTTTTTTCCACGAATCTCAAAAACAATTGTGGGTTTAATTTTTTTTTTTTTATAGGCTCTAAAAATGTGTAAAACCCACCAGCTAAAAGTTGTTGAGGTCCTATAGAAGTCAGTGGGAGCTGCACTGATCCAATTTGGACTCGTTCAGTAGTGCTCTGGCTATTTATATAATACCTTTTTGGCTAACTAACTTTATTTGAAACATGTTTTATTTTGTACAGCCTATCTATTTACCAGTTTTTATTTTTACACCGAACTGTTCCTTTATATAAACTCTCTTTACTGCTAATTTCTACACACAATATGAGTGCCCAACCTTAATAATATTCTATTAGCTACAGAAAAACATGCCACAAAGCAGAGATGGTTATAACAGCAAAGGGCAGGTCAGTTTTAACATAACGGGTTTTAAAATAAGATGTAAAACCAGCAGATGTCTGTATGAATACAATAAGCAAGTGGACATGTATATAGCTATATAAAAATACAAAAAAGTGTTATTTCATTTTGTTTACTTTGTGTATTTTAAGTGTATTCAGGGCTAAAGAGACTGTCCTTTTACAAATACATTGCAATGATGCCACTAAGTTCAGATTTCACAGAGTAACCCATACACATACACAAAACCAGCAAAGACAATACACAATGTTCATAGCAGTGACACTGATCTTGTGTACTCAAGTGTGCCTGTACCCAATGAATGGTGATCAATGCTGAATTCAATACAAGGAACAGATTCATGGTTGATAAGGCTTTCAGTGGGCACAGGGCTGCTGGAAACCATTTAATCAATTAAAGGAGACACGTAAAAAACAAGAATGTACTAGTTCATCTTATATAGAAGGAATGTGCTTGAAAAAGTTGTGTTTCTGGTTACTTTATTGTAAATTTCTGCAAAATCCCCACTAGTCCTGCTCATCTGTTCCACTTGCTGCTGCCTCCTTTCCCAGGCTGTACAGGGGAGCTAGCAGCAGTCAGCACAATGCACTGTAGGAGAAGAACCAATCAGTGAATTGAAGCCTGTCTTTGTGAGACTGCAGGGCTGTGATTGCCTATTCCCCCCACCCCCTTTCTGGCAGGGACTGTTAGCTCACCCCACTCTTTATTTGAAACATGACCAGAGAACATCTATGGGGAGTTGAAATAAAGGGGCTTATTTTGAAGACAACATTAATTTACAGCAAAACGTAAAACCAGCACCATATAATGTACATTATTGTCAAATTAGTTTTTTTTTTTTTTAAATTTATCCTATATGTCTCATTTAACTCCTTTGTAAACTTCCCAAACAATCTAATAGTGGCTATATTTATAAAGGTGTTGCTAATTCTGTCAGCTTCAGTGACACAGTCCGTTCCATACAGAGATAGCTATATAAATTTCCTTTGCATCCTACGCTGCAGCACAGCATGAGATTCATTCTACCCTTTAAGGCTGGGGACAGACAGGGAGATTCAGTTGCCTGGCGTTTAATAGCAGGCGACAATCTCCCCGCACGTCCTTCTCCCTGTCCGTCGCTAGTTGAAATGTAAAAGCGTTGGCTCTGTGCACACGCGGTGCGGCGATTTCCGGAATCGCCCGAAGTTTCCTCACGAATTAACTGCGGGCGATTCCGGAAATTGCCGCACCGCGTGTGCACAGAGCCGACGCTTTTACATTTCAACTAGCGACGGACAGGGAGAAGGACGTGCGGGGAGATTGTCGCCTGCTATTAAACGCCAGGCAACTGAATCTCCCCGAATCTCCCTGTCTGTCCCCAGCCTAAAAGATAGGACAGTTAGAGAGACCTCAAAACAATTAAGCATCTGATAAAATCTGATAAAATCCCCTCCTTTACTCCACCTCTGTTATTGTTTTTTTCTTTCCTGCAGGACAGACAGGTTGGCAGAAAATAGATTGGGAGCAGATACCTGCAGGCTCAGGGAGCCTGATAATGCAGAGAGACGTGCCTCTACTATGTGAACAAAGGATCAGAGGATCCTCTACAAGCAGGCTATGAGAGATCAAGCGGGGAGACTGTCTACACCTGCTTGTCGGTGAAGTTTCCGGCGTTGTACTGTGGTGGTATTGACTTCTGAGTACATGCAAATGCGGACACAGGATTATGACACAAAGATGTGGAACTGCGTCTCTGCGCGTGCACAAGAGGGGTTTTGGAGCAGGACGACATAGTGCACAGTATGCTGTTTTTTTGTGCAAAAATTTTAAATAGCCTATATAAGGCTTTTCTTTGCAAAACCCACTGCTCCTGGTATCGTTTCGAGCTAGAAGGAACACTTTTCTGACTAAAGATTCTGGGAGCCCTGTTAAGTTATCTCCTAGAATTGATGCTAAGGTTAGGTGAAAAAAAATATATACACACATAGAAAAAGGTCAAGGAGGACTAAACATATTGGGGCAAATTGACTAAAGAGTGCAATTTTGCCAGTGAAAACTTTGCAGCCATATCAAAACTTCACCAGGCGAAAATTCGTTCAGACAATGCTAATTGACTAAGTAGCAAAGTTATTTTTGCAACCGTTACTTTGGCAGAGCGAGCAAATCAAAGTGAAGATTCGCTAGTGTTCAATTCTGGCTAACCCAACTTCACTAGAGGTCTTGCGCTCAGGCTAATTTGCATAAGGCAGGAAATTTAAAGAGGTATGGAGCTATTTATGTTACACGATGCTTCTAATATATTACATTGACACTGATAACAACACATGCCAAGGAAACAGAGTTGTTTTAATGCCCTACAGATAAGCCCACTGTTAAACAATGTGTCATATAGTAGAACATGTATGGGGGAAACCAGGTACCAAACAAATTTTTTATGCTTTTTGCAGCCTAACACCCAGAAAAAATTGAAAAGATGCCAGCCTTTTTGGACTAAGAACATATTCTACTCAAAAATTAATATGTAAGTAACCGAATATTGAGGATATGCACTCCAACGCACTTCGCCAGGTCAGAGCTGGGGAAGGCAAGTCTGGCAACGTTCTGTAAAATCCGCATCTTAGTGAATTTGGGGAGTTACGTCCATTTGCCAGAGCAAAAATTTGCTTGCCGTTAAGAGTGCAAAGCAATGCTAGCGTCTGTCTCCATCGTTAGCGAAGTTATGCCTCTGCCCGTTAGTAAATTGGCCAAGTCCCTTGCAGGTGGTAAAGCCAGCGAATTACCGCTAGCCCTTTAGTAAATCTGTCCCATTGTCTGTAGGGAATACAAGGCACCCCTTGCAGAAGATTATCAAAGAGGACACTGCAGAATGCTTGGAGAGGAAATCCCAGAGGGGAAACCAGCTCTTCGCATCTACCATAAATCTAATTAGGGAACTTATTAAGGAATCACTGCAGGAGGTGGGACACCAGAGTGGTGTTGCTAAAAAAAGGTCCTTCCCAGCAGGACTCTGATATGGGACCAGAGTGTGACTTACAAAAAAGAAAGAAGGAGAAAAAAAGACCCATATCGTTGCACCGTCCCATCTGACTACAGTACAGCCCAGTGCAGATGTGTGTAGAGAAAATTAATTAATTAAAACGTAACATTTAATATTGTACTTAAAAACAATTCATCGTTACATCGGTGAGTTAAAATTATGAGTCCAGCAGGGCACCAGACTATAACGTGAAGACAAATCTATAAATAACCTTGCTTGGTTAATGCCTCAGATATATTGAGATCTCCCACGTTGCCTCTTGTTGAGAAGTCCTGTAACTCTCGGCCACATGTAATTCTCTAGCTACCTTGTGCCTCAGGCACTGTAACTACCTATCTGACGATGCGTAGCCAGAGAGAGGAGAGATCCGGTGATCGGCGTTATTTTAACTATCTTGTGCCTCAGGCACTGAGCACTGTCTAGCTATACGGCGTGACGCTAGCTGTCTTGTGCCTCAGGCACTGCCCGCTAACTAGCTCGTTGTGAGTACAGTACTCAATCCACCCTCTTCTCCCCCGAGTATCATCATGGCGTCATGCTTAAGCCCGAATTGACTGAGTGAAACGCGCGTCGGCGCTTTTAGCCTGATTCCTGCAGGGCCTCACACTAATTAATAAGTTATTCTCTCAGCGACCTATAACTGGGATGATACTCGGGGGAGAAGAGGGTGGATTGAGTACTGTACTCACAACGAGCTAGTTAGCGGGCAGTGCCTGAGGCACAAGACAGCTAGCGTCACGCCGTATAGCTAGACAGTGCTCAGTGCCTGGGACGGTGCAACGATATGGGTCTTTTTTTCTCCTTCTTTCTTTTTTGTAAATTTTTAAGACTGACCCTGCACACCATCGGGATAGTGTTTCTCATGAACGGAAGGTGCTTTTCCCCTCCCTTTCTTCTTTGTTTCACAGAGGGTGACTTAGTAGTCCTAGATGAAATTGGGTCATCATCCTCGTAGGAGGAACTTGATCTAACACTTTTTCAAATGGAGAAGGTACCTACTCTTTTCCTTTACACACACTAATGAAGGAACTAATGAAAATGGAGTAATGCGGAGAAAGCTTGAACAAAAGATTTAAACTCCTATATCCAGTAGAACAGTCTGGAATGGAATCACGGGAAGCACCACCGAAGGTGGCTGTAGCAGTCGTTAGTTTGTCCAAGCAGACAATGATACCGGTGGAGGATAGGTCTAGCCTCAAGGAGACTATGGACTGTTAGGGCTAGAGCAGACGGGGAGATTCGGGGGCATTTTGTCGCCTGGCGACTTGTAGCCGCGACTTGTAGCCCCCGAATCTCCCCGTCTGCTCTAGCCCTAAGGCCGAAACATTTCTGAGGAGAATCTATTCGGCAGTGGCAGCACAGTGTAAGCCTATGATAGCATCCGCTTCAGTTTCTAGGGCTCTTAGAACCTGGAGTTGACAGCTGGAAGAGCATGTGGAAGGGCAACATTGTTTACAGCATAGTTAAGATTGCAAGTGACTGGATACGCCTTAATTGGCAATTACCTCCCCTTTTTTACAGGTTAGGCTGAGTAAAAGCAGTTACCTGTTTTTATTTTTCACATATGTTTTGAACGGCATTGAGACACGAGTATGCTCATTTTTAGAATGTTTGTTTTACACAAAGTTAAACAAGGAGTCACATACATTATGCTCCAATGAAGAGCCACAAACTAAGGACTATATGTTGATCAATATTATTGGAACGCTCTTGATGATGCACTTTATATTTATATTATATTGTTATTTTAATTGTATAAGCACATGGCACTTTTAAATGATATATGGTAATCAAATGGTTAAGCATAATCGCACAAACATATGGTACTCTGAAATGGTATATGGTAATTGAATGGTTAATCGAAAGATTTACCCAAAATGCACTATATTGGTCACATGAGGTTTTAAATTGGTTTGTGATTTGAATTGTTCCTTACACCTGACAAAGGGCAATAGCCCGAAACATGTTGTGTATCTCTGTGCCCCAATAAAATACACTGCAGACAAGTTTGCTGCCTCTGGATTTGTTCCACAACAAACTCAATGTAGAACGAAAAAATTGGGATATCGAACACAGGATAACCTGTGGAATCAAGCCAAAAAAGACTCTGGTGAGCCACATTCAACCCTCCTTTTTTGAAGGGAAGGTTCCAAGGAAAAATATTTTGAAATCCCTTCAAAACATAAAATTGGAATGCAATTTTGTGTACAATGCTTCTATCCAGAACCTTAGATTAGCAGCAAGGATCATGGAGCTGCCTACGACAGCACATAGAGTCATTTGGTTAAAGCCTTGGGAGGTGGATGTTACATTCAAAAACAATTTATGTAACATGGAATTTCAACCAGGTCATCTGTTTGGAAAACAGTTGGATGAGCTTATGGCGAAGCTGTCAGATATAAGGGAAAGAAATTACCACAACAGAAGCCTAAAGATAACTGGAGAAGACCTTTTTTCGTTAAAAAAGAGGCTCTTATACCCCGGAAGCCAAATTCCTTCACATGATTTGGGCTTGTCCAGTTATTCTTGCATATTGGTCACAAATAATGGCCTCTTTAGCAAACACTCTGGAATTCCCACAAATACTATCCCCCATGGTATGTCTACTGGGTGTAGTGGAACACCTAATACCCACTATCTATGCAAGATTGAGGTTTAAGGCGTTATTGTTTTATGCTAAAAAATGTGTGGTTATGCACTGGATGGGACCCACCCCTCCCACAAGGGACTCCTGGATAAAATTAGTTGACTCTACGATACCCATGATAAAGCTCACATATGAAGCTAGAGGCGCATCAAATAAATTTGAGAGGATATGGAGCCCTTGGTGGGAAATGGGTCCGGGCACACAACTAAGTAATAATTGTACAAATCAGTAAACTGTTTGAAACTATAAGGACCAATAAGACAAACTTGTACTGTAATAATTTCAGAAATACCAGTGACATGTTTAAATGTACACATTTTTTTTTGTTCTCTTTGTTGTAATGTTTATTAAAACAAATAAAACATAACCTTTAAAAAAAAGAAGAGGCTCTTATAGATATGGCCAAAGAAGTGGTGGTAGAAACCAAAGTGAAGGGGTAGGTAGATTCAGGACCCTCAGAAAAGGCGCAGAGGTTGGATCAAGGAGAAAATTTCCTTGATGCTAGAGTGGGGGTAGCAGGAATGTTAAATCTTTCAGCAGTGGGTGGAGGTGATTCAAGATCCTTGGATGCTGCAAGTAGTACAGGAAGGACTAAACATAGAATTTGTATAACTACCGAACAGACTAAAGAGGATCAGGAGCTTATTCCATGTTTTCTTTTGTCACAAAGTCAGTGGCAGATTTCGCATGGTTACAGACCTGAGATACTTAAACAACTTTATTTTTCATGGATTCAATGAAATAGACCTGAGAGATGCATATTTGCATTTCCTGATTTTTCAACCACAATGAAAAATTATGAAGATTGAGGGCTATATTCAAGGAGAAGTTTTGCATCTTCAGTTCACAGCCCTGCCAATCGGCATTTCATGTGCTATAAGAGTCTTCATAAAGATAGTGACATCAGTAGTAGTGGTTCTGAAAACAGAGGGGATCTCAATTGTACCATGTTTGGATGACTGGTGGATCAAGGCAGTGTCAGAGACACTGTTGAAGAAACATCTGAACAAAACCCTAAACCTATTGAGATATCTGGGATGTATCAACAATGTCTAGAAGTCATCTCTACAGCCAGAGAGAGAGAAAAATGATTCTTGGATTTGTAATAAATTCAAAATAGATGGTGTTAATTTCCCAAGAAAGACAGATAAAATCGGTACAGCACATAACGAGCATGAGGAAATTAATGCCAGTTTCCATCAGAAAAGTAATGAAGGTTCTGGGCCTAATGCCACAACAAAGGCAGTTCTGTGGGCCCGTCTCCATATGCGTCACCTGCAGCAAAAACTGTTGCAACAGTGGGATAGGAAAATTGGTTCTCTAGGCAAGTCTAGGATTCTGTCCCAGAAAAATGGCTTATCTTTGCTTCAAAAGACATGGTATCTCTTAACTAAAGATGCACCTAACAAGGGGTGGGGAGCAAATATAGGCAGTCAATCAGTGCAGAGTGTATGGACAATAATAGAGAGAACAATGTTCTCGGATTTCAAATAATTGAGAGCCTTAGCATTATGGAGTTTTCACAACTTTGCTGTGGGGAGATCTGTAAAGGTTCAGACGGACAAAGCTATGGTCGTCTCGTATATAAGTTAGCGGGGGGGGGGGACCAGGTCTCCACTCCTGCTGAGGGAGTCCCTAAAAAGTTTAGATTGGATGGAGGCCAATCTCTACCAGTTCCTGGCAGTCCACATAAGGGGGTGGACAATGTTTGGACATATAATTTAAGCTGGAACAGAATACTTCCCAGAGAATGGTCCCTGAAGATGCAGATTTTTTTGGCAGATTGTTGAGAGATTTGGCATCCTGCAGATAGACTTAATGGCATCGAGACAGAATGCCAAACTGCACAGGTTCCACTCGTCGTTTGTCCAGGACAATCTAGAATTTGGATGCTATGTCAGTAATGTGCAATTACAGACTAGCATACAGTTTTCCACCATTCCCGATGATAGACAGAGTGCTAAAGAAGGCGAGGGAAGATCAAGCAAGAGTAATTGCGGTGATCCCATTTTGGCCAAAAAGATCATGGTTTGCCCAACTCATAAGGTGGTGTCCTTGACCCCTTCGGTCCAAAGTTTTAGAGTTCTTACAACAAGGTTTTAACAAGGGGCGTAAAACAGGTACAATTAGGGCACAGGTTTCAGC
Organism: Xenopus borealis; assembly: GCA_024363595.1. NCBI lineage: Eukaryota > Metazoa > Chordata > Amphibia > Anura > Pipidae > Xenopus > Xenopus borealis. The sequence continues at coordinate 51,222,889 of CM044433.1, read as the reverse complement.
AATCGCTGCCTTTACTGGAATGGCTCTTTTATCCAATCCTTTGGTGGCACATTCATGGGGGCTCTAGAGAAAATTCATCCTTTTTACAGGGAACCCATGTCTAGAAGTTCCCTCCCTATAGGAAAAAATTACTTGCTTTGTCTCATGCTGTGCTGCTGTGTAGGATGCAAAAGAAAACAAAAATTTGTTCTTCCTGTAATTTCCCTTTCCTTTAGATCCAAGCAGAAGCAGAGATTGCACCTGTTTTCAATAAATAGTTGTTGAGCATTTTATGGTGTTACTTTTTTATGACAATAGCGGAGGCAGGGTAAAGGAGGGGATTTTATCGGATGTTTAATTGTTTTGGGGCACGTCTAACTGTCCTATCTTTTAATGAATAATATGAATCTCATGCTGTGCTGATGCACCGTTATATATGGAGGTAGAACCTTGCCACATTTTTCCAATTTGCTGTGCTTAATAAATAATACATTTGAGTTTTTGAATCCATAATTCGAAATTCATGAGTTGCAGAGAAAGAAAGAAATCACCCCCTAAATATATTATTATATAGTACATTGAGAACATGTGCACTATCTTCTGCATCATAGAAATGTATAGCATTCACTATAATGAACAGCATTCTACAGATTGTGCCAGCAGAAAATTCAGCTTGAACACTGCCAAGGTAGATAATGTTGACTATACTGTTGTGCTAAGGCAGTCCACATCCCATACCCTTATAGGACAAGGAAAGTCTAAGGGTAGGGACAGACAGGGAGATTCGGGGAGATTCTGTCGCCTGCTAAAAACGCCAGGCGACAAAATCTCCCCGAATCTCCCTGTCTGTCCCTACCCTAAAATCGAATAAGGCTGGAAATACTGTATTCTGTATACTAAACAAACATGAACTTACTGCACCACAAGCCTAATCACACAAATTATTTATGCTTTACAAATTGGCCACAGGGGGCTGTCATCTTGTAACTTTGTTATACATCTTTGCCTGACCCTGCACATACCACCCCCCCAAACAATGTAGGTCTATATAAAAATATATTACATAAAACAAATCATATGTAAAACCTTGCTTCATGTAAATAAACCATTTTCATAATAATATACTTTTTTAGTAGCATGTGCCATTGGGTAATCATAAATAGAAAATTGCCATTTTAAAAAAGAAGGACAGCCTCCTGGGATTCAACAGTGATTCAACTGTTACTCAAGTATTCATTTTCGGGGTATGGTTTTCCTTTAAATAGTGGATAACCAATAATAACATTATGTTCTACAAAGCTTATCTGCTATCTCCTGTGTAACCTGAGCCTTTTCTCCTTTGAATGGCTGCCCCCATTGCTACACAGCAGTTTATGTATATAAACAATTGTAGTGTTTCTGAAGCAAACACAGCAGGGCAACACTGCATTATAGTAGTATTACTTTTAAAAACTTGCATTTTTAGGGATGCACCAAATCCAGGATTCGGTTCAGGATTTGGATTGGGACGAATTCTTATTCCCAGCCGAACGGAATCCTAATTTGCATATGCAAATTAGGGGCAGGGAGGGAAATCGCATGACATTTTGTTACAAAACAAGGAAGTTAAAAATGTTTTCCCCTTCCCATGCCTAATTTGCATATGCAAATTTGAATTTGGTTCGGTATTCGGGCAAATCTTTTCCAAAGGATTCGGGTGTTCGGCCGAATCTAAAATAGTGGATTTGGTGCATTCCTACATTTTGATGTTCGTTTAGCATGGGAAGACCTGCAGTCCTGGATAGCTAGCATGTACTTTCACAGCCTACTTTTAAAAAAGATACTAAAGTGCATTTGTGATCAAGGAATATAGTACTTCACTGAATCCCACTTTTAAAATATGGAGGTGCCATAAGGTACAGCCAAAACATGACTTCAGCCAGGAATTCTAATCTTCAGTGATGCTTGTAATCAAGGATACCCAATAATCCTCTACTCCAACTGGATTTTATAACCCAAAGAGTAAAAGCCAGTTAACTCCAAAGGCATGTGTGTAAGGTCAACAGATGATTATGAAGTTACAGAAGTGAGACATTCCTTACAGTTAATATATTCAAGTCCACCCATGTTTATATCCACATTTTACATGGTTCAGCGATTCTGCATTGTGGTCACATAAACAGACCATGGTGGAATTAGCCAGTGTAAAACCAGAAAAGCACAGACCACTTTTCCATAACAATCTTACATGGATAAACACTCAGGGGAGAATGTCTTTATAACAGATAAATACATGCTCTGGAGGAGGTCAAATGAAATATACGATGTTCACTTCAATTTCAAAATCCCATTAAGAAGTATTTATCCGATACCTTATGCAAAATAGGAATTTTTCATTTTTAGTAACCTTAAATCACCATCATCTTTAGATTATATATTATACATATAGATCTGTTGAATGTCTCACAATACGTCACATTTATAATCTGATTTTCACAGCAAAAAACTGGAGAAAACAAACCTAAGTATTTTTGGAATTCAGTCATCCTACAAAGAGAAATGTTTAGCTACGGAATCAGAAATGTGCACACAAATACTATAGTATAACTTTTAAAAATTAAATATAGCAATATTTAAGATATATTTAAATAACATTAAGCTTTATCATTTACTGCCATAAACATCAGTAAACAGTTTGGTCCAGTTCATCAGTTTTACTGTGCTTTGCAGGGTGAAAGACCTAGTACTTTGCAGTTTTTTTTGTGATGAATGCCGTTGTGTGTGCTGGTTTGCTTCCAGACAGAAAACATTCATTTTGATTGCTGCCACCAAAAATGTGGTGCTGGGCATAATGAGATGTTTTCCTGGAAAAAGCTTGTCTTTTTTCATTAATACTAGGCCATCAATTCTCTGAAAAGTTCCAATCGGATTCCTTTTTGCTTGAATGTAGGGATTCATTACTCACGGATAGGATTTCTCGAAGTTCCTTGTTTTCTAACTAAACAGAAACAAACAAGAAATGCATTGGGAAAATTATTCCTAAATATTATTGATGTAAATACACAATTGGGTCCATAAACCACAGAAATACAAAATGTATATACAATAATTAATACATGTACATGTATAGGATCCGTTATCCAGAAACCCGTTATCTAGAAAGCTCCGAATAATGGAAAGGCTGCCTCCCATAGACTACATTGTAATGAAATAATCCAAATTTTTAAAAATTATTTCCTTTTTCTCTGTAATAATAAAACAGTACCTTGTACTTGATCCAAATTAAAGGGCAAGGAAAGGCAAAGAAATAAAATCCCATTTTTACTTTCTTTAATGAAAAAGAAATCTATCTCCAATATACTTTAATTAAAAAATGTGTACCCTTTTTTTTAGAAACCTGACTGTATGCAGTGAAATTCTCCCTTCATTTACTGCTGTGGATAGGAATTTGCAGACAGTCCCTAACTTCTGGCAGGGAAACAATCATACTTATGAACAACAGGGGAAGCCCCTGCCTTACTAACCAGCCATGCAGAACTCAAGCAGCTTTGTCTTTTGATCATTTATGACAATCCCTAAGAAGCCCAGACCACACTGAGCATGTGTATGTAGTCTAGTCTTGCAAAGATGTATAACAAAGTTACAAGATGACAACCCCCTGTGGCCAACTTTGAAAGCATAAATCATTTGTTTGATAAATTAGAAGAGTTTTGGTCATCAATACTCAAAGTCATAAGAGAACTCACTAAAATTAAAGTTAATACCAATAATCCTTTACTCATACTATTCCACCTAGATTTTAGATCCAATAAGGTGGTACAAGAAGAACTCTTTCTCCACCTTATGCAGGCAGCTAAAGCATTAATCCCTCTCAAATGGAAATCCTCTATATCTCCCAAATTTATAGACTGGATAAAGAAAGTTGAGGAAATTAGAAAACTAGAAGAGATTGCATACCTACTAAGGAAAGAGAGTGAAAAATACTGGTCTATCTGGAACCCATGGATAAACTTTACTCTTAAGAAGGGAGACTGATGGCTTCCACAAAACTAAAAACTAGAAACCAGAAGATGCAACTGAAAAATTAATAAATAGTCGTTAAAAGCATAGATTATATACCCTTTGAACTTGAGAAGGGGCTCTGGTTGCCCAGAGGTGACGAGGCTAGGTAGCCCCCAAATGGTCTTTGGAATGTCTGATATGTCTTATATGAATGAACGACTTGATTTTACCTACATTATAGAAACCAATTATGTAGCTACATGTATTTGCTTCCTACTAGGTCTACAAATCTTTTATGAATGTTTTTTTAAATGTTTAAAGCTGTACTGCTTCATCCCTCCCCTCCCTCCTTTTTTTTCTTCTGTACCCTCTCCCCAAATTTTGAAAATAAACAAAGATTACTATAAAAAAAATCATTTGTTTGATTATACTTTGTGCTGCATTAAATTCATGCTTATGTTTAGTATACAAAACAGCATTTCTAGCCTTATTCTATTTTAGACTTTCCTTGCCCTTTAAGATATGATTAATCCTTATTGGAGGCAAACCAGCCTATTGAGTTTATTAATTGGTTATGATTATCTAGTACACTTAAGGTATGAAGATCCAAATTACAAAAAAACCCAGATCCTGAGCATTTTGGATAACAGGTTACATACCTATCTGTATTTTCTAGCTACCACAATGAAATGTATATGCATGAATATTCAAATTATTCAAATTCGAATATTCAATGGTCGAATTTGCCTGATTTGCATATTCGAAAATTCTAATTCAAATTTTTAAGAAATTCAATTGAACTTAGAATTCATGTGATTTAGTAAATCTGCCCATAAGTGATATTCTGCATGAACTGTCCTTACAAAAGACAAGCTGCCAATCTCTGCTTTTGCACAGTAGAGGAGGTCGACAACCACATTTTTACTCCTCAAGAGGGGAAAACTTAAATGTTCCTTTAGTGCCAAATAACAATTAATATATTTAGTGCCAACTATTAATATAATTCAAACAAACAATTTTTGGTATAGCTTTGTATTTGGGAGCATCCCCTTTAACACTCTTAATGCTCCAGTTAACTAACTGCAAATTCAGTCTTCGTTCATAAGGTCTATGGCACATATATGAAGTTCAGTGGTATCTCCAGCCATGTTGCTCTGTGAGCACATACATTTAGAGAAGAAAGGTATCATCAGGGGGTTCCAACAGGTTTCTAGATAACAGATCCCATACTTGTTATAGCTTACCCAAGACCCCAGGCCAATGCTCCTGTTGACTAGTAGCATCATGTCACAACCCACTGGGAAGAATGCAATCAAGTGTTTTCTATATGCATAAAATAAGCTTGCACTTAAATGCTGTGGCCATTTCATTCTGCCATTCACAAACCACAAGATACACAGTTCCAGGGGCAGCAAAGCCAATCCAAAACATTAGAAATCCTCCTTGTTAAACTGCATGTATGAATGGAGTTCTTTAATTTTTTCCTTTTCTTTTTTCCAGGCCAGTATAGCACAGTGTGGCAATTTGAACTGGGAGAAGGAAACTGCAACTCTCAATTATATAATTACAAATTAAAAAAACAAATCAGTCACTTGAAATCCAATTTCTCTTTAAAATATCTAATCCACATAGATTCAACAACTATAAGTGCCCTGTCCTAATGATAAAGTAATAGCAGGCGTTTTACTAGTAAAAAAAAAAATCTGTTGACCCGTCACTAAAGCTTTTTGCCTTTCTACAGAGAAAAATTAAATCTGGGCGTTATTGAATAAAACATGTATTGATAGATCATAGAAACAGGATTTTTGACAAAGCAGCTAAAATTAAAACAGAATGCACATATTTTTACCTCTAGCTGGGCTAGTCTTTCTTGTATATTATATGCTTGGTCTTCATCCAGCTGAATTGCTTTTCTCATTGCATCTCCCATTACACATATTCTATCTATCTGACACTCTAGATC
>CM044433.1:51205770-51216956 GCA_024363595.1 Xenopus borealis | reverse complement strand
AAAAATCAGGCTTTTAAAACTCAACTAGATTTAATAATACTACTACTAATAATAATAATACTAGATTTAGCAAATATATTAGGGCTCTGTATATCAGTATTGGCATGATATTTAAACAAATTATGCAAGTGTGTGTTTAGATGGTTTTCAATAAATCTCTATACAGGAGGTTGTTGCTGCTGATGACAATCGCAGTAAATTCTGTCTGGATGAAAATTCTCAAGGCTTAGGGACTCACAGTATCTTAATGTATCAATGTAATGTATTTATTGTGTTAACGGTTAAAGAGAATAGAAAGATGAGATGTATACATGATGTTTACATGCAGTGTAAACCTGTAATTCATTAGATGTAGAAGCTATACATGTATGGGGTGTACAATGTAAATATAGGATGCACAGAGGCCGAGAAAAAAATTTGACAAAATGTGTTCAACCTTTTTCAGTGATCGGGTGAAAGCATATTAGAGATTGTACTAGTCAAAAAGTGACAACCACAATGTAATACTCCTTTTTCAATGAGGCTGAAAATCTCAAATGTTTAAATAACTGGGAAATAAAGCAGAGACAATTGTATACACATTGCTATAGATTCAATGCACAGACAATGTATACAATTCATTTATAGACAGTGTATGTATGCTTATAGGTGCATAATGTATCTGTTCAATGCAGTATATAGGTAGACGGTACAGAAAATATATAAGGGTAAGATAGATCATACATAGGTTTAATGTATAGAGCTAATATATCGATCAAAGGTATGGATAATGTATGGATAAATTAAATATTGTATGGCTAATGCGTGGGTATAAAGCATGGATAGGATGTAAAGATAATTTATGTATTTAACGTATGCATATTTTTTGGATAATGTAGGAGTTGTGAGGTAACTTCAGGCTACTTCGGAAAGTAGCCATGCTGAGTATATATTTTATTTTTTTATTATATGTATATTATATATATATATATATATATATATATATATATATATATATATTATCAAGTATGCAGAAAAGACAATAATTTAACTTACAGAAGAAAAGGTCTTATGGGCTTCTAATACTGGTTCAGTAGGAGCTGGTTTTTTATTTGCAATCAGCTGCAGCATCTGCTTTCTGTATTTGCTCATGATTAGCTCCAATGCATATTGATGCTCTTCCAAGGACAGCCATAGTTCTTAAAAAAAATATATAAATATATATATTCAATTACATTGACAGGCCAAATGAACAAACACATATTTAGGGGAAGACAGTACACTTCACACGAGGAAAGAGTCAATACAATCACTTGGGGGTGCCTAACATTTAGCACCCCAAAGTGCAGGATGACTTTCCTTCTCCCTTAAAGGAGAAGTCAACCTATAAGTCCCCCGCTGGCCCACTTCTCTCCCTGGGCAAATGCCCCTAAATTGCTACTTACCCCCCCAGCACAGGTATTGAGCGTGGAGTTTGCAGGCGCCATCTTCTCCCAGGATCCATAGGCGTTTGGAGGCGCAGCTCTACTGCGCGTGTGCTGAAAGTCACAACGTTTCAATCGGAAAACTTTGTTCCTTTCGGCACATGCTCCGCCAAATGCCAATGGATCCTGGGAGAAGAGGACACCTGCAAACACCACACTCAGGACCTGCACTGAGGGGGTAAGTAGCAACTTAGGGGCATTTGCCGGGGGGGGGCAAAATTAACTATATTACTTCCGACATATACTCTTTCATAGAAACTCTTGAATCTGAGTTAATTAATGCTTGTATTTAAAGTTATTAGGAGTCAGAGTCGGTACACTGTTGGCAACTCCGACTTCAGATATCAAAAATTGCTTCCGACTCCACAGCTCTGCAATAAATAAACCCAGTAGGATTGTTTTACCTCAAATAATGATAATTATATCTTAGTTTGGATGAAGTACAAGATACTGATTTATTATTAGAGAAATAGGGAATCATTTTGAAAAAAATGTGAATTATTTGATTAAAATAGTGTCCATGGGAAGTAGCCATTCCATACATCAGAGCTTTCTGAATAACAGATGCTATACCTATACAAGCTACTGTTTTATTAATGCAAAGAGAAAAAGGAAATCATTGTTAAAAAATAGGATTTTCACAAAAAAAATTGTTTACAAGGTAATGTAGCAGGCCAAAAATGAAGGATTCATGTAGATCTTCCTTGATGATTCCAAATACAGTATAACCACCGCAGTCTTTTACCTTTGTTTTCCAGTTGTAAATCTCTGATTTGTGTGTTTTCTTGGCACAGCAGTACATGAGGTCTCAGTTTTGATGCATCCTTTATTTCTGCCAGTTCTTCTTGGTACTAAGGAAAAAAAAAATGTGTATTTATCTGGATGACATTGATAAAAACTACTACAAACTCTTTTTTTGGATTTGCCCATATATTAAATTTGACACAAAAATGTAGCCTGTTATAAAATTAAATTCAAACCCTAATATGGAGATTACCCCCTGATCCATGTGTCTAGGCAATTGCTTTCAAATAAATAATTATTATTCAACAATGCAGACTTGCCGTTATATGCCATCATCATAATTGACTGCTAGCTGCATAATATGTGCATATGTAGTACAGGTATGGGACCGGTTATCCAGAATGCTTGGGACCTGGGGTTTTCTGGGTAATGGATCTTTCCATAATTTGGATCTTCATATCTTAAGTCTACTAGAAAATCATGTTAAATTAACCCAATAGGCTGGGTTTGCTTCCAATAAGGATTACTTATATCTTAGTTGGGATCAAGTACAAGCTACTGTTTTATTATTACAGAGAAAAGGAGAACAATTTTAACAATTTGTATTATCTGGATAAAATGGAGTTTATGGGAGACGGACATTTGGTAATTCAGAGCTTTCTGGATAATGAGCTTCCGGATAACAGATCCCATACATGTACAATATTATTATTTTTACCACCATTACCTTTTCTGGCATAGCTGTTCCAACTTCTTTCATGGCTTCTACACGCTTATGGAGGGCACTGGACTGATCAATAAGGGATTCTGCAGCATTGTCATGATCCTTTAGTCTCTCCAGGAGAGTCTTTGCATCTTGCAGAATCTTGTCTATTGTACACGTCATTGCTACAGGGCTGATATAGCAAATAGACAGTCACAACTTGACGTCATCCAATCAACAACCAGCAAACCTGCATACAAATTCACAATGTATCTTATTTGGAGTGGTACTAATCAGACCACATTTATATACTGCATCTGAATCTAGAACATTAGTGCATATCCATTTCACGGGTCAGTATACCTTCTTTTCAACATCTGTTTAATAATTAGGGATTGTACAGAATACACTTTTGTGTCAATTAAGCAAGTATGCCATTTGTTCTTCCTTGCACCAAGCAGGGCAAGATTTCAAATTGAAGTAAAGTCACAATCATCTTCCTGATTAGTATGAGCAAAATTAAAACAAATTAGCAGTCCACTAAAAAGTCATCTGCAGAATGAACTGGTAATTATTTCTAACCAGCTGTAGCTAAGGGAAAGGTGGGCGTGTGTTTATACAGAGGGCTTATAACCAGACTAGTGATTTGATTTGATTGGGCTCAGAGCAACTAGAAGGTAAAAAGTGACTTAAATTATTTTAGTTTTTGACATTTAGTGCAAGAAAATAATATGCAAAAAAGTATTCATTGAACGAATATTGAAAAAGGGGTATATTCAGGGGAGTAACTACAGAAGAAGCAGACCCTGTGGCTGAAGGGCGCACAGGAGGTATAGGGGCCTTATGAGGCCCTAATCAATATACAATATTCATAAACTTTGATTGGTAAACAGTTTAAGCTCAAGACATTTTTGGGGGCTGGAAAAATAAATTGCTATGGGTTCCAGTGATATCTAGTTACGCCACTGGGTATACTGCACCATTAAGACATTTAAATTTCTGTATAAAACCAGCCTCCACCAAATTATTTACTAAATCTAGAATAGCTATAACTTATGACCACACAGTATAATGAGCCCCATCAAGGTAAATCACTTTGGGTAAGCCAAATTGTGGGTTGTCACATGGAGTAAGGGCCCTTACACATTAGGGTTTCTAACCTGCGCTCCCCTGCGTTCCATTTGGCTGCGTTCAGCTGCAGGGGAGCGCAGGTCTAGACGCACTCCATTAGTTTCAATGGAGTTGACGCGTCTCGTAGGTACAACGCCATTGAAACTAACAGAGTATGTCTAGACCTGCGCTCCCCTGCGGCTGAATGCAGCGAAATGGAGCGCAGGTAAGAAACGCTACCGTGTAAGGGCCCCTATGAAACTCCCCGATTTTTAAAATGAATCTTTTGGTAATGATGAAGAACAGTTATGTTTTTGGGAGATTGGGGGCATTAAGGGTATTACAAATTTACTGGCAGCTAAATTGCTGGTAAATTTGTAATACCGGCCCTGGCAGGTGTTTTACTGGCTAGGCCAAGGCAACCACAGTCCTTTAGCAGGGAAGATCTGTGTCTCCAAAGATGCCTCTTCTTTTCTGCTGATTCACATGCTCTGTGCTGCTGTCACTTACTGAGCTTAGGTACCAACTCACAATATACAGTACACATAGAATAGAAATGTCACACTATAAGGCTGATTAGTTATAGTTTGTTTGGTATGTTCGTGTGCACCATGGATCATACCATCCCAGGAGGCTGCCCATATTTTTTTTAAATGGCAATTTTCTATTTATGATTACCCAATGGCACATGCTACTAAAAATGTATATTATTATGAAAATGGTTTATTTACATGAAGCAGGGTTTTACATACAAGTTGTTTTATGCAATATCTTTTTATAGAGACCTATATTGTTCGGGGGGTATAGTGTTCCTTTAACTAAATAAGTAGCTAGAAATGTTGTATATTGTGTTTTGGCTTCCATACCAGCCCAAGACAGCCACAGCCCTTTAGCAGTAAAGATCTGAGTCTCCAAAGATGCCCCAGTAGCTCCCCATCTTCTTTTCTGCTGCTTCACTGCACATGTTCTGTGCTGCTGTCACTTACTGAGCTTAGGGACTAACTCACTATATACAATGTGTAGGCTGATTAGTAATATATATATAATTATAACATGGCAGCACAGAAAACTCTGCAATTAGCATCAGAATTAGCAGTGTAGCATCAGCTTGAATTACAGGCCAGCCTCATGTTCTGCTTGATAATTTGCAATAACTCCTTACAGCTTGGCTTCTCAAAAGCTGCTCAGAGCCACTGGTGAGCCCCCGTAAAACATTTGAAATTCTGGGTGATTGCCGACATTGAAAAAATGAAACTTTAGGCTGGTGCAATAAGTCAAGTACAGCAAAACCTCAATTTCACATCCCCTGATTTTAGGTTTCCTCTCATTTTCCACTGTTATTTGTGGTCTCATCTATATATTATGCATAATGCATTTCCCTGAGTTTATATTTTCCTGGATTTTACATAATTTTTTCTGGTCCCCTGAAAAATGTAAACTAACTGTTCTAATGTATAAAAATGCCATTTTCATATTTTTTTAGGGTTTAGTTCTCCTTTAAACAATGTAATACTTTTAAAGTTATTTGTAAGTGCGAGGGCACTGAAAGCAGCATATGTTTATCCAGTTCTGATCTCTGTTGCCAAACCTTGTTAATTGCAGCAGAAACCAGTAGTGAAATCAGCTGCCTATACTACAGTCAGCAGTGAAGAGAACACAGACAGCCAGAGAAAATCTGCTTTTGATAATTGCAATTTCCATGAAAAACCAATGAATATTGGAAAGTTGGTTAGAAAGGGGATAGCTGCTAATATTCTAGGTTATTACAGTGTCAGAACAGGAGGCATGGCAACATTTCATGTTTTAAAGAGACAACACGCATGTGATCTCCATAGGACAATGTTATCTTTCTGGTGCAAAAAGAAAAAGTGTAGAACAGAGAAGGCCGAAGGCGTTCCATGATTAGGTGCTGTACAGTAACTGCAGATAGAAAGGAAACAACCTGCCCATCACTGTTATATAGCATAACTCAGTGTTTTTCCACTCCATAGAATTAATACGCAGCGTATATTAGTATATGAACACTACCTACCGCCCAGCTATCCTGCTGATCTCGGGTAGGTTCCAGTGTTATTAACGCAGCCCACAGTCCCGTCCAGTAACTTGGCTCCTGGTGGACTGCTTTTACTGATAGCGCATGTCTCATCTCGCGAGAATATGAGGTCAAACGTAAACAATTGCTGCGACGTGGTACGTCATCCGCTCGGGGAAGTGATAAATAAGCAGAGTTTGCATTACACACTAATAAGGTGGAAGTTGCGCGAGTTGGTTTGTGGTGGGCAGTGCAGTCTTCTGGCGTCTGCTTATACTGTTCGTAGTTAACATTTTAGCAAGGACTTGCGGTTCTGTTTATCGCCAAACTTTGCGCCAATATCTGCAAGAAGAACCTGTGCTGTACATTAACAGAAATGTTATTCATTGTGCTCTGGCAGAGATTAGAGAACCAAAAAAAGACGTTTCTTCCTGCCATGTCTGGACTTAAGGTTGCCACCTTTTCTGGAAAAAAATACCAACTTTTCTATATTTTTATGTTTTATCACTGTACATAACATCGGCATCATGCAACATATGTACTGGCCAGGTGGCCCTGGCAACCATATTACTGTGAGTCAAATTGGAGAGGCCCAATCAGTTCCCCACAAGGCCCCTAAATAGTGACATCTTATGGCAGCCCCTCTGGCTTAGGGTTGCCACCTTTTTTGGAAAAGAATTCCAGTCTTCCTGTATATTTTGATTTTTTTTTCTATTGATAACATTCGAGTCAAGCATAATTTTTACCGGTCAGACTTGTAAAATACCTGCCTAGTCTGTAAAAAGATGGCTGATCCCAATGTTATTAATAGGAAAAAAACTTAAATATATAGGTAGGCCGGTATTTTTTCCAGAAAAATTGGCAACCCTACCTCTGGCCACAGATTGCCAGTCTGGGCCTGCTTCCTGCTTACAAACAGTGCCTGCGGGTTTCAAAACCCCATTCTCCTGATTTGCCCCTAAAGGAAATAGTTCTTGTGCAAATTAGGGTTGTGAAATATTTTGGGGGTTTTGTTTGGTACTTTTTGTATTTTGTAAGGAAGCATACCGCCCAACATTTTGTAAGCAGGAAGAGAGACAAAAGGATTTGGGGCACGTAGCATGGTGAAAGCTTTTCACCACACCCACTTCATACCTCCCAATGGTCCCATTTTTAGAGGGACAGTCCCTCTTTTGACAGCTCAATCTGCAGTCCCTCATTTGTACTGGAAAGTCCCATTTTTCTTTGCACTGAACAACCAGAAAAAGAAACAAAGTTTCTAACTTAATTTGCTTTTGGCAGAGAGCCCAGAACAACCACCAGGTGCACTAAGATATTTTGTCACATTTTCTAGATAAGTAATTGTAACAATAGATGATAACAGGTCCCTTGGGAAAAGTTAGACTCGCAATTAGGGGCTGTGGCCACAAAAATGGGCATGCCCAAAAAAATTTAAATTTTCAACTTTTTTGTCCCTCTTTTTATTTCCAAAATGTTAGGAGATATGCCACTTTGTGGCCACACACCCTAATCACTATGTCTGGTTTACTAAATTTGGCAGGTTATTAAAGTTTGAACACATTTGTGTTGTTTTTATATTATAACAGTTTTTTTCTTAGTTCTCCCAAGAGACCTCCTTATTTAAAATGGTTACATAAGTGTCTATTCTGGGCTTTCTGCCAAAAGCCAATTAAGTTAGAAACTTTGGATCTTTTTCTGGCTGTTCAGTGCAGGAAATGAAAGAGAAAGTCAGGACATTTCAGTACAAATCTGGGACTGCGTGTTGAGCTGTCACTCGCTCGCTCGAAACAGGATTTTTTGCAATAACAGGACTGATATTGGTAAAATTGGCCAAAATAAATCTTTTACTCATGTACAAAGTGTGCAGGTTCTCGGGCAGGACCACAGCAGAAATGTATCCGTACCCAAAATGGTATCAGTAAGACCATTGCTGGCTGGGGTTTTGTCATGGAAGAGTTCGACCACATCATTCCTTCCAGCAATTGGAAAGAGGGACAAAAATTTGTGCCACTGCAAATGTTTTGACCATGCCCATTTGTAGCCACATCCTGCCTGGTTATAGAAAGTTTGAACACCTTTCTGGGGGGTTTAGGGTCAGATAGTACAGTTTTGCTAATTAAAGTGAAGTGCCCTTTAAGCCGAAAGTTCTCCCAAATGACCTGCTACAAATGTATCTAAGTTCAGGTGCTGAGTATTCTGGGCTCTTTGCCAAAAGCCTCTTACATTTCAGAAACATATCTTTTTCTGGCTGTTCAGTGCATTTCAGTAAGAAACCTGGACTGCAGGCTGAGCTGTCAAAATTGGGACTGTCCTGCAAAATAATAGAACAGTTGGGACTTTGTTATTTCAAGTTCCAGTCCAATATGAGGTCTAGGGCATAACTTTTCACAGTTTAGGATAAAACTAAAAAATAGTCATTTTTAGCTTTCAGGCTATAGGCACGTGCCTCAGCTTCTCTCCTCTTGTGCTGCAGTGCTGGTCTCTGCAGATCGAAATAAGATAATGTGTTCCCATCCTCTCTTCTGTGTCTCTGCACTGACAGGCACAGTGCTGTGTGTTCAGAGATGTGGGATAGAAAATATTTTTACGCCAATGATCAGTGGCGTAACTACTCCCTGGTGGGCCCCAGGTCTGGCCCTTACCTCTATAATCCCATGCTGGAGTGTTGATAGCATGTGTACTGTCAAATTTCCCCCTAGATAACCGCCTGCTATAACCATTATCGTTGCTCTGATGGGCCCCAAGGGAGTGGGGGCCCTGGTGCAATTGCACCCCTGGTGGTTACGCCTCTGCCAATGATGAATGTTTCACACAGGCCAACGTAATTTGCAGGTACAGGTATTGGATCTGTAATGCAGAATGCTTGGGACCTTGGGTTTTTTGGATAACAGATCTTCATTGCTTAAGTCTACAAAAAAAAAAGCATTTAAACATTAAATAAACCAAACAGACTTGTTTTGTCTCCAATATGGATTTATTATCTCTTAGTTTGGATCAAGTACAAGGTACTGTTTTATTATTACAGGAAAAAAGGAAATCATTCTTAAAAATTTGTTTAAAATGGAGTCTATGGGAGATGTCTTTTACGGGTTTCGGAATAATGGATCCCCTATCTGGGTTATACTTTATACATTTTTCTTAAAACAATACCTCAAATGACCATTTATTACTTTCTTTGTCACTTGTGTCAGGGAACAAAAAAAAAAAAACAGAAAAAAAAGTTTTAACATGGTGGCCAACAATGCCTGCTGCCACCGAGCTTAAAGGGATACTGTAATGGGAAAAAATGCTTTTTCAAAACATGTCAGGTAATAGTGCTGCTCCAACAGAATTCTACCAAAGACGGAAGTAAGAACTCTGCGTAGTGCTCACTTCTATAACCTGGGGCTGGTGCAGATTTCTCCTGATAGGAGCACCAGGCCTGGGTTTGAGGTACGTCGCGATAATCACTTGGGGGTGCCTAATGTTTGGCACCCCCAAGTGTATTCAGCCTTTCCTTCTTTAACTCCCAATAACGAATGTTGTTCTCTACTCACTAGGACTTCCTATTGTAAAAATAAAACAACTTTGTGTTCTTCTGGTCGGGGCAGGACTGGGAGGAAAAAAAAGCCCTGCCAAAAGTGTCAAAGCAGCCCATGTATTCATGCGCATGTAAAGCATGATATATATTTCCAACCATGAGGTTAACTAGAACTAGTGTTTATTAATAGACATTTTAAGAATGCATTACCGTATAATCCCCAGCAATATTATACACCCTATGTACTGGAACTGGCCCTTGCAACAAATATCTCACTCTAGTTCCTATATCACACCTATTTTATAAAATGGATTAGTGACACTATACTTACAGTATATTCTAGATTTTCCTTTTTGTGCCCCCAGCTAGACCATGCACCCTGGCAGATAAGAGGACTTTAATTACCATGTGTATCACAGGGCCAAAGTGTGACATGAAGAGACTAGGCTGTCTCATGCAATTAATGCTACATATCACAGTGTTCCATATACAGACTGAAGTGATTTATCTGAGCAGGGATCCTACTGTTGCCAACATACCTATCATAATCATAAGGGATTGGGTATATAGCAAGCAACTCTAATTACTAACTGAAGTTGGTCAGAATTCCTGGTTCCTCCCATATGTCAGTACAGATATGAGCACTAACAAACGCAGGCATCGGCTTAGCTGTGGCTGGCTATTAGGGACAGCTCATTTACATTTCTAAAGTGATTGACTCGTTTACATATTAAAGACAAACCTAATTTGCATTTTTTTAGGTGAGCAGCCCATTTACATTTTAAACAAGTAGCCCATCGGGGCATTTGCCCGAAACCACAGATTGCCAGTCCGGGCCTGGAAGGGAGTTTAACTGTGGGATAGCAGGTATAGTAGGGGGAGATGGTGCCTATAGTAATAGAACAGTAAGATGATCTTTTCAGGGAAGGGATCCTAATGAGATACAGTATCACACAGTTCTAGGTCATCTAGAAACAAATGTGGTGGTTACTTTGTTACTGTGCCCAATTATCTTGCCCTGTGTCTTATAATAGATGGAAGGGCACAGTCTCCTGCCACCTGGGGCTGTGGTGCTGCTGGAGTGCTGTGACCCAGGGGAGGGACCCTTGGAGGGGATATGTGGTTCCATATGGGAAAATAGCAAGCACGTTTTATTTAATGAAAGGATAAGTAAACCTTTAAAATATGTGAATGTAAAATTGATGAGAGTGCTATTCTAAGCACTTTAACATTTATTATTTATTTTCATTCCAAGATATTAAGGGATACATGCACTGTTAATATGAATTCATTTTGTTACAACAGCACCACCCAATGCTGGTCAGTTTCCCACCAGTCTGACCACCAAGTAGTCAAGAAAGTTGTCAGGAGAAAGGAAGAGGCTCCTCTGATGTTCTTCTGCTTAGGAATAAAATTAGAAACCTCATTCTCAAATCTTTCCAAAGCAGAAGAACATTGCAGCAGCCTCCTGACAACTTCCTTGATTACTTGGTGGTCAGACAGTAATAAAAAGTAACAATAACAGATCATTGGCTTTAAAGAAAGGGTCAGCTACACCCCATGGGCGTCCGCAGAAAATTTTCCAGGGGGGGGCAAGGAGGCATCTGTGGGCGG
>CM044433.1:51181032-51196275 GCA_024363595.1 Xenopus borealis | reverse complement strand
TTTCGCCTTCCTCTGGATCATAGGCTGTTAGGGATGCCCAAAAGCAAATTGGCTTTTAATATGAATAAATCCTGTTCCCACCAACAGGTTTCCCTATAAATATGTCTCTGTGTTTTTCTTGATTCTCTATGGTGAATATTGAGGGGAGGGAAGTAGTTCCTGTTCCTCATTCTGCTAAAGGTAACTGACCGATTGTGTGATTTAATACTGCTGAGGGGATGCTGAAATGGGCAGATGCAAGGCAGGGTGGGATAAAACAAAGCAGTAGTATCTGTATGGTTTATATCTCTGCATGGATTTTTAGAATGGATACTGCTCTGGGAATTCATTGGTTAATATGAACATCATGGGGCTAAAATACACAGGGTTAATATTTGTGCAGGGGGTTGTTAGCATGTGTTGTGATGTGCAAATTCATTGGTTAATAATTAAGTGATGGGGCTAATAGGCAGAAGGTCAATATCTTTTCAGGGTTTCTATGCAATATAATAGAAGGAGTGATGTTCACCTCTTTCTTCTTTCTATACCACCCCAGAGCCGCGGACATCAAGCATGACTGTACCACAAAAGTCACATGACAACTCACATAATCTATTATGGTGAATGGCCCATCCCAAAGCTTATATTCTCTTAATATTCTTTTTCCAGTTTTCAAATTAGGGTCACTTACCACATCTAAAAAAGAAAAGAAATGCCCCATAAGGCTACAAATGTATTGTTATAGCAACTTTTTATTACTCCTCTTTCTATTCAGACCTCTCCTATTCATATTCCAGTGTCTTATTCAAATTGGTGCATGGTTGCTAGGGTTATTTGGACCCTAGTAGGGATGTTCCATAAACAGACAGGTTTATAAAAAGGGCAAATTTGTCCTACAGGAATCTTTAAACTGCAACTCACAGAATCCTTCCTGATAGAAAACAGCAGTACTTAAGAGTGAGTTTGTGTTATATCCAAATATAAAATGCCAATACCAGCCTCTTCCTGACATACAGTTCCCATCATCCTCAGCAAACATAGCTAATATCATTAGTGCCTGTAACTCATCACAGCAATTGGCACTGATCAGACTTATTAAAGGAATATGTACCATATGTTAAAAAAACTGGCCAAGCAAACTGTCTTATTTTAAAGTGGAAAGCAACCCAAAAGGAGGACAGCAAAGCTAATATTATATTCAGAGTGATCTAAAGTAATTAAAAACAAAAAAAAACATAAAAAGACAGCAAAATGGAGTGTGTAAACAGAAGCGAGTAGTTACAAGAACAACACCACTTGAATTTCCTGAGATGCCCTGTCCTCTGTGTCCTATTGGGATGGACAGGCTTGTTCCGAGTTATAGTGTAAGTTGGCAGTAAGGTCCTGCAGTGGCCGTGTATGGGGGGAGGGTATATGGAAGAGGGTCCCTGAAGGCACAGGCCAGTCAAGGCTATGGAATCATTGTGGGCACTGAGCTGAGGCTTCTACTGGAATGACCCCCTGCTGTTCCTGAGATTCACTCACAAGTTGCCTGCTGAATGGAATTAAGAAGAGGATCAGTTGGGATCATCTATTATAAGGGATAATGTACCCCCTACTGTAAATGATAAGGATATTAGAAGTCACTGAGGGGATTTGTGACCATATAAAGGCACAAGGCTGCGGGCTGAGTTATAGATCATGTATTATCAAATGTTCCTATAGTAACAGTAGGATAATGGGATTTGGGAAGAGAGTGTGAGATAGCAGGTATAGTAGGGAGAGATGGTGCCTATAGTAACAGTGGGATAATAGTCTCTGGGAAGGGAGCAGGGCCAGACTGTGAGGGAAAAAAACCCTGGCAAAAGTGTCAAAGCAGCCCATGTATTCATGCGCATGCAAAGCATGGTACATATTTCCAACCACAAGGTTAACTAGAACTAGTGTTTATTAAAGGAAAACTATACCCCCTGAACAATGTAGGTCTCTTTAAAAGATATTGCATAAAACAACTCATATGTAAAACCCTGCTTCATGTAAATAAACCATTTTCATATAATATACTTTTTTAGTAGCATGTGCCATTGGGTAATTATAAATAGAAAATTTCCATTTTAAAAAATAAGGACAGCCTCCTGGGATCCTTGGATCCAACAGTGCACACAAACATACCAAACAAACTATAAAGTTAGGTCACATGAGCCAATTAACAGACAGAGTTCTGTCTTTTGCTTCCACACTTCTTCCTGTTACAGTTAGAGTTGAAATATTTCTGGTCAGGTGATCTCTGAGGCAGCACACAGACCATCATGAGATGGTGGTTCAAGGCAAGAGACGTAAAAGGGCAATATTTACCATATAATCCCCAGCAATATTATGCACCCTATGTGCTGGAACTGGCCCTTGCAACAAATATCTAATATTACTAACTGAAGTTGGTCAGAATTTCTGGTTCCTCCCACATGCCAGTACAGGTATGAGCACTAACAAACGCAGGCATCAGCTTAGCTGTGGCTGGCTATTATGAACAGCTCATTTACATTTCTAAAGTGATTGGCTCATTAACATATTAAAGACAGACCTAATTTGCATTTTTGAGGTGAGCAGCCCATTTACATTTTAAACAAGCAGCCTGCATTTGCCCGAACCTATAGATTGCCAGTCTGGTATTTATCAAAAATTCCTCCTACCACAAAGTCTCCATTGCCAATATTTCTTTTCTCAGAATTCTGACTTGTGTCATGGTACAAAGAAAGCAGTAACTTTTTTTTCTGCTTTACACAATACAAACTGCTTCCAGACTTTCCACTCTCAAAATTTCAGCAACAGTACTATTTGTTTTCTTCGATTAAATCTCTCACTAGAAACAAATATAATGTAAATGTTTTTTCTGCTTGCCAACAATACCTCATGTCACCAGCAGTTCTATTGCCAATCTGACCAATAAGGAAATTCATTTTCCTGCAAACTAGAACCAGGTGAAATGACGCAATCTTTTTTTGATCTATCATCAAAAGGTTTATACTCTTTATTGTGCAAGCCAGGGCCATATTTTTCACATTTTAGTGACAAAAAATGGCTAATTTAGAAAAATACAATAACTGAAATTGACCAAAAGTTCATCTTGAATGTTTTGCTCTTTTTAACAGTAGCATTTGACTGTCTAGGGGGCATACTTATTAAACTTTCTCTTCCGTGGTTGGGTATTTCAGCTGCAGAAAAACCGAGTCATTTCCTAAGCTCACTTGCTTTTTATACACTTGTGGGCAAATTCACTAAAGAGTGCAATTTCACCAGCGACGGCTTCGCAGCCATCGCAACACTTCCGCAGGAGTTTGTTCAGACAATGCTAATTCACTAAAGTGGGAAGTTTCGTCCAGGGTGCCTAACACTGTCAAATTTTCTCTAGCATTACTTCAGCAGGGAGCAAATCAAATCGAAGCTGCACTAGTGTTCAATTCTGCCTAGTGCAACTTCGCTAGAGTTCTTGTGCTCAGGATAATTTGCATACTCCGGCAATTTGAAGTGGCATGGAGCGATTTATGTTACATGGCGCATCTAATACATTACATTTACACTGATAACTAGACATGCCAAGTGAACCTTAATAAAGTCAATAGAGTTGTTTTAATGCCCTACACATAAGCCCACTGTTAAATTATGTGCCACATGGTAGAAAAATGTATGGGGGAAATCGGGTGCCCGGAATTTTTTTTTTAAGCCTTTGCAGTCTAACACCTTGAAAAATTGAAAAGACACCAGTGTTTTTTGTGCTTTGAAGATATTACACTCAAACATTATGATGTAAGTAACTTCGCCAGGTTTGAGTGGGCGAAGGCAAGTCTGGAGAAAGCAATAACATTCAGTAAAATCTTAGTAAATTTGGGGAGTTATGTCCATTTGCCCTTTAGGGAATCTGCTCCATCAATCAGATGCCAGTCTATAGCAAGCCCAAATAATCATGTGCAGAAAAACCAAGTGAGTTCAGGAAATACACAACTCGACTACAAACGGTTAAGTTTAAATTAACACTAAATGTTCTCTACGTCTTAATCAACATTGTCAAGACATTTCATGTGGGTGTGGTTTGAGCAAGACATCATCTTGCATGTGCAAAAGCACTCCCTGCACATATGTACTAGGCTCTTCACATTACTGAATGATTATTATGCATACAACTCCATAGAAGAAAGAAAACTCAGGGGAACCGCATACTGTGACTGGAGGCCAGGGGTCTGAAACCATGTAACTCCCTGGTATCCACCTAGAGTTACCAGCTCTAGGCTGGATCTGTGTATATATATATATATATATATATATATATATATATATATATATATGTATATATATATATATATATACTCTATTACTCTATTACTCTATTTATATATAGATTAATATATATATATATATATATATATATATATATAAAATTGTACAACAACTGCAGACAAGTTGTAATCCCCAGAGCAATATAGTATTTGGGCTGCCGGGATCAGTGACCAAGCAGGAAAGAGGAAGAAGGTGCAAATAATAAATGAAGACTAATTAAAAACTTCCTTCCTGAGAACAGCAACTCGTACAAAGTTACCTGACTTCGTCTGACATAAATTCAGCGTAAACCAAGACAACTATAACAGCCGTGTCCATGTGTCAAAAGTCACTGTATAAGATTTTGATGAAGTCAATGTTAGGATAAAGTCTCAAAAAAGTCCTACCTTATTTTTAGTCTCACCTACTTCTAGGTCTTTAATATCATTAGTTGTTCGTATCCAGTGAGATAGAGGTTCTAATGAAACGTGCCCATTTTTTTTCAGTCCTCACTCAGAACATCATAGAGCAAAATCTGCATTTATGGGTTTTGAAACAGATATTGTAGTTATGTAAATAAAAAGGGGACATTTTGATAGAGCTTAGTACCTTAACATATAGGTCCAATTTAAAAAACCTGAAACATGCATCTAAGGATTGTAGCATAAAGGTGGTTACACTCCAGATTGATCTGTATGGTTTAGAAAGGGAAGTACAAAAGAGAGCCTATTTGCAAATATCCTCTTGGGTTACATGGCCATCTTTCCTCGTGGAATAGTCTTGGTTCTCGCACACCCTGTCCAACAGGCTAATTAGAGACACCTGGTGTTCAGTGGTGGAGGTCCGGCCACCTCACAATTGAATCAGCAATAGAAAAATCCAATGGCACACAGGAATTATTCAACAGATGCATGCATGCAAGCCAAGTGCAGTGCAACATTTCGGGGATACCCCCTTTATCAAGCATCATAAAGGGGGGAGTAGTCTGCTATATTATAAGGCCAAAATGCGATCTATAAACAGGTTTTGAAACACACTATGGGTTAAATTACCAAGCTTTGAGATATTAGGAGAGGGGTTAATTCTGCAGGTGTTAAAGGGGAATTCAATCCCTCGGGCACCATAGAACTTCATGAACTTTCGGCACATGCGCAGTAGTACAAATGCTATGTAACTTCTGGCCTACGGGGTGGAGGGCCAATAATGGAAGCCAGTGTTTATCTCTAATAATTTTTGAACCACACCCATGATACCACCAGCATCCACATTAATTGTGGAAACACACCAAAATCCAAATAGTTGGTGCTCACTGCTGGGATATCACTAATAAATTAATAAACCACCACCACTCACATCCCACAACCAGAGCATGGCAGAGTAGGGCAGACAGAGTACAGCACAAACACGGAGCATAGAAAAGGCAGAGTGTGGCACACACAGGGAGCCAGGCTGCCTCAGGTGGCATGGAGTGGCCAGTTACCAGGGGTGGCAAAAAGCTGCCTCTGGTAACTTTAAGAGCTGAATTTCTATTTTTTAAAATGGAAATTCGGCTCTTCTAGTGCAGCGACCGCAATAGTGCTCGCTGCACTAGTGATGCGGCCCCTCCACCGGCTCCGACGCTATAAGTTAAAAAGCGGAGTGGGAGGGGGGGCGGCATTGGGCTGCTGCTTCAGGTGGCAGTAGCCCCAGAAACACCCCTGCAGGGAGCATAGGGCAGTCTGAGTATGGCACGTACGGAGCATAGGACAGGCGGAATATGGCACACACAGGGAATAGGCTGGTAGAATAGAGCAGGAGACAGGGAAACCTATCAGGACCACTCAAAAATGAACAGTTCATATTGTGCTGCATACAGTGACACAAAGCCAGTGGTGAGGTGTAAACAGGTGAATAATGTGGGCATTTTCAGTCTGAGGGGTGGACTTTAGGGGCGTGAACAATAGAGGCATTACAGGAGTGAACACTGCAGGATCTTGTGTTTGAGGTGTAAACAATCAGTTAATCTTAGTACTGATACTTTTTAAAGCTTATACACGGTAAGCAGTCACAGCAGGCACACTTTCATGGGGGGGCCACACAAGGGGGGTCGCGGCCTGCCAGTTGGACAACACTGGTCTAGCAATATAAATCTCAACACTGTACTTATTCAATCTTCAAGTACTTGTATTTAAGACTCTGCTAGAGCTGATCTTTTTTTAATTCCCTCCCACCTTCTTAAAACACATGTCTTTGTAAAAGCTTACCTTTATGTAGCCTAGCATTCCTACATTATATAATGTATTCCACTGCCACCTGCTTAATGCTCTGCTTAATTCCACATCTCTCCCTTTGCTGACTGATCTTGCCCATCTCAACACCTTGGGGTTTATGTAAAAAAAAAGACACAAAGGGGTTATTTAACAGAGGTAAAATCTTAGAGCTTTGTGAACTTTTCTAGACCTCGAATGAACTCACAACTTGAATGGTTTTTAATTTAAGACAAAACTAGAATGTAACAAACTTAAATCAGTGTAGTCTGAGGGAAAAACTCAAACCACTCCAATGAATCGCATTTTCGAGAGAAACCCACTGAAAACCTGAACATCATGAAGGCTGTTCATATCTTCATATGGTTCAAAGAACCTCTGCCATTCCACTCCTACATGATCTTGACAGGTTTTAGATGGTGTATTTTGAGATTCGAGCTAATCCATGATCGGAATATAATGAATCTTTTTTTTTTTTTTTTTTTTTTTTTTTTTTAAACCCCAAAAAAATTATTTCTGACCATAAAGTACCCTCTGATTTTTTTTTTTTGGAAACTGCAACTCCACTTTTGATAAATAACCCAATTAGTTTGCCCAGGAGCAGTAACTGATAGCAACCAACTAGCAGGAAGCATTTAAAAGCATACAACTTATTGGTTACTATTAAGTACTCCCCCTGGGCAAATTTAGTGCCTTTTATTACATATGGGGGCTTGCGTATTTTGTCCTCTACTCCTTCAAAAATGTAAGCTCCATTGAGCAATGCCCTCTTTATTTTGTCTTTTTTTGTATGTCATGTATATGTTTGATTTAGTTGTACAGCACTATGGGGTAGGTAGGTGCTTTATAAATACATCTTCATCTAGCTGCTGGGAGCTGTTATAAAATGAAATCACAGGATTGTTGGGTTTATCCTACTTCAGCTGGTGATGGGGCTCACATAGACTAATACTACTGTAGTAAGATATCCTAAATGCAGCTATTGTATAGGGGCAGCTGTGGGGACTATAAAACCACGTAGAGTTATTATTATATTTATAAAGCGCCAACATGTTCACCAACCCTGTACAGGTATGGGACCTGTTATCCAGAGTGCTCAGGATCTCAGGTTTTCTGGATAACGGATCTTTCTGTCATTTGGATCTTTGTACCTACTAGAAAATCATGCAAATATTAATTAAACCCAATAGGCTGGTTTTGCTTCCAATAAGGATTAATTATATCTTGGTTTAGATCAAGTACAAGGTACTCATTTATTATTACATAGAAAAAGGAACTCATTTTTAAAATCTGAATTATTTGATTATAATGGAGTCTATGGGGGATGGTCTTTCCGTAATTCTGAACTTTCTGGATAATGGGTTTCCAGATAATGGATCCTATACCTGTACAATAAAAATAAC
This sequence comes from Xenopus borealis, assembly GCA_024363595.1. Taxonomy (NCBI): domain Eukaryota; kingdom Metazoa; phylum Chordata; class Amphibia; order Anura; family Pipidae; genus Xenopus; species Xenopus borealis. The sequence continues at coordinate 51,188,357 of CM044433.1, read as the reverse complement.
CAGGAGGTAAAGAAGATCATGAATTGAAGAGGGGGGGGTGACTTGAAAAGGGGAGCATTAATTGTTTGCTAAGAAACGTTGGATAAATTATTATTTTGTCTTTTTTCTTTTCATAAATGTGATTTCATTCTGAAATCACATACAGCATTGAGCAGTTGCTCCTAAGTTTAAACAACAAAACTGACATTTTGAATTGAGACCAAACCCTAAGGCTTCTTACAGTAACCAGTTTTGCATATATTGAATATTTAATATTACAGCATTTCATTTGTCTTATATTTAATGGAAACACAACTTTTAAATGGCCAAGAGCTGATGGACCTAGTAAAACATTTGTATGCATTTGAGCTCAAGCTATCTGGACATATATTGAACAGTAGGTAACTAGGCTTGTACAGTATTTGTGTATCCTTGACCTAAGGTGATCACACCTTATCTGAGTAAACCACCCTACATGATAAGGTTTAGAAAGTGATCTGTTGATCCACATTCTTATCTGCAATGTGTCTGCTTTATAGTAAACAGTTTGCCTTTTGGCTCATGTGGCCTATTGACTTCCACCTTGTGTCACTGATTTGCTGAACAAACATAGATCACTTACTTTTCTTGTTTTTTTTTTTTGACAAAGAGATAATGCAAAGTTGATCAAGAGTTTTTTTACATAGTATGGGTAAGGGCACACCTGGGGATTCTTCAAGCACCCCAGGAGAAACACACGCGGCGGAATAGCAACGTGGGTCGGAGTGAATCCGCTGCAGAGTGCGAGGGACTTAGAGATTGATACTCGCTAAACTTAACAAATTTGTGACCGTAATTTTAAATATATATTTTTTGAATTAAAAGGCTTTTACGCTATCTACTGCTCCCTTTTTTTTAAAGCTAAGCATGCAGGGAAGTGCTGAGTAGGAACAAAGATATCTTGAAAGGCATACCGCTATTGAGTATGTCTGAATTACACATGGTGGTCGTGCCTTAATACATATGTGTGACACCTGAGTGTGCAACATAGGAAAAACTTGAATAATTGAGTAATTTGGAAAGTAGAGTGTAAATATACTACACTATATTACTGTCTTTGTCATACTACTTATTTAGCTAAGCTGTGGCAGTGCTGACACTAAAAGGTAATCTTCCAGAATTGCCAGGTGTGCCCATACCCTTATGCGTTGTACCTCTGTTTGCATTTTAGGGTTACTTTCGTGAAAATGTATTTATTACAAATAAGTTAAATTCTTACAGTTATTAATGGACAGTGAAAGAACAATGTCAGATTTGCCAGAACCCGATAGAAAGTGTGAGTGGGACACTGAATGCTAGACTAGTTAACATTTTCCATAAACTGTGTTGGTTTAAGACCTGCTATGTAAAGACCTACCATCTGAATTTATGACTAATCAGCCCTATATTGTGACCTTTATATTTTATATATGCAGCATATTGTGAGTCAGTCCCTAAGCTCAGGTAGCCAAGAGCATGTACTATGAATCAGCAGAAAAAAGTTTGAGAGATACTGGGGCATCATCAGAGGCCCAAATCTTCACAGAGGAAGGTATATTAATACATGTGCACATTTTACAGTAACGTTAATTAAAAGATTTTAAAAGAATGCAACATGTATTCTAGCAAATGATCCATAATGAGTAAAAGGAGGGCAAGATAAATGAATAGCTTAATGCAACAATTCATTAATCATGTTAATTAACCAAGTCTGACAAACCAGGAAGATACACCAATGACACAGCACAGTTTTTGTTTATGTATCTGGGCAATATATTCTTCTTTTTACATAAACTTCCACTGGACAAAGGCCAGAGACAGAGGGAGAGAGAAAGAGAGAATAAAGAATGCACTCCTACTTCCCAGTCCCATTACAGTATCCTTTAAATGTATTTGTGTAGGAACAGACTATTAGCTACTGCCATGCAGAGCTGTTTGAGGGTGAGTAATGGCCCAAAAAAGTGAACTGAGATCTACTGTCAATGTATTAAATATTTAATTTCTTACCTATATGATAGTGTAACAATATGAAAACGGTTAGGACTGTAAAGGAAGCATGTTGTTATTGTACTTTTTATGATTTTACAGTACCATGATAGTTAACATTTCAATAGATTTGAATAATATGGTAGTTTTTGCCTGCTTACTGCATAGTTTACATGTACAGTATAAGTATGAGATCCTGGAATCCAACTATACCGGAATCCAACTATCCAAAATTTTCCAAATTAAGCGAAGATCCTCTCCTATAGAATGCATTTTCAGTGAATAATTATAGTTTAGTAAAATTATTTCCTTTTTCTCTGTAATAGTAAAATAGAATAGGTATGGGATCCATTATCCAGAAAGCTTAGAATTACCAATTTTATTAAAATAATCCAATACTTTAAAAATTAATTCCTTTTTCTCTGTAATAATAAAACAATACCATGTACTTCCTCCAAATTAAGATATAATGATTCTTTATTGGAGGCAAACCCAGCCTATTTGGATGAATGTTTAAAAAGATCTTTCCTAAATCTTCCCCTCAACTCAGTCTCTAAAAAAATCAGCAACTATGCAACCTATAAATCTTAATGGGGGGGGGGAATTCTGCACACCATTTAACTTATTTATATCCAATAATGCAGAATCCATGTGTATTCCCCATACCATGTTTAAATATACAAAGTCAGAAATAATATTAAAATCACAAATGATAATAGGATAGAGTAGCAATACAAATGTGAAATAAATCAGGTTTAAGTAACTTAAATAACGTATACAAATGCTTATTTTGGAATTTTGTTTTTTGCTGCATCTGCTTTGTTAAATCAATTTAGTAGAACTAACAAAATCTGGTTAGGTTGAATAAAGACACTTCTATCAAGTTCAACCTTTATGCTTATATATAACCTATAACTGCTAGCTGATCCGGATGATGGTAAAAAAACACATCTAAAGCCTTTCTAATTTGCTGCAGAGTCTTGACTCCAAGATGACATCAAGACTAATCTTTTTAATATTAATATACAAAGAAAACTGTTTGGGTTTGGTTTTAGCCTCTGTTGCAGTGCCCTCCCTATTTTCTATATTTGCCTTCTGGATTGTTATAGTTGTCATAGTCTATATATCCATTAAATGTAGTTTCAGTCCCCACTGACTTGTAGTTTTTAAATGCTTTCTTTTTTCCCTATTAATGTCTTTACTTCTGAATTAGACCACATTAGGTGTTTTCCATCACTTCTACATTTACTTCTTAAGTTGCACCAAGTATTTTGGCATCATTGCCAGTGTTCACTGATGTCTGTTCCAGTATTCGGTGTAATAATTGCTAATTGTACTGTCTGTGCATCTATTAATTTATCATCTTAGGGGTCATCTCTACATGTACTCCGGTGTGACCCCCTAATTAAAGGTGAAGCCTATCAGCATAAAATTGCACCAGCCTGGGGTTTATCCAGCAAGCACCACAGAGTGATTTTCTTATTCTTTCTTCTTTCATCACATGCTTGCGATGCACACCTCAGTTGCTATTAGTAACATTTACACCCTGAATATATGTTAATTTGCAGATTTAAAAAGATTTTTAATTGACCATTATTTAACCATGCTTAATTATTTAAGTATAATTATTATATAACTATAGTTCTGCTTTTAAGTTGTTTGTAAATGTAACCGCTATTGCAAGAAGCATTTGCGTATCCCTTTCTTCTTCCCAGAGCCTGATTCTTAAAACAATATATCAGGAGTCAAATATTCTCTTGGTCTATCAGCTGGCTTATATCAATGTTTCAGGAGTCAGAGCCAAGAGTGCAGAATATATAAACAGCTAGAGAGAGACTGCTTTGAGTTTCAATTACATTTCTAAAAAACAAACAAAAAGTATATTGGAAAGTTGCTTAAAATCACACTTTCTTTCATTATATAAAAATAGTTTTTGACTGGAGGACCCCATTGAAGACTTGCATCAAACCGATGAATTGAGACAAGATGTACTTCTAAGATTCACAAGCTTGTTGGTCTTCAAGGAAAACTAAATCTAACTAAAGAAGTAGGCTGGAAATAATATTTTGGGCTTCTGTACTAGCCCAAGGCAACCATAGCTCTTTAGTAGGGAAGATCTGTGCCTCCAAATATGCCCCAGAAGCTCCGCATTTCTGCTGATTCACTGCACATGCTTTGTGTTACTGAGCTTATGAACCGACTCAAAATATACAGTACACATAAAATATAAATAATACAATATAAGAGCAACTATTACATATAATTACTACAGCGAGTAGCATTGTAATTTAATAATCAGCTTTGTAGCATCAGCTTATATTACAGACCAACCTCATTTTCTACTTATTAATTTGCTATGACCCCCTAAGCTTAGCTTCACAACAGCTGCTCAGAGCCCATGTCATAGCATGTCAGTGTCGCAAACACTTTCCCCCTGTGACAAGTTTGACAAGTCCTGGATCATTGCTGCTATTGAGATGCTGAAACTTTAGGCTGGTGCAATAAATTCAGTATATAAAATATCTCATTTTTGGCCAAGCTAATTTTTAGAGTTTAATTCTCCTTTAAGGCAGTTGTCCTTGATGTAATATGATAAAAAGGTACAATGTTTTGGTATACTTCTAGGAACCCATAGCAACAGATTAAAAGTTTGTTTTTAAACAGCTGACCTATAAATGCTACCTTCTTTATGTGGGCTATTGTACTAGTGGCAAACAAAGTTTTTATTACATTACCCCACCCCCTGCCCACCATCAAATCCTGATCAAACTTTGTATTTAATTTTTTTTACTCCTGTCCTAATAATATGCCAAAGATGCATGATTACTATGAAATGAATGTCACATTGCTCAGATGTTTTATGGCTAGTTATAGTCTCTAAAAATAAAAGACCTTGTTAGTTCCTTTTCTAATATATTTAGACAGAAACAGAAATATGTTTAAACATAAACATTGCAGTGGATCTCAATTGCCCAGTAGCTTGTTAAAACCCATCCCTGTGTTTAACAGTCATTTGTCAAAGGCTCTTATTAATGAACCAACGAGGTGGTTTATGTTTCATTAATGAGGCACGATAAGAGCTAATTATGGAGATGGAGTAAACAAAACTTGCTGGGATCAAGCAGAGATGGGACGGTTCTTGAGAAATAAACCATCTGCTTCTGAAATGATTTCCTTTAACTGTTCGAAAACCAAAGTTCCTTTTAGCCCTTTGACCCTCAAAAATCCCAGGAAGCGTTTTTATCAGTAAGGAAAACACCCACATGATTTTTTTTCTGTTCTGACACAATTTACTTTCTTAAAAACCATTTATAAAAGTCAGCGATGACCACAATACTTACATCAATTCAATACTTAAATAAATTCAATGCTTACATAAAATCAGTTCAATCAAACAGAAAAGCTTCTGGAACCAGGACAATATAATAGTTCCCTAAAGGTGACCTTCTGTTTTACAATTGCCTGAAAAAGTGGCAATTATTCTTATAATGATGGAATTCCTTTTTTTGGTGAGTTACTACGACCTAGAAAGAGGACAGAGGGAGTACAGGTTGGACACTGTTTATATGAGGGTGGGGGTACTCTGGAATGGATTGGTTGAGATGATTTTAATTGTTTTCAGGCTTTGTTTGCCCAGCTACTAAATGGCAAATTGGACAATAACATTCAGTAAATGAAGCTGAATATTCAATGCCATAAATATACCTCTGAATATATAGGAGGTATAGTATCTGAGACATTTTTTATGTTAGAGTGCATGTTCAATCTTACTTTTTTTCCTGCTGCAAATGTGTAACTATGTTATTAATCAGTTAATCAGCCTATTGCATATTCAGACTCATGCTGAAATGAATTGGTTAAGATAAGTGAAATCGTTCTTGGACTGACAACATGAGTTTGCTGTTTGTGGCTGAAAACAGAATGTTATGAAAGGGAAGTCACAAATCAATAAATATTTGAATAACTATAAGAAAATATTTGTGAAATAAATTTTGTAATCTTTTGTTTCAGTTTAGTATATTGATGATAATGACAGCCACAAGTTAATTATTGTCAGCATGAGAGTTAAAGTGATTGACAAATATCTCTTGACTGAATATTTATTTTCAACCAAATAATACTTGGTCTGTATACAGATTGTGGACTGTGATTGGCTGAGAGAAAGGTTGTGATTTAAAGAGATGGTTAATTTTTAGTATATTATAGAATGGCTAATTCTAAGCAACTTTGGTCTCCATTTTTTTAAATAGTTTTTTAACTATTAGCCTTCTGATTCTTTCCAGCTTTCAAATGATTATCACTGACTTCATTTAAAAAACAAATGTTCTGTAAGCCTGCACATTTATTGTTATTGCAACATTTTATATTCAGTCCTTCTCCTATTCATATTCCAGTTTATTATTCAAGTCGGTGCATGGTTACTAAGATAAATTGGACCCTAGAAACCAGTTTGCCGAAAATGCAAACTATAAAGTTGTTGACTAAAAAGTTAAATAACTCAAAAACTATAAATGATAAAAAATTAAAACCAATTCCAAATTGTCTCAAAATAGCACTCTCCACTTCATACTAAAAGTTTATTTAAAGGTGAACAATCACTTTAACCCAGTCAAATCCTGGTATCCATTCATAACTTCATAAAAGTTACTTTACTTTTCAAGATAACATTGGAACACCCAAAGCAGAAGTGCCCATACTTTACTAATGCGAGGTCTACTTTTAGTGATGTTGCCCCCATTATGATCTACATCCATAACAGCATTGTTAGCATTCCGTTCCATGGAAAATATTACTTAATAATTATATTGATTTATGAGGGAATTTATATTGCTATATTTAACAAACAAGTATTTTTTATGTATCCTTAACATAATGAATATCTGAATGAAAAGCATGAAATAGGAGGGTGATTTAGACAAGCTGTTTGTTGCCAGTGTATTGAGATCTACTGCTCCCCAGCTAAAGGTCTACTGGTAGATCCAATAAACCTTTTGGGCACCCCTGACCTAAAGGGTCATTTACTGTACAACAGCAATTTCATTTGATGTCGTGAATCTATCCTCACAGCCATTTTGTGTAAAAATATCATTAATTAAAGGCAATTGTGTCCAAAGCCGTAAGCTCTATAGTTGCAACATATGGCTAAAGAACTGTGTGTAGGCTTAACATCAAAAGTTTTCTTTGCAAAGGCTGTTGTTTATGTTTTAATGCATTTGTGACAATTGTATCATGCACATCTCCCTTTCACAGCTGCAATTATGCTTGAATTGTCGGGGAAAAACACTGTGTTGTGGTTAAAAAATCAGATACTTGCATCTAATATAAGTAATTCTAAAAAAACA
>CM044433.1:51136491-51179286 GCA_024363595.1 Xenopus borealis | reverse complement strand
CCTGGATGAATGAAACTCATCATAGTCATAGATACTTGCACATTTTACCAGGTGGACCCCGCCAACACAGACCTGCACCCTCCTATAGCCCACACTGACCACTGATAGCACCCCCCTGACCTCGATCGTAGCTACAGCAAAGGTATGCTCGGGGACCCGTCAGGGGATTGTGGCTGGAGAGGGGCTATAGAGGAGGTGGCAACAGAGTTAAGGGTTGCTTCGAGTTGGGGACTTGTGGTGGAAGCCTCCAAAAGGCCTCCAGTCAGATGCTGGAATAGGCAATGGAGGGTTGAAGTATTCTAACAAAAACATTTGTAAGTAAATTTTAGGTATTAATATGACCTGTGATATTTTATGAACGGAAACAATAATAATATTATTATTACGATAATATAAGGGTAATATAATAATAATAATATAATAAGATAATATAAGATAATATAACAAACAATTGTATTGACATACTGTATCTTGAAATTTTCTCTGTCAGGAATTATTCAAAGATATTTACCATGATTTTTTTTACAATTTGAAAAGTTATTTAAAATATTTAAAAAAAAAAAACCAGATATAAAGTACATTTATGTGGCAACCTTTACCCTCTAGCACTTACATCTGTATGCTGTTTCATGTAAATGCTATCATTTTTGTAAAGTAGTAGAGTATCCCCCTTAAGCTGCCTCCTTCTGGTTTTGTAGAGTGATCTGTTACTCTGGTATTTTTCCTTTCTAAAATATGCCTTCCTACAAACAGCAATTTGTACTGTAACATTTTTGTCATATTTCCCTTGTTCTGTCCATGAAGAAGTACATATTAGTAACAAATATATCATTCATATATATACATGCACCCCTATGGGAACAAGCTTAGAGAATTACCAGGGATTTCAATAATTTTAACTATAAAGAAATTCATTGCATTCTTTAAAAAACATGCTGTCATTGGCTTTTTTTTAATCATACTGTTTAATTTGTTTTCAAAGGCTTCTTTTATTCTCCTCCAAACACATACATTTTCTGCTGAAAAATAATACTAGTAAATAACTACTATCCAAGTAGTCAAGTGTGTAATGTCATCTATACATCAAAGTAGAAGAAGGTAGAAAAGAAGGAAGAAGGTACAGTCATAGTCATTATCTGCAAATAGATCTTTATGCATAGATGCAACAATTAAAATTAATCAAAATGCCATGCATTGCTGCAAGTTGCCTATACAGATTAGAAGCACCACAAGTGCCCACATAGTGGCATGCGTCTTAGAGGCTGAGGTAGGAAATATCCAATCCCCCATTCTCGTTGGTTTTATTAGGGCTTGTCCACATTACAACTGTGTAAATAGTACTGGGGAGGGTATGGAATGCCTTTGGAGTTTTCAGCTGGACAAAAGGTTACAAAGAAAATTATCATTTAGTATGCTACAGACTCCAGTATTAGTGAGGAGAATGAATCCCAGCTACTATAACAAATGGAGGCAGCTTCACAACTAGGTCAAGTTGTTATTATTATCGGGGAAATCTATTATCGGGGTAATCAATTATCCAGACATGACTGGAGGTATGGGTTAGCCAATTCAGAAAAAGCTAGCAATTTTTAAATATGTTAAATTACAACTTATTATTATTAGTATAAGGACAGTTCTGCAATACATTAACGGGGAAAGGCTTTTCACAGGGTAAGGAAATTGGAATTTCTTTAAAATGTTGCTTAATAAATTTACATGTCAGTATATCAAACTTGTAAGCAAGGAATGTCATCACAAAGCAAAACCTTTATTGTTTGATAGATGTGTTAATGTCATCACAAAGCAAAACCTTTATTGTTTGATAGACGTGTTAGTGTCCAAGTTGGTAAGAAAAAATATGCTTTCAAGGTGTGCAGACAGAGTATGGCACACCCAGGGAGCATAGGGCAAGCAGAGTATGCCACACAAGGAGAATCAAACAGGCAGAGTATGGCACACACAGTGGGCATAGGGCACACAGAGTATGACACAACCAGGGACCATTGGACAGGCAGAATATGGCACACCCAGGGAGCATAGGGCACACAGAGTATGACACACCCAGGGACCATTGGACAGGCAGAATATGGCACACCCAGGGAGCATAGGACACACAAAGTATGACACACCTAGGTAGCATAGGCCAGTCAGAGTATAGCACACCCAGGGAGCATGGGGCACACAGAGTATGGCACACCCAGGGAGCATAGGGCAAGCAGAGTATGCCACACAAGGAGAATCAAACAGGCAGAGTATGGCACACACAGTGAGCTTAGGGCACACAGAGTATGACACACCCCGGGACCATTGGACAGGCAGAATAGGGCACACCCAGGGAGGGTTCACAAAGTATGACACACCTAGGTAGCATAGGCCAGTCAGAGTATGGCACACCAAAGGAGCATGGGGCACACAGTATGACACACCCAGGGAGCATAGGGCAGGCAGAGTGTGGCACACCCAAAGAGCATAGGGCAGGCAGAGTATTGCATACCCAGGGAACATAGGACAGGCAGAGTATGGCACACCTAGGGAACATAGCGCACACAGAATATGACACACCCAGGAAGCATAGGACAGGGAGAGTATGGAACACTCAGGGAGCAAACGGCACACAGAGTATGACACACCGAGGGAGCATAATGCAGGCAGAGTGTGGCACACCCAGGAAGCATAGGGCAAGCAGAGTATGGCACACACAGGCAGAGTAGGGCAGGCAAAGTATGGCACACACAAAAGAACAGAGATGGTAAAATCTCTAAAATGAATAGTTCATACTGTGCTACATACAGTAACAGTGCTGGTGCCCCATCATGTGAGTTGTGCACAGGTGAACAATATGGGCAGTTTCAGTCTGGGCGTGAGTTGTGAACAGTACAGAACACGGTGTGAATAATAGAGGTGTTACAAGTGTGAACAATGCAGGGGGATTACATGTGTGAACAGTGCAAGAGTTTATCGTGTAAAAAATGCAGGGGCCAGTTATTCTCACTACTGGGGAAAAATCCAATATTTCTAGAAAAATAAAAACTTGATTTTTCAACATCATCATCATCATCATCATTTATTAAAGCTTTATTATACATTTAACATTCACAGCTGCTAAAAATTCTGAATAAAAAAAAACGTCATCTCAAACCTGTCAAGGTCGTGTAGAAACCAATGGCAGATGTCCCTGAAGTTGTTTCTTGACACCGTCATCTGAGTCGGATAATCTGAAAAAAGATTCTTTTTCAATAATCAGAAAAAGTTGAGTTTTCAGAGCATCATTCGAACTGTACAAATTAACACACTATTTTGTTGCAATGTTTTGCCGCTCTGATGTTTTCCAGAAAAATTATTGATAAATGAGTTCAACAAGTGAAAGAGAGTTTGGACAATTTATTTTCATAATAAATATTATTAATATTAATTGAGTTTTAGTAAATCAGCCTCTATGAGTTTGTGCCAGCATGATTTTATGCCTTACTGATCTTGCCAGACTAATTTCATTGCCTTTCATGAGGAGGTGAGCAGGAACCTTGACTCTGGCATGGCAATGGATGTAATCTGCTTAGATTTAGCTAAATCATATGATACAGTACCACACAGAAGGTTAATGTTTAACTTAAAGGAAAACTATACCCCCCAAACAATGTAGGTCTCCATAAACAGATATTGCATAAAACAACTCATACGTAAAACCCTGCTTCATGTAAATAAACCATTTTCATAATAATATACTTTTTTAGTGACATGTGCCATTGGGTAATCATAAATAGAAAATAGCCATTTTAAAAAATAAGGACAGCCTCCTGGGATCCTAGGATCCAACGGTGCACACAAACATACCAAACAAACTATAAAGTTAGGTCACATGAGCCAATTAACAGACTTAGATATAGAATTGACTAAAGGATAGATTAAAAAGACATAGAAGTGGGCATTTCTGTTTTTGCTGATGATAGTAGATTGTGCAGAACTATAGGTTCCATGCAGGATGTTACCACTTTACAGAGCAATTTGACTAAATTGGCAGCACACTGGAAAATGATGTTCAATGGTGATAAACGAATGGGTTATGAACTTTGGTAGAAATAATATAAATGCAAAATATACACTAAATGGCAGTTTGTTGGGAGTTTCCTTAATTCAAAATGATCTGGAGATTTTTGCAGATAACAAGTTGTCTATCTAGGCAGTGTCATTCTGTGGCTATTAAAGCAAATAAAGTACTATCTTTCATGGTAAGGGCAGTGAGACAGTGGAATGCCCTGCCAATTGGGATGATTTATTGGACACACATAATATCAAATTTTATCCTGAAACTAAAATCGACTGCTAAGATCTACTAATCTACTAATTATTATAGATATTTGTAAATATTGTTTATGTATGTGAGGGTATAGATAGGTCGGTATGTGTATATGAGCACTGGGGTTCATTTGTAGGGGTTGAACTTGATGGACTTTTTCAACCAACCTGAGCTATGTAACTATATACTGTATACACAATGGAAACCACATGGTTGGTCTTGCTAAAAATCTTTATAAAAAATCTTTATAAAACTTGACATGACTGGTTTAAATGCATAATAATCCCAGCCATAGTCAGGTGATCCCACTGGTGTCTAATAAAAGGGCAACCAAGATTGGGAGTTTTAGATCATCACTAAAAGATCCAAAACTAAGAATCTAAAATTGTATCAAGCATGGTAAAAACATTTTACAAGGCCTTCAAAACTTTCAGTAACTAGTAATGATCTGGGAGGAGGTTCACAAAAGGCCAAACACAGAACAGACTGCTGGAACAGAGGCAGCTACCCACATACCCCAATTATAAAGTAAACACTTCAGTTGAGTTTGTGGAAGCCAAAGACACAATGTGGGACATTCACTAAGATCCGAAGAAACGCCAGCGCAAGCTTTACTAGCGTTTGCCGCACTTCGCCAGGCGAATTATCGCCAGCGCTACGCAAATTCACTAAAGTTACGCTTAGGTTGTCGAACGGTAGCGTATTTGCGCTAGTGTTACTTCGCTAGGCAAAGCACAGTTACGCTAGCGAAGCCTAATTTGCATACGGTGCGAATTACAAAATATAATAGAAGTGTTACAGCCACTACACAAGCGCAGGAAACCTTTAATCAAAAAAATAAAGTTGTCCTATTGCCCTACATGTGCCCCCTGTATAGTGTTGCCAAATGTAGGGGGGAAGGAGGGTAACCCCCCCCAAAAAAAATCGATCTTTTTCAGACTATCACCCACAATGGTAAAACACGCCACAGCGTTTTTTGGGACTTAGAAAAAATTTGACATTTTTTTTTCCAACCTCCTATCTATTGTATTGCACTTCGCCTGGTCTGAGCTGGCAAAGTTACATCTAGCGTAAGTGCTAACGAACAGCAAAAAGTTGATCTTAGTGAATTTGCATAATTACGATCCTTCGCCAGTGCGCAACTACGCCTGGCGAAAGGGTGCGAAGTTGCGCAAGTCTATCTACTTCGCTAGCGTAAATTGGCCAGAGACAGTGTTAGTGAATTTGCGAAGTTACGATTTGAAGTCACGCTGGCAAATTTGCGCTAGCGTTAGCCGATTCGCGCTTTAGTGATTCTGCCCCACAATGTGAGGTTGGTCATGCAACACCAGTTTATAAGCATTTAATGAAAAATATGTAAAATAAAACCAGCAGCACTTTGATAAAAGTGCAAAAGTGAATCAATATTTTATTTAGCCCGTAAGCATACAAATCAAGGGCAACGTTTCTGGCTCCACTGAGCCTTTTATCAAACCTAGGTGTTTCATGAGACACATCAAAATAGTTCTGATTGATACTTCTAAGTAGTATTATAGACACATTTTAAATTAAATATATATATTTACAAATACAGTTTATTTATAAACGGTTATAATAAAAGAAAAGTGTGGAAGGTGATAGGATCTTAGCAAATCAGGTATACCCAGTTCACAAAAAATGTAAACAAATGCATGTAGTAGGGTTATAAAATATCTAAAATTACAACTTTCAGCATCAAAATAGACTCTTTATAACACCTCTACATGACTTTATTTTTGCTGCTTTTAAAATGGGACCATTCAGTTCCATGAAATGCTTTGGGCATTCAGGCATTTCATCCATGTATTGCCTTCTGAGATTCACCATCATGAGCATTAAAGGGCAAATTTACTATTATTCCCTAATTCGAGGGCTTTTTAAAATTTTAAAGTTAAAGTACTTTGATCATTGAATAGTCGAATTATCGAATATCTGATCTTTCGATCTATTCGATCTATTCCGTACGCTCAAATTTTGCGTATTCGATGATCGAAGTGGCCAAATTTGCATATTCGAATATCCGAAAAAACGTACGATCGGAATTTGATCGAATTCGATCGAACTTCGATCTACTCACGTTAATTTTGTAAATCTGCCCCTAAATGTTTGAAAATGTATTATGGCCCATTGGTTGTATACCGCTAGTCAAATACAAGAGATCCTCTGCACTCAACCCATCAATATATTTAAAGGAGAAGGAAATCCTGTCAACACAAAACGCCTCCCCCTGAAGGCCCCCCTGCCTACCTCCCCCCCGGGGCAAATGCCCCTAACTTGTTATTTACCTCTCCTTCTAGGTCCTCTCCAGCGGAGTTCACAGCACCATCTTGTCAAATCTTGAACATTTTTGTGGCCACAGCCGCTACTTACCATGTTCATTTTACAAAATTTGTCAGGTTATGAAAGTTTGAACATATTTCTGTGTTTTTTCCCAGTTGCTACAGTTTTGCACAGTCCCACTCCCAGAGTCCCTTTACAAATTACTTTGCCCCCAAATAATTTTTTGTTTTTTGTAGGTTTTGTTTTTTGCAGTATTTTGTTTTTGGGAACAAAAGGTGAAGAGATAGAATATGGCATGTGTAGCTCCACCCACAGAGAAAAGTAGCGACGGAAGTAGCGCAACAGAAAATTTTCAGGAGGCCACACCCCCAACAAACCAGGATAGAATATTGGCAATTTGATGTAAAAAATAACCCAAGAACCCACAGCAGGGTGGGGCAGTGGCAATTTCATGTATAAATATCCCCAAAATTCATAGTAGGATTGCACAAAGGCAATTACATCTATAAATACCCCCAGAATTCATAGTAGGATGGCACAGTGCAATTCCATGTATAAATACCCCCATGATTCATAGTAGGATGATACAGTGGAAATTCCATGAATAAATAACTCCATAGATCACACAAGGATGGTACACTGTCAATTCCATGTACAAATACGGCAAATTTCATAATAGGAGGGCAGAACTGCAATTTTTACTATTAAAAGCAAGGAAACGGTTAAAAACACAAGGCAGTGTAATAAATGGGATTTGTATCTTTACCTACCTGCTTTATTTCTTTTTTAACTGATAGTCTTAGGGGGTGGGTAGAGAGGAGGAACCTGCAGCAGCAGCGTGAAGGTCTGCCATCCATTCATCCTGTCTGTTAAAGTCCTGGACAATATGAACTAATATTGGCGCCCCTTTTCCCCTGCTGCAATTGGCTGTCATTTGACCTGCCTGCACACTCTCTCAAACCCTCCCTGCACTCTATCAAACTCCCACCACACTCTCTCAAACCCCCTCTGCACACTTTCAACCTGCCCCCACTCTCTCAACCCACCTCTGCACACTCTCAAACTCCCACCACACTATATCAAACTCTGCACACTCTCAAACCCCCCTTGCAAACTCTCAACCCCCCACTCTCTCAAACCCCCCCCTAGCGGGTAATCCGGCCCTGCCAATTGCAACCAATCAGCAAGTAGGATTTAATGGTCACCTGTTTTAAAGCAAACATCTTATTGGTTGCTATGTGTTACTGCAAACTTAGTGCCTTTTATTACATATGGAGGAAAGAGATTACACACCCCATGTAATGAGCGTTTATCTTACAACCCGTTTTTCAAAAAATTGTACTGTGTAAAATGTAAATGAAAAGAGAATGGGACGAATTGCAAATCATTTAACCCCTATATTTATTAGCAAATAATGCAAAGCCAACATGTCCAATGAGTCTGAAGAATATTCTTGTTTTGCATTTGATGCCAGCATGGGCTCAGGAACACATTCACAAATGCAAGTTAAAACTTTACCATGCAAAGAAAAATCATGTATAAACATGATCCAGAAACACTGATGCTTCTCTGGGTCCAAGCTCATTTAAGAGGCGAAGTAGAAAAGTTGACAAATGAAAATTTAAATATATTTTTTTAAATCATGAATGCCATGGTTAAGGAGGAGAAGAGAGTTGGAATGTGAGCAAATGGGTAAGCAAAATTCAGGCAATTTTTTCAATTTGAGTTTTTCGATTTTTTTTTTAAATTGTTTAGTCTAATGCAAGATCACTGTGCTTTTTTTTGTGATCGAGTTTTATAATAAATAAGTGCACATTCCAGGTTGGGGTGTTTTAGAGTGTTTACGTATTATAAAAAAAACTTGATAGATATTCCCCTAAGAGCCATAGCATGTGGTATGATCTATTGATCAAGCAAGAAATTTGAGCAAACAGTGGAAATTTGAATGTAAAGCTTCATGAAGAAGGTCAGGGCAGGTGGTAGACAGCAGAAAAATATGCAGCCAGGGGTCAAAGCCAGAGCCTCAGTCATTTAATAAAGGCTTAGAAGGTAATGCAACAATACAGAAATCAGAAAAGGCAGTTTGCCATTTTAAAATCTTTCATTCCAAAGGTCTACTAAAAATCATTTAAAACATTAATTAAACCCGATAGGATTGTTTTGTATCCAATAAGGATTTATAGTACAAGGTAATTGCAGGTAAAGTTGCTGTACCGTGTTAGCCAATAAAAATGTTATTGGTCAACCCCTTTGAAATAAAAAATAACAAAATGGTATAAAGGTGATACCTTTATTGGCTAACTAATATAATCATAGCAAGCTTTCAGAACATTTTAGTTCCTTTTTCAAGCTGATTACAATGAAGCTGTGGTGTTCTCTGGTATATATACTGTACAACCTTTAGCTCATAGATTAAATGACCAACAAAAAGGAATATCAAGTACAAGGTACAGTTACATTACTACAAGGAAAAAATAAAGCATTTAAAAAAAATAATAATTTTAACAGTTTATTGGAGACGGCCATGCCATAATTCAGACCTTTCTGGGAAACAAATTTCTGAATAACGGATATACTTGTATGTCCTGTATTCTGAAATAAATCAGCATTTGTGCTACTGGTTGTTACAAAAAAATATAGAAATAGTGTTCACTGTTGGTACAATTTATTTGTCATAGTAACTAGGCTTGCAACTTTTATAAATTATACAGTGTTATCAACTTAAAGTGAAGCTTTCTGAAATCAGAAGGTATTTACTTGTCTCATGCCATACATATAATACTGCCTAGATATCAAAAATTAGAGTTTTCTCCCATAATGCATCATGGGCGGAGACATGTAAATCACCCCTTTATGTCCCTGTAGCCAACTATGCATCTAGAACCACTGGTTTATAGCACAGATACTACCTAATAGTTCAGAGCCATATATCCAAACTTGCAGACAGCCTGTAACAACTTATAGGAGAACTAAAGCTTAACTAAAGAAGTAGGCTAGTATGTTATACATTATGTTTTGGGCTTCTATACCAGCCCAAGCCACCCACAGCCCTTTAGCAGTAAAGATCTGTGTCTCCAAAGATGCCCCATAGCTCCCCATCTTCTTTTCTGCTGATTCAGTGATTCACATGCTCTGTGCTGCTGTCACTTACTACCAACTTGCAATATACAGTACACAGGCACATTTACTAAAGGTCAAAGTGAAAATTTGAATACATTTCTAATTTTTTTTCCACTAATTTTTATTGCATATTTGTAAAACGTGGTTTACAGGTCATATGGTAACATTTGTTATCCATATATTTTGTTTGCTTTCATTTTAAATAAGCGGTAAAACATCATCATTGAACGGGCAACTCTTGAGTCCCAAGGGTGCCCGCAGATGAGGAGCAAGAAGCACAACAGCAGATTACGACCTTAAAAAAACAAACAACATAAAATGTATAAAAAAAGAAATAAACAGTTTATCAATAATAACATGAGTGAAGAGAAATATTTCTATATATCACATTATATATGTGCATTTATCAGCCCTTCAATCCAGTCTTTATCACTTGCTGAATTTTATGCCCCCCATCTCACAAACACCAGTGGTTTCCAGGCCAATCAGCCCCATCAGTATTAAGACTGATATACGGTCAAAACCATTATCCTATGCCCATACCATCCGTTATACCCCTATATCTTAGCCATGGCGACCATATTTTATGAAACAGATTTATCATTAAGGATATATGTCAACTTTTCCATAATCATTATATTGTCCACAAGTTTTACTGAGTTGAAATCTAATATTGATGTGCACCATGCTTTGGCAATGACCTGTTTTGTGGCGCTGAGCATAACCATCGCTAATTTAGACTGTGTTATAGTGAGGACCTCAATTGGCTTGTTGAACAGTGCCTCATACGAATCTTTTAATACTGTGCTATTTAATGCATTATCATTCATATTATAAGAGTCCATAGTCTTAGTACTCTAGGGCAATCCCACCATATACTGTATGGCCCATTGTACCTAGTGCATTGCATCCCCTGAAACAATTAGATGACTGTCCAACAGGACTGGACTGAGAATTAAAATAGGCCCTGGCATTTCAGGTACACAAGAGGCCCATCAGCCCACATAGAGGCCCAAACAGCCCCCTCCAGCCCACTAAACACTGACTTTCTATGGGACCTTATAGCAGCCCATCTGGCATTTGCCCTAACCCACAAATGGCCAGTCCGGGCCTGCTGTCCAACAACAACAACAACTTGGCTATTATGTTTGGAACCATATACCATCTCAACAGAACTTTAAATGAAGATTCCTGAACATGGGCATTTATAGAGCACTTGGTAGGTTGCCCTAGAATACTCTCCCATGTCTCCACTGATTGTGGGTTTCCTAGTTCCTAATAAATTTAAGTTGTAGCACAGGGATAACATATATTAGGTTTCTATATATTACTGACACACTTTTAGGACCTAGGGGTTTGTAAATACATATGTGCTCGAAAGTTGTCAAAAAGACATTCTCTTTGTCCTGGCCCTTCAGTAGTGAAGATATCTAATGGTGTATTTGTGCCAGGTGGAACATTTCCTGCGGGGGATACCAAGTTTATCCATCAAGCAAATATGTGTTGCCAAAGATCCTGTTTTAGTCAGATCCCATATCCTCCCAAGTCCATTCGAAATTATCTATCGTCCCCGGAAGGAAGGCAGGATTGAGGGTCCAACCCGACACTGGTGCATGAGGAGATTTCAACTTGTACCACTTATTGGTTTGGTCCCATAGTCCTATCGCTTTTTCAATACTTGATTTTTAATTTTATGCCTCAAAGCCTTGGAAACCCATAGCAAATTTACCAGGGAACAATCAGTTCAGCCCCTTTCAATTGTACCCATATTGGAATGTATGAACATAATATGCCACTTAGCCTGGCTTAACTGACCATTAAGTATTATAAGTCAGGGACCCCCAGACCCCCATTAGTGTTGTGTGGGGACATATACTTTCTTGCTATTCTAGGTTTAGTCTTATTCCAAATATGCAGATTTTTGTTAAAGTTGGGGGGGGGCAAGGTATTGCTGACAAATAGTATAAGACTCTGGGCAAGATTACCATTTTAATCGCCTGGATTCTACCAGTCCAAGACACCAAAGGGTCTTTCCAGCTATCGAGGGTGTTCGTTATTTGTTGTAGCAATCCGGGATAATTTGCCTTATTTAGTGACTGGAATTAATTTGTTAAATTAATTCCCAAATACTTGAGCGAGGTGTCTTCCCATTTAAAATCAAAGTTCAGTTTGATTCATTTAATTTGCGCTTGGGATAGATTAATATTTAAGGCCCGGGAGAATTGATGACCAGTCAATGGTTTTGTGATGGATAATATTACATTATCTGCATAAAGGGTACATTTGTATTCTATGTCCGAGACTTTTAAACCAGAAACATCAGGGTTTTACCGTAAAGCGCAAGCGAGTGGTTCTATAGCCAAGAGGAACAACAATGGGGAAAGGGGACAACCCTGTCTCGTTCCCCGCTTCATCACTATTGGACAGGAATCATACCCTAGCATGCTGACCCTCGAAATCGGTTCGGTATATAGAGCTTGTACGTATTGCAAAATAGTATAAGACTCTGGGCAAGATTAACATTTTAATCACCTGGATTCTACCAGTCCAAGACACCAAAGGGTCTTTCCAGCTATCGAGGGTGTTCGTTATTTGTTGTAGCAATCCGGGATAATTTGCCTTATTTAGTTACTGGAATTAATTTGTTAAATTAATTCCCAAATACTTGAGCAAGATGTCTTCCCATTTAAAATCAAAGTTCAGTTTGATTAATTTAATTTGCTCTTGGGATAGATTAATATTTAAGGCCCGGGATTTAGAAGAATTGATAACCATCATCCCCGCTTCATCACTATTGGAAAGGAATCGTACCCTAGCATGCTAACCCTCGAAATTGGTTCCCTATATAGAGCTTGTACATATTGCAAAAACTGTCGGCGAATTTATATTTTTCCAGAATATATAATAGATAAGGCCAGTCCACAGAATCAAACGCCTTATTAATATCCATTAAGAGAAGCATTGTGGGAGTGTTAGATATGGCAGCATAGTTAATTAGATATACCAGTTTACGTATATTATCTGCTGTTTGTCTTCCTTGGACAAAACCTCCCTGGGATATCTAAAAACATCCGATTTAAGTCAGGAACTAAAGTTGTTGCAAAGGTTTTGTAATATAACGGAGAATACACATCTGGGTCTGGGGTTTTTAACTGTTGTATTGCTGAAAGAACTTCCTCCACCGAAATAGGTTGGGACATTAAATCAATCTGGTCTTGTTCTAGGAATGGTATATCAGCCTGAGGGAGCCAATTCTCAGCTTTAGATATACAAAATTCTCCAGTCTAGGTATAGAGTTTTTGGTAAAATTTAGCAAATTCTTGAACAATGTTCTCGGGATTAGCAGATTGTCCGTGTTCTTTAATATTTAAAGAAGTTATCGGGCTAGAGCAATAATAATTATTTAGTTTTCAAGCTAGTGGATAATCTTTTTCCCTTAGCATATAACCTTTGTTTAGCCCAGCGTAAGGCTTTATCCACCTGATATGTTAAAGGAACAGTTCAGGATAAAAATAAAAACTGGGTAAATAGATAGGCTGTGCAAAAAAAAAAATGTATCTAATATAATAAGTTAGCCAAAAATGTAATGTATAAAGGCTGGAGTGATTGGATGTCTAACATAACATAATACAACACAACATCCTGCTTTTCAGCTCTCTAAATCTGAGTTAGTCAGCGACTTGAGGGGGGGCCACATGGGACATAACTGTTCAGTGAGTTTGCAATTGATCCTCAGCATTCAGCTCAGATTCAAAAGCAACAGTTATGACCAATGTGGCCCTCCTTCAATTCACTGATTGGTTACTGCCTCGTAAAAAGGGTAACCAGTCAGTGTAAACAAAAGAGAGCTGAAAAGCAAGAAGTAGTGATGGGCGAATAAATAAAGTCCACTAACAATGCAGGGCATGTGTCTATACTAAGTGAAACACGTGTAAATTGCTCTTCTCATTGGCTCCAATGCTATTCAGCACATTCACACACAAAGCAAAAGATGCCATTTTTTACAATTTTTTTTTCATATTTCCATACCTCCCAACATTTTGGAAGTAAAAAGAGGGACAGAATTTTGTTTTTCCATACGTAGCTCTGCAACATTTTGACCACACCCATTTTTGTGGCCTTATCTAAACTGTTACAAATACAATCAATTACTTATTTTATTATATCAAAATTGTTAAAAAGCATCTTTTTTGCACCTGTTAGCTGTTCTTCTAGGCTCTCTGCCAAAAGCCAATTAAGTTAGAAACTTCTTTCTTTTTCTGGCTATTCCGTGCAGAGAAAAGAGGGACTTTCCAATACAAATGAAATGAGGGACTGCAGGTTGCACTGTCAAAAGAAGGAATGTCCCTCCAAAAAAAGGGACCGTTTGGGGTATGCATTTCTCCTGGCAGTTTTATTACATTGCACTGTGCGTTAAAACTATTCTGACGGGCGTCAAAATAGCATAGTAACATCCCTTCGTCAGTGCGCAACTTTACCTGGCGTAAGGATGTAAAGTTGCGCTAGTCTATCTACTTCACTAGCGAATTTTCGCCAGAGTCTAACTTACCGAATTTGGGCATTGACGTCAAGCTGGCGAATTAGCGCTAGTGTTAGACGCTTCACGCTTTAGTGAATTTGCCCCCATGTATCCAATAATAACATCATCCATCAGGGATTTTAAATGAGCCGAAACCCTGTTGTTTCCTCTAGCTAGTATCTTGGGGTCTCTTGCTCTATCCAGAGTGTTGTTCTGAACCCCATTAAAATCCCCACCTATAATAATTTTACCCCTAGCCTGCTTAACAATATCGGAAAATACCCTATGGTAAAACCTAACCTGACTGTTGTTAGGGGCGTAAATTGAAACAATAGAAACCTCATTATCTTTCAACTGATCCATCACCAAAACATATCTACTGTTGGAATATTATTTTATCAGCCCGAAAATTCAACCTTTTGACCAGACATATAGCAACCCCCCTTTTTTAACCTGCCTAGGGTGAGAGGAGATGTCAATATTAAATTGGCGATAATACTTAAAAGCTATGGAGTGCTTGTTTGGGGAATTAAATCCCTTAACATTAGGGACAGACATTGGATCAACATATTGGATAAACTATTATAAACTATTATACATTCCCCATTGTCCATTACTAGTAATGGGAGAATCTGGGCGTTTTGCTTAGCTGAAATTTTCGCGAATTTCATGAGAAATTCACAAAATGGTGAAAAATTCGCCGAACGCCCCCAGCATCTCGTTTTGGACTTGGGCATCCATTTTTGGACGCCGGCGCACATTCGGCCAGGCAAATTTTTCCAGGTGTTTCAAGAATTTATTCTTTTTTTCATTATTCATCACATCACTCTCCAGGTGTATTATGGTTAAATCCTTGTATACATCCCACTTGAAATAATGCATTTCTTGCTCAATATATAATAGGGCTCTACCATCAAAAAATAGTCTCTTCACTGTGAACACAAAAAAAACAAAACAAAACAGTAATTATGGTTAAAGCTTGATAAAGAGCTGGATAAGCTCGAAACGTCGATTAATTTATAACACAAATAAATTACAACCTTTTTCACTAAATCGGAGTGCTGGTGAAGTGCTTATTATGGTTAACCTGGGCACACATATTAAGTGTCAAAAAGGAGCCCAGTCAGCAACCCAATATTAGGGGGAAACTCGGCGTCCTGTTGTTCGGGGAGCCATTCTTTCCAGCTGGAATGGTTGTTGTAGCTTGTTCCTTCTTAAATCAGAATAGTACCACCACCTTTGGCTAATAGTATTATTGCCTTCTGGGCCATACCGTGGACCATATCGGTGAGAACGGCCGGTGAAGCGAACTGATGTCTGCACATCCGATGAAGGTGCATCAGTTCCAGACTCCATTAATCCCATTTGTTTCAACACTTCAGAACCTTCCTACAGCGATGTTATAGAGTAAGACCTATTCTCATACATAAACAGTAGCTTCACTGGGAATGCCCATCGGTATCTCATCTTTGCTGCATCAGTGTCGTAACGAGGACTTTCAGGCCTCTGTGTTTCACAATGGTGAAAGTGACTAAATCTGCAAAAAGCTGAAATTTGTAGCCTTGATAGGACAAATCCTCTCTAGTGCGGGCCGCCCCCATAATCAGTGTGGCATAATAATGTAGTCTAACAATGATATCCTTTGGGAATTTACTTGCTGTTTTAGGGCCCTGTGCCCGTTGCACTCTGTCCAGCTCCAGAGAGTCCGATGGTAAATCTGGGACCAGGCTTTGTAGCAATTTAGGGATCTCAGTAGCAAGGTCCGTTATCAAATCTGGTATCCCTCTGATACTGGACCAGTTCTCAGCGTCCTCCACTCTTTCTTGCAAAGCTGTTAACTGTGCTCTGAGTTAAAATTCAAATTTGTAAAATTCGAATTTCAAAGTAAATTTGGGCTACTTCAACCATCGAATAGCCCAAAATTTGATTCCAATTGAAATAAAAATAGAAAATTCTAATTTCGAGGTACTGGCCCTTTAAAAATCTTTCAACTCCGACTATTAGCCAGCTTAAAGCTGCAATTTTAGCCTATGGGGGACCTCATAGAACCTGTGCTGAAAATTTTTCTAAGTTCCAAGAATTCTAAGGATTTTGAGGAGAATCATTTGAATCAGCCTTGTAGCATCAGCTAATATGACAGGCCAACCTCATTTTCTGTTTGATAATTTGCTACAACCCTAAGCTTAGCTTCTCAACAGTTGCTCAGAGCCCACTGAGCATGTGTCTCAGACATGTTCCAAGATGGTGACCCCCTGTGACAAGTTTGAAGTCCTGGATCATTGCTGCTATTAAGAAGTTGAAACTTTAGGCTGGTACAATAAGCGCAGTATATAAAATATGTTATTTTCAGCCATATTCGTTTTTAGTGTTTAGTTCTCCTTTAAGGCTGCTTTTGATTGTATAGTGTTGCAAGGACCTATCCATTTAATCACAGCAAAGGCACCACTGTTTATTTTAGTTGTGTTATAATACATGTTTCTCATTCATTGGAATTTGAGGCTTATTGGCAGAAAAAAGCAAAGTGTGATTGTGTTAGGACATAATAACTAGCAGTAAAAAATGATAATGCTTTGAGTGATTAAATCACTGATTAAATATTTCACATGCTGGATGCTCTGCAAGTGGTTTCCAGTTAACTCTTTTGTTTCCATAGGCAGCAGCGGTTTATAGTGTGGTTTAACATTTTGCAATAAGTGGGTAAAAGATCACAAGTATTTCTTCATTCTAAGCAAAAGGACTATGGGAATGTGTGACGTTTGGGTTCCAGTAGCCTCTGTCCCCAACGATCCACTTATTATTTGATTTATGTCCCTTTCTCTGCCCTTGCAGTGACCCTGAGGGAGGGCTGTGTGGGAAGTTGGTGTGTGAGATTATAGAGAGGGCTGATGAAGCTGTGGGCTCTGCAGAGCGTCTGGAGCCTGAGTATATGCCGGGAGCCTGATAAATAGCCACGAGGAAGACATCAAGCTTAATTAAGCTTCACAAACTTACAGTGGTGACTGCATCTGGAGAGATCCGAAATTTGGTGGTTTATGTAAGTTAATTGCCTAATTTTTTTCCTGCATAAACTTTAAATGGTTTTCAACCAATATAATTATTATTGTGCATTATTATAGCTGTAGTATTATGACATATGCAAAGTAAAGCTGTTATTGGTCAGATATTGTATGTAGTCTGAGACCTAAATATCTAAAATAATTGAAAGCTCATTCCAACGTTAACAAAAATCCAATACCATTGTTTTTCCGTTGACATGAATTCGCTGCACAGCTATCTTAAAATATTGTCAAATCTTTTTTACAATAACAGCGAATAGGGTGAAAAATGATCTCCATTACAAATATTTTTTTATAACATATTAATCATTACCCACTGTTTATTGGCATTATTTATTTATTGTCCCTTAAAACTCCTGAAAACATTTTTAATTATTAAAAAAGTGCAGGTATGGATTTACCATCAATGTTAATTTATTATATTATAACATTATATTTACAATTTATGTAAATATATAATTCAATAAAATAATTGCTTGTTGAAAAGAGGACCCTATGGGAAATAGTTTGATGTAAAGCTTTCTGGATAACAGTCATACCAGTTTAACCAATTTGTGTGCTTTTTATGGAAAATTGTCAAATACTATTTGATAAAGTTGTTTATTGTATTTGGAATTAAAATATTTATGAAAGTTGGATAACTCTAGCACCAGAAACCTAATAATTTAGGCTCGCACATTGGAGACCTTATGATAAAATTGAACCCAGTGGTTTCCTGCTCTTGTTTGTAACTGGACAGCCAGTGCCAAATGTAGAAATATAATTCATGTTATATCATATATCAAGAAACAAATATAATTTATTTTAGGAAATGAATTAACTGACATTAATATGTGTACTTTGCTAGATCTTGAAAAGACTATTTTAAACAGAATATGTCATATTTAAATAAAATGCTAATGTAGAATAAATGTTTGACACAGAATGTTTAAAGATCTGCATGATTTTTACGGTTTTTAAACATCTAGAGCATATACTAGCTATAATTCTCTTAGGTTATTTTACCTCTGAGGTGCTAAATGGAAGTCATTTTATATATTGGGTGATAAATTCAGTTCAGCTTAGAGATACTGACACCAGAAACTTTTTTTTACATCTATCGTATCATTCATTCAGTCTTTCATTGCTATTTATAATTTTGCCATAAAGGTATTTGCTCAATGCTTTTACATTACCTTTCCGAGGGGGCTGCTATGTTTGGGCAACAGTAATCTGTTAGCATTAGAAGGTCTTACAGGTTGAGAAGAGACAGTCAGGTTTAGGAACGTCACATAACAATAACTTATAAAAGCAGCTCTATCAGTGACAAATGATCAACATTACCTATAGGTACATTAATATAATGAAGAGTATTTTTTTTTTGGCAGTATCACTTAAAAAGACTATGGGACCAATTCTAATAACATTTAATCTGGGAATCCCTTAGGATTCCAAACTACAAATTTTAATAAACAAAAAATAATTGTTCATTGTCCATTAATAATAATCTCTGTAAAATAAGAGAGTTTGCATGGGGAGGTTTAAATAATTGTTCATTTTCCATTAATAATAATCTCTGTAAAATAAGAGAGTTTGCATGGGGAGGTTTTATATTACAGTATATTTTATATTACATTTTACACCTACCATCACACACAGTTTTTTCTTAGGGCAGCGACCGACGGTGAAAATGCATCTCCATTTGAAATAACTAAAAACACTGGCAGTAAAACCAACATATTGTGAAGTCGCTTGCAGTTGCTTCTAGTGTAAACTTCGGGCAATTTTGCGATATGGTGGTTTTACCACCAGCGATTTCAGTTATTTCCAATGGAGACGCTTTTTCTGGAGATTTGTCAACCGCAGTCACACGTAAATTATTGCAGGTAACAAATCCCCCATCGGCCACAGCCCTTACATATAATACTGTTGGTCCTTGTGGGGTAGATAATTAGATTACCAGTGCACAGGGGGATTACAGTGCATATCAGGGGGATTATCTGTGCACTGGCAATCTAATTATCTACCCCACAAGGACCAAACATGTATAAGATCCAAGATAAACTTTCATTATTAAAATAGGCAAAAAGTATGTTCAGCACAAACTTTATTCATTGAACTCATGTTGGCTATACTGACCCTTTAATAATTCAAAGTAAGTCTTTTACACAAGCAATGTTATAATCACAACTGACCTTTATGTCCCATTACAGATTATTATGCTACTTGCACTACACCTAGCGACCGCAATATCACTCAGTAGGGAACACATCGTCAACTTGCAGTACTTAGTAAACTGGCATTTTATTGTGCAGTGTACATAAACAACACATTTTAAATACATTGCACAATACAATAACAGTTTATTTCATAATTATATAATGATCCCTTTTATATGAGGTAGTCATGTGGGATGCACAATTGCCCATTATTCTTAATGCAGATGTTTACACTATGCAATCATTATAGGGGGAGCCTACAACAATGACTTCCCGTCACACAGGGATATTTACTGAATCGTGTACCTATAGTTCCTATGAGCAGTTTGTTTTTGGCGCAGTATTAACCTTCTTCCCCTTCTTTCTTCCAGCCGCTAGGTACAGTTGTGCTGATGCAGAGTTCTCTTCCATGGCAATGTGTGGTTAAATCACTTTAATACTTTAGCATTAGCAATTTCATCTTTCTTTCCTGTCTTTTGGTGTGCCATGTATAGGTGGGGATTGGGGTTTCTTTTGCATCTGAGCTGGGGTCTCCTGCCAGGTTGAATTAAATATTTTTAATTCAAAAATATGCACACACAAGACTGAATGAATGGATGATACAATCAATATATGTTTTCACATTGCCTGTACATTATACAAGCAATGCTGTTTAAGTTCCATAATACCAGCTTATTATATTGAATTTGCCATATTAAGGCATCACTGTACCCTGCTTTTATCTGTTTTCTTCCCATATTGCAACTCCTGTTATACCAAAATGAAAATAATTTTCATTTTCCTTAAAATGTGTAAGGATGCCCAGCCTGATTTGGCTATATATTAAGGAAATGATAACTTTTTCCATTTTTCTCAATGTTTTGAGTTCCTTTTGGGAATTGTTGTTGTTATGTCTTACATGTCTGCTGT
This sequence comes from Xenopus borealis, assembly GCA_024363595.1. Lineage (NCBI taxonomy): Eukaryota > Metazoa > Chordata > Amphibia > Anura > Pipidae > Xenopus > Xenopus borealis. The sequence goes on along the minus strand of CM044433.1, from coordinate 51,158,892 downwards.
CTTGACTGTCATTCTACTACATTCAGATATGTGGGCTTCATAATTCCAACCCAAATTAATTCTGAAATATTTTATGAGACATATGTTGTATGTATATCTCAGACAGAATATTGATATTAATTGGTGTTTTCGCCTTGTCCTGTTTGTTTTGTTTTATTTGAGTTTGCTGTAGTTAAACTACATGCAAGATTATGGAAGACTATATTCCATGGTTTTCATTTAAAAAAAAAAATGGACCATTAGGATCAGGACTGTCTTGACTATCATTCTACTACATTCAGATATGTGGGCTTCATAATTCCAACCCAAATTAATTCTGAAATATTATATGAGACATATGTTGTATGTATATCTCAGACAGAATTTTGATATTAATTGGTGTTTTAGTCTTATCATGTTTGTTTTGTTTTATTTGAGTTTGCTGTAGTTAAACTACATGCAAGATTATGGAAGACTATAGTCCATGGTTTTCATTTAAAAAACAAAAAAAATGGACCATTAGGATCAGGACTTGTAAACCATAAAGAATGTGATCCATGCATGCAATTTATGTCTCTGTGGGAAGTGATAAAATTAATATGTTTTCCTGTTAAATATTTGGTAATCTATAAGCAATCTCGTTTTCAGCTTCCTGCACTAAGTCTAGGAGTTGACAAACATTGTGAACGTATGAGTCCTATTTCCTGTTAGGAAAAAAGAACCCTATAAAGTCAAATGTTAGTGTCTATAATGTAAAACAGAATTTATCCAGAAGCCAGAGAATTGAGTTGGGGTCAAAAAATTTTGAAGATACAAACATTATTTGGGAACAAGAGAAAACAATAAAGGTAACATCAGTAGTGAGAGACTGACTCTTTTTCTATACAGTCTTGTTTAATAACTGTCACAGAAAGCAAAAGCAGGTGTAGGATGAATCCACACACACAACATGTTTCGGGCTGGAGCCCTTTATCACTTGATAAAGGGCTCCAGCCCGAAACATGTTGTGTGTGTGATCCACTTCCTCAATAAAGAAGTAATGCAGCTTTAAACGCTTGCCTGGATTCATCCTACACCTGCTTTTGCTTCCTGTGAGATTTACCTTGGGATATCAACACAGGATAACCCGTGGGATGAAAAATACCTGACTTAAGGGTGAGCTACAGGAAACGTTTATCTACTATTGTTTAATAACTGACCAGTGCATTTACTGATATAAAATAAAAGAAAACGATTCTTTAAAAAAAAAAAAAATCTATTTGGTTGTATGTAGTTAAGATTATGTTACCTATGGGAAACATCTACCCCCTTAAGCAAGCCGTATCTCTGCCTTCTGCTTTCTGAATTCTGTTTTCTGAATGTACAGAAAATCACCTGTAAATATTTGCCTCTATATTTACATATAATCATGTGTAAGCAATAAGGTACTTCTCAGCAGTGTCAGACTGGGCTGAAGGGACACTGGGAAAAAACGGTTGCCCCTGCCAACCCAGGCCCCTTTCCTAGATTAATATTAAAGCTTCCTGGTCACATCATGGTGGCAGAGGTATTACACGTAAAAGTATTAGCTGCATACAAATTCATATATGATCTAGTCTATGTTCAACATAACTTTTAGTATGTTATTGAATGTCCTGATCATAGCAACTTTACCACTGTTCTTTACTTTTGTTTACTATAGTTTTGAAATTATGTGCACTCATGTGGTAGTTCACATTTAAATTTGATTAACTTTTAGTATGATGCAGGGCGTGATATTTGGAGTTGTATTTGGTCTTCAATTTTAATGTTTTTGTGGTTTTTGAAATTGAAAGCTTTTTTAAGCAGTTTCTACAGTTTAGCAGTTATCTGGTTATCTGGTTAGAAGTTTAGCAGTTATCTGGTTGCTAGGGTCCAAGTTAATGTAGTGGCCAGACAGTGGTTTAAATGAAAAACTGAAATATGGTGTGAATTGTGAATGGAAAGATGGTTGATAAATAAATAATAACAATAATAATAAAATTGTAGGCTCACAGAAAATGAGTCTTTGGGCTGCTGGGGCAGTCAGTCCAAATGGAAACATGGGAATAAGAAATTATAATTTCTCAGCAAGTCCAGTTGCTTTGAGTTACATTCGATAAATATACCATGACCTGGAGGAATGAGAATCTTCATAGTCATGGGAATAAGAAAAAGACAAATTATAAAATTTTTTTAAACCAATTAAATAGTTACTTGGAATAGGGCATTCTATATCTTTGTAAAAGTAATTGTATTACTTACACAATGCCATTGTCCCCTGTGGCACACTAGGCTGTTCATTGGCTTTCCTCTGTATGTGTTTTCGAAGAAAATTGTATGTTCTCCCTTATGATCATTTTTACAAGTCCAGTAACAGGAACAGAATATGAATTCTGTTTGTGAATGCGCAGATTCCAGTGAGAAAGTGAAAAAATATGCATTTTCTCAATGAAATCCACTTTGTGTGCACTCACAGGCTCTGTACAGAATGTGCAATAACTGTCAATAGAAACAAAATCTCAAGCTAGCACACAAGACAAGTGCAAACCAGGGGCTTGACCCCAGTTTGCACTTGCCTTGTGTGCTAGCTTGAGATTTTGTTTCTACCAAGATTTGGGAGGGCCGTCTCCCTTAAGAGTGTAAGCACCAAGAGTTACTACCAAGGAAGGGCCTGAGTGTGCACGTGAGTTTTCTTGCATCGTCAATAGCACTGATTTCAAAACTAAATTGCAGATAACAACTTGTTACCAGGCTCGAACTGGGCTGGTGGAACACCTGGAAAAAAACTGGTGGGCCCCAGTCCTCATGGGCTCCGCTGATGCAGACTGGTTCCCAGAAACGACACTCCATGCCATGCTCTCCCCCTGACCCCCTACTCTATCTAAGAAGCAAAAGCTTCACGTGGGGATGGGTTTGGAGCCACAGGTATGCCAGTTGAGGAGCACATGAGGGGGTGTGGGGGTCCCTGTGTTGGAAGCCCTGGAAACCTCAGTCCAACGCTGCATGTAACATATATATATATATATATATATATATATATAGTGAATAAAGTACCCCCTATTGTAAAATATAAGGATATTATAAGTTACCGAGGAGTTCCATGACCATATATTTTTATACAGGTCGTGGAACTCCGAGGTAACTTCTAATATCCTCATATTTTGCAACTGGGGGTACTTTATTTATTATAATACACAAGTTTCAGTGAGTCATGTGACAGAAATGACCTCAGAACTCACCGTTTATAAGTATATAATTTACAAGATATTCACAGCTTTTGTGTATTATATACATATATTCAATATATAATAAGTGTATGCACTTACCTCCCCCACACTGGGGAATTTCCATATAACCACGAGGTTTACAGTTTAATATTCCCAGTCCTGTTTCCCTCGATTTACCATTACTGAGAATAGCATGGGCAGGATATATGAAATAACCAATGATCAAGGCTGAAGAGTTACAAATGGTTAAATTAAGAGCAAATAATCTTCTCTACAAATACATTTAATAATTCTTAGTACAATGTCACAAATGTCACAAAACACAAAAGTGTTCCACGCGATAAGATTATTTTGATCAATGAAGTATATATATATATTCATGAGGAAGGATTAAAAAAAAATAGCAGCAGATCAAATAAAGATATTTTACTATTAAAACTTTCCACTTGTCTCAAAATAACTAGACTTTGTACTTGCCAAACCGATGAGTGAGATAACATTAGTGTGATTCACTGACTTGCTTATATTTCAAACAAATATTTGCAGTGGGAGATAACAAAAAAGCCAAAAACACTTCTCCCCGTTCCCTCCACATAGTCCCTAATGTTACTTTGCTTTGTAGGACTGTAAACACTTAAGTACAAAGTACTGGGTACCTTTTGGGTTCTTACAGGACATGTCAACCCATCTTAAAGGACATGTCAACTTTTCAAAATTAATGTATTAAAAATTGTTGGTGCTTTAAAAGTTATTTGTAAGTTTAATTGCTATTGAAAGCAGCATTTGCATAATTCCTGGTTGTTACATTTTAAACAATGTTGCAAAAGCCAGTCTCCTCCAGCAAGACAGGTCTGTTAATCGGTTACATTGTTTCAAAAGCCAGAGCCACCAGTATAGAGAATAGAAATGGACAGACATTGCTTTTAATAGCAATGCATGTACAAATAACTTAAAAACCATAGAAAATGTGTAATGAATATATATTGCAAAGTTGCTTAGAATCATGTTTTCCTTTATTAGCCAAAAACGTTTTAAGTGTTTAAGTGGTGGGATTTTTAGAGAGATTTACAGCTGCAATAGGAAAAGGATTTAGATTTTTTTTAATTTGCTTCTAAATAGAGAATTTTCATTCTGGTAAAAATTTAATTAGAGCCAGTTAGGAAAGCCTGGGAAATGCAAGAAGGTTGCAGGCTACAAATTAAAAACAAAAAAAAAACAAATAGCAACTAATCTGCAGGCAGCATTTAATGGTTGCCTATTTTAAAGCAAACATCTTATTGGGGTGCAATGATTTAGTGTTGAAAAAAAGCTAAGTCCGTAAAAACTACAGGTTACCTGACCTAATGGCATAAAATGGTCATGAGTTCTTCAGGCCTGCCTTCATTTGGAGACTACGACGGGCCTTTTGTCCCTGACCTCTCTGGCCAAAAGGCTTGCAGGAGGCAACAGTCTTCAGACCCCTTGCACCGAAAGGCAGCAAATGCACCCTCGGTTTAAGGTGGAGAAGAAGCCACACATTCTCCCCCTAAATCAGTGTGTTTGACCCTGAGGCACAAAATTCAAAATGTGCTCAAATTTATTTTGCCATGGTGACTCACAAGGAGTAAAATATAAATAAATAGCTAAAATCATAGAAAAGTGGATGTGCACAGCCCCAGTCTATTGGCTGGGTTTAAAAATAATCATTACACCCAGTGTAAAATGGTAAACGAGCAGAAAGTGCAGAAAAGAGTGCCTCGGTTAATTGCACAAGTGGCAGTGGCCATCAGTGTTTGTACTCACCATTTTCATCATGCACCCCCGGTGAGCACATCCTTGGGAGCTTACTCGTGTTCATTTAGCTGGATAGTCTTTGGCCAGAGGATAAAGGGGGTCTATGACTCACTGTGGGGGTTCCAGAACTAAATCCTAGGATGTACCCCCCCAAATGTTAAGAACAGATGCACTTGGTCTTAAACAAATGGCTAAAAATTGGTTGCCGTGCACTTGTGCAAACTAGCCCCTATGTGTAATAAAAGGCACTAAATTTGCCTCAGTTCAGCATCCCATGGCAATAAGAATGCTATGGGGTAATGTTTTAAGGTTGAGTTATAGCCAGATGGCAACCCTGAACACTTGCCAAACCTAGACACTAACCAAGATTTAAATTAAAAAAGAGAGGGACCCCCAAAACAAAAAACATTAAAATATGTGAATCATGACATTGTACTCATTTTCCTACAATCTCCAGCTTGGCCAAAGTGCCAAATGCTCAATTATGTTTTTTCCAGGAAAGAAATGGTGACAAAAATATTTTAGTTCAATTGACATCATAGTTACAGTAAATGGATTTGTGGGATATGTGAACAGCTATTGCCTAGAATATATTATTACAATTACTTCTCAGTTCAAAGATAAGAATCTGTGAACCAGTACACAACAATGTTTATTTTTGTTCTTCAATGACTTGGCAAAGATTCACAAGCTATTTCATGTTATGAAAAATGATGGCAGTCCTCTTAGCTATGCACAGATTCTTGGTCAGTGATACATAAACAAGCTGCTCATACAGAAAAAATGCTGAATGCACAAGCCCAGATACTTGTTATCAAGTGTATGTTCCACTTTTGTTATGAAGTACAGCTTTATTTACTATATGTGCAAGGTTTGGTGTCCATTACGGGATACCATTTTGACAGTGCACCACGAGACAAGTTTTTATAAAGTTGCTACTTTGGTTTCCCTCTTAATATTTTACCATTTGAACTAAAATGGGAATCAAGCAAATAAAAATCTATCCAACAGTGTTTTAGTCAGCCCATCAGTTTTTCTATAGTGGGCCAAAAGCCAGCCATGAAAAACTCACATTCACTGCTCATTTTGGAAGCTGCAACATGCCATGGTAATTATATGCATGTTGGGTATCAGACTGTTCAACAAACCCCTTGCATTCATATGCATCATTCAGATTTGATATTTGTACCTAGGTATAGTGTATGGAACGTTTTATAAAACCCACTAATTTTATCTTAGATCTGGAGTTTGTGAGATTGGATTACAAATACATATTTATGCAATTTTAATTAATCAGAATGTTTTTTTTACAAATATATGTGGATTATGGGCTCTTATGACACATAAAATGCATGCACTGTGCTTGTGTTGCATCAGAATATCAGACAGGAAAATGAATATATATGTTCCATTCATAAAATACAGGTATAGAATCCATTATAAGGAAACCCGTTATCCAGATAGCTCTGACGATAGACTCCATTATAATAAAATAATTTGCATTCTTTTAAAATGATTATGTTTTTCTCTGTAGTTATGAACCAGTACCTTACACTTGATCTCAACTAAGATATGATTAATCATTATTGGAAGCAACTTATTGGGTTTAATTAATGTTAAAATGATTTTCTAGAAGACTTAAAGTATGAAGTTCCAAATTACAGGAAGATCCCCATTATTCAGATAATGCAAGGCAATTGGCCCCACTTCCCACATATTCAATGTCCAAACCCTGAACAGAATGAGGTGCAGCAGATATTATTGAAATGTTGAATTGAAGTTAAGTGAAAGACCGGTCAAACAATATGTTTTCCATCTGTACTTGCGTGCAACACGATTGTAAAAATACTTGAGGCCAGTGACCAAAATAAGTGTACAAGGTGCTTAATTAAATGTGAAGGCCTGTAACCCAGAATACTGTTATATTGGAAATCCGTATGTTATCCGTCTTGGGGCTAGTATGTTCACCACAATGTCGCAATGTTCCAGCGCTCAATATGTAAATGCGCTCAGGATTGTAGTGGCTTCAATAAGCCATGTTCAATGACAGTACACAATTCACAATGCAATAGCCGCACTGCTCTGCTGCTGCACTGCTCGCCGTTGAAATACAGTAAAAAGTTCTAATGCCCCTTAAGAGTCTCTATCCAGATTATCCAATAAAGAAATGCATACAGACCAGTTTTTGGGTGCGCACCCACTGATGGTGGTGGAAATATAGGAAGCTGATGCCGTTCTTCAGGTACTTTCACTCTCAGTGTATCTCACGAGGGGGATCCCATCCAGAAGACGCAACTGCTCTCTGTAATAATAAAACAGTATCCTCTACTTGATACTAACTAAGATATAATTAAACATTATTGGAAGCAAAACCAGCCTATTGGGTTTATTTAACGTTTATATGATTTTCTAGTAGTATTAAGGTGTGTAGATCCAAATTACGGAAATATCCATTATCCGGAGAGCTCCAGGTCCCGAGCATTCTGGATAATAGGTCCCATACCTGTACAATAAGTTTCTGATGTATTTCTCTCTATTGTGAAAAAAATATGTATATTTTAAAAATGCATATCTATGTATATCTTGTAATAGAAATACAATTCTACTTTATACAAAGTAAAACTTGAAGCAGATTTAGAAAGTTTTAGTTGTCCTGAAAAAAATATACATAAAAGTTCAAAAATTGGAATACATTTTTCGCAAAAGTATATAACCCTAGGGAAGTGTTAGCCTAGGGTTGATACAGAACCCCAAAACATAATATTGTATGTGTAGTTATATGTTAAGCATTAGCTCTCATTTTAAGGGGACCTGTAAACCTAAGAAATAATTCCAAAATATTTTCTATTGGGTTAGTCAAGCAAAATAAACTTTACTTAAACTATATAGATTATTTAAATCCTGTGTCCTTAAGTCATGGAATTCGATAACCACAGCAAGCAGGCAGGAGCCATTTTGTAAAGACTGTTATTAAGGCAACCTTTGTATCATGCCAAAATCTTGTTTATGCACCAGAATGGGGGACCTGATGCACATTCCCATGTACGGGCTACACAATTAGACAGTGGGGAGGGAGAATGTGAAAAATGCAGTGACATCTAGGAAGTCCAGAATGAAAAGTGTAAGTGAACCACCCCTTCAAAATGTGTATTCTAGCCAAAAATAGTGTCTATATTAAAATAACTTATACAAGTACTACTACTGTAATAAAATGATAAGGATATTTTGGTTCGGAATACATTTATTAATTCCTGTTTGAATTTCAACCACCACAATATGTATTAGTTCTTGACAAAAAAATCTATTTGCATGAATGATTCAAGAGTTCCTACAATGTTTAATAAACTTAAAAGCTAAGTGTTATTTATCAGCAAAGTAAGCACACAAAAGATAAATGTTATAGTCTTGTGGTTTAGTCTTTCTCCTTAAGAGTTAAATGGTTAATATGCAGTAAACCTCATAATGAAAATCATAGAATTTTTGTGACTGGGGAGTTTCCTTAGTGTTTGATAAATCTAGGCCAGAGTTCTCACCCCAGTGGGAAAAAATGCATACCAATAATCACTCATGAATCTCACTTTTAATCTGCGGAAAGTCTAAACAGCATTAAGTGAATTTAGTAAATCAGCACTAAATTCTACTACTGGATTTATGACTTCCTCATTCCTGTGGTGCACAGTCTGCGACTTAGAGAGAGAAATGATGTTTGTGGACACAACCGATGGTTTGGGAGTTTGAGGCAAAAACCCACAGTTTTTATTTGCGGCAGAGTAACAGTTATCTGAGTGGGCTATTTGGGATCTCCATCCAAAAGCTGTTTTTGCAGAGTGAAACAAATGTGGTTTGCAGCAACGTCCCAAAATACATTGGCAGGTTTAAATAATTATAAAGTTCTTTGTTAATGTAAGTTTTATAAAGAACAATATCTGTCTGCATTCTCTTCACTTCTGTTTCTAAAACAACTAGCAGACCCGGTCCTGGAAGAGCACTGGCTTTTACTACACTGAGTCTGAGGTAGTGAAATGAAAGACAAATACAGCTTTAAATTGCAATTACATTTACAAGTAACTTTAAGCATGAACTGCATTGTTTAAATTAATTAATTTAAATTAAAAGTTGCTTGGTGACAATATGCCAGAAATCCCATCCGAATGGACATCGCCACAGGCATAGACAAGACAACGATTTTTTAAATCGCTCAAAATTGCCTTGCGGCGAGAAGTCGCCAGGCGACGGATCGCCCCCGAATCTCCCCGTCTGGCCTAAGCCTTAGGGTGGCCTCATGTCTAGGGCATTAGAGGAACTTTTGTCTTTATTATGGTTCTTTGGATCTTGTGTCTGGCGAAGTGGCCCGAAGTGTTGAGAAGCAGTGGCTGGTGAAAATTCGCCCCTAGCGAATTTGTCCTTAAGTGTCTGTGTGGGTTTCCTTTGAGTCCTCCAGTTTCCTCCCACACTCCAAATAAAACATGCAAGCAGGTTAATTTACATTTACATTTTTACTGACAAAGTTGCCCCTATTGAGAGTGAATTTGATTGGGACATTAGACTGTAAGATACACTGGGGCAGGGACCGATGATGTAAATGATGTATAATCTCTGAAATGCACTGTAAAAATGTGTTGGCACTATATAAATACCCAAAAATAAATTTGCATATGCAGTTGATTTATAAAATTAGAAATGTCATTTAAGTAGAATCACCTCCTTCCAAGCACAGTGAAGCCATATTGATCATATATACAGGCAGCCTAAGCTTTCATATATACCAGTACTGTTTATTAATAGGTGACAGTTCTCCTAATTTTTTTCAATACAGAGTTATGGTTATTATGAGAAGAGATAGTAAACTAAATCTTCTAATCTTCTACTCAATGTAAAAGATGTGTATTGAACCTTTAATGTCTCTAAATGGAACTCTTCATCATCTTCATCCTTTTCTTTTGTCCACATTTTTTTCTGCCTACTCCCTCACATTCTACATTTCTAGTCCTTTCCAAAACCAGCCTCCTTCATATCTACATCCTTTCATCCTATCTCCGCTAAAACATTCGTTTACACCACCATATGAAAACCCCTTCTACTGGGTTTTACATACATTTCTATACAATACACACTGCTCTTCTTGGTGCAATTAATTTGAAACTGTTTTCCATTATTAAATATTAACATCATTTCTTACCCTTCCTTTTTCACCCCCTTCAGTTTAAGTTACATAAATGTTTAAAAAAAAATATATAGTACGGTTTATTTGTTAACATATTTACTGGTTTATTATTTAAGTGCTGTATACTTGGAGGTCTACATATACAAACTTTCAGGTGTCTAAATGATGCTTTATTCTAAGGCAATTTGCAAGTAGTCTTCATGTCTTCATGTTTAGTTGCATAGACAGGTCTATCTATAGCCTATTGAAAGTTAACATATGTGAACATCCCCAATACATCATTGACATCACTACACAATTCTACATTAACTGCTCACATTCTTTGTGGTTTGTCACTAGCTTGAGAAGGTGGGACTGCTGGTGGGGTATACGTTTAGGAGAGGTCCCTGAACTGTGAAGAAATGCCAGTGCTGTTATAAGCCAGGTGGCTGGCACATGACAGAGTGAAAGTGGGAGCCTGTCACAGTACACTGGAGAAAACTCCAATTGCTCACAAGCTACACTATTGGCACAAGGCTATACTATTAGTTAGGGAAGTCATATTTGGAATACAAAGATCTCTGTGACTTAATAAGCTGTTGAACAACTGTGGCCCATATTTGCTGGGAAGGCTGAACCAGATGTTTTCTGATTGTGAAGGAGTTTTGCAATAATTTACCAATGTTCTGGTTCATTACAGATGTGTGTACAACTGATAGTAACAGTACATGCTTGAATATTGCTTTACCTGGAGTTCCAGTGCATTTATGTATAAGCATTGTTAGGATTCATTTTATAGGAGCATCCATTAAGATTTCACTAACTGTTCTGCCTGCTAATCTTTCACTGGTCTGTCCATAAAGAGAAAATTAGAGGACAGAAGGAATACATTACAAATAAAAGACAACAAGTCTGTAGAGGGTAGGATGCTTAGCAATTATTATCTTTTGTATATTTAACATCAGAATATTATACATTATTGTACTTGACAAAATCAGTTGTTACATTTGTGGATTTACAATATGATCTCTCTGTCAGTGCCTCAAAAACACTTTTGTGGTTACCTTCTTTGGAATGTAGTTAACCTACAGGTATGTTTTTGGACAAAAGCTGACAATACACGTACCAATAACATCCTACTAAAGACAGTGTATATAACTATTGGTAATTGTATGGTGCCCAACCAATAACCATGTACTATAGATATTTGTCAGATTAGGAACTGAGTGTGTTAGAAAATGTAATCTCTAAGGAAATAAAAACAGCTACCAGCTTTTCTGATTGTTTGTGTGCTTTTGATGAAAAAATAGGAAGGCAGCCATATCATATGTGGCCTCTCAGACTCTCACCTTAAAGGCTGAAAATCCAAATTATGTTATGCTTTATTGCAAAGAATATAACAGAAGTACTGTTTACATTACTTTGCACTGCTCTATTTACAGCGTGCTGCATGTGGAAAATGTCAGTTAAATCAATATGAATACATTCATGATCCTGCACATTCTCTAGTTTTCATTTAACATCATGGGAAACTATATATTCTGCTTTGAGTTTGGATTAAATGTATAAATGTATAAAACAAATATATATCCAGTAAGTGGCCTGTTCTTCCCACGTAACTGACTGTTCATCATATATGCAGGCAGAGCTACAGATTACAGCTGTAGTGCACATGTTGTAAAGGAATCATTGCTATTAACCCAGCCACAGTCATTTATTCAGTGGTTCTACTGAACTGCTGATCCATTATAGGGACTGCTGAGGGGTAATAGGTTTAGCTCATCCATTACATAGATATGTTATCCATAAGCTCTGTATATATATATATATATGTTTATGTGTTACTAATACTAAAGGGCTCATTATCAATCAAGCACTGATTGAGTTAGTCAGTGCTTGATGTAGGTCTGTCTCCTAGTAAGGAATGATGCTGTGCTTTGCACCAAGCCCTGGATTTTTGGGACCATCAACCCAGAGGGTGCAAGTGCTCTGTAAGTGAAAGCTCTCCTGCACTTCTATATCTTTCAGGTAGTATACTGTACATCACTTAACTTGTATTAAAATGTAACAGTTCTGGGTCTGGTCTTCTGATAAACTTTAGCCCATGAGTTTAGAAGAAAAGCCATTTAATATTCTTTGCTGCTAGGCTCATAAATACTGCTGATGGCAATGGTTCGATGACAACAGTATTTTTTTATTATTATTATTATTATTATTATTAACATGTATTTCTATAGCGCCAACATATTTTGTAGCGCTTTAAGGTAAATGTGTTTATACAACTAAATCCCCTGAATTACATACATATGGAGTTACATACAATCACAATCAATTCAGATAGAAAGGTGATGAAGGCCCTATACAGAAAGAGCTTACAATCTAAAGGTAAGGGAGTTACACATAAGATAAGGGAATGGGCAAGATCGAATTAAGTGGGTGAGAAATGTGGTACTGGATGTAGTGTTGTATTAGGTAGTTTAAAAGTGAGGGTAGGCTTCTCGAAAGAAGTGCGTTTTAAGAGATTTCTTGAAAGCAGAAAGGTTGGGAGAAAGACGGACAGACCGTGGGAGAGAATTCCAGAGGAGTGGTGCAGCTCTTGCAAAGTCTTGAATCCGAGCACGTGAGGAGGTAATGAGAGAAGCGTTGAGTAGCAGGTCAGTAGAGGAGCGTAGTAAGCTGTTGGGTGAGTATATAGAGATGAGTTCAGAGATGTAGGGAAGGGCAGAGTTATGAAGTATTTTGAATGTCAGGGTCATTAATTTGAATTTAATTCTGAAGGGTAGTGGAAACCAGTTGGGGGTTGGCAGAATGGTGTGGCTGAGGTATATGAGCCTTGCAACGGTGTTCATTATGGACTGGAGAGGTGACAGTCTCTGGAGAGGAAGGCCAATTAAAAGAGAGTTACAATAGTCTAGACATGATATGACGAGAGCATGAATGAGAATCTGAGCAGCATCTTGGGGGATAAATGATCGTATTTTGGATATGTTCCTTAGGTGGAAGTGAAATGATTTAATAAGTGACTGGATATGAGGAGTGAATGAAAGGGCAGAATCTAGGATAATCCCAAGGCACCGGGCCTGGGGAGACGGGGTGATAATGGAATTGTTAACTATGATGGGTACTTCAGCAATGTTACTGGTGTTAGTTGGAGGAAAGAGAACCATTAAACTAATAAGTAATCTTCCCTACATCGTAAGTGTTACATTTCAATGGGGAACTAAATCATTTTACATGTTCCATCCCTAGTTCACAGCCCCCTGCCCCCAATAATAGAATATTCTCAGTTTTCCTATTCATCATCAATCATACTTATTTTTCATAAATATACACTGTATATTAGATAATTAACTACATGCTGTACATAGCCACATGCAAAGTAGGGGTCCCCTGAATCTTCTTTTTTTTTTGATTCGGCCAAAAGCCCAATTTCCCATAAATGATTTGGCCAAATCCCAAATCAAATACAAACCCTAATTTGATTTTGCAAATTAGTGAAATTCCTATGAAAATTATGCATATGTAAAAAATGACACCTTCTGTTATCACATGGTCTACAGTCATATCATTTTAAGGGATCTAATTTGACCAGGCACTTGGATTCAACCAAATTTAGATGAAAAATCTCTGTTTTGACTGAATCCTGAAACAAATCTGGGATTCAGTGCATCTCTAATGGAGCGCTCCAAATGTGAAGCTATCACAACCTCCAGTGAGATAAAAGAGCTGGCAGACTGTTCTCTTTACACGTAATAAATCATTCACAAAACTGATCTTTTGATCAGCCTTGTATATAATAAAAGAAAAACACAACACTAAACACTAATACATGTAAAAGAAAAAGAACACACAGGATAAAAAGGAAAATGATTAAAAAAATGCTACCCCATTCAGCCCATAGCTGAATGTGCCTGTTTTCTGTACTGGAATTGATGCTGGGTATGCTAGTCCACTTACTTGTGCCAAATGCATCTGAATACATTATATTGTGAAATATTCATTGTATTACCCTCTCCTATAGACACATTTAAGGTGTGTTTGAAAGGGCACCATGACCAAGCATTTCAAGTCAAGAAAGCTGCCAGTGTCTTGTGTCTATGCGGTTTTTTGGGATCACCCTGTAATTTCAATAGTTTTGCCTTAATTTGTTGAAGTGTGTTACATTGTTTCAGGGGTCAGAGCCAGGAGAGCAGAGAATGTAAACAGTGTCGAACTGGGATGCCAGGGGCCCACCAGAAAACCTTAGATTGTGGGCCCACCGTAAAACCTTAGACCGTGGGCCCACTTTGCAAACTATGCAAACTATTATTCCTCCTCCCTTAAAAACACTTTATTTTTCTAGTCTTTTATATCTACTTACTATTCTCTGTTCTTCCATTATTAAGCCTCTTATTTCCCCATAAAGAAATAGGCAATGACCATGAAATAGGCCAAATGTTAGAAGCAAAAGGGCCCACTGACACCTGGGCTCACCGGGAGTCTTCCTGGTGTCCCGGCGTACCAGTCCATCGCTGAATGTAAACATTAAAGCTGACATTTTCAGATACGTTAAAACCACTATCGTATTGTCACAATAGATTATATTATCATATATTGCAAAACACAGGTAAGAGATGTAATCCAGAAACCCCAGTATCTCCTACAGAGACCATTTCTTAAGCAAATAAAATAGTTATTTTAGCTTTTTTTCTGTAATAATAAAACAGTACCTTGTACTTAACTGAAGCTCCAGTCCATTCCTACTGAGTTAATTTAGGAGGTCAAATGTTTGAGTTTTTTATTCTTCAAATGAACTCGAAGGAACTCAAAACTCAAATGGAAAAAACTCGAATCAGCAAGTTCAGGGGTTAATTCGAATCAGGGAGTTTAGTGGGAGTTTTCTGGGCAAAACCCTCCAAAAAAAAAAACTTGAATATCATCTTCAAAAGGTGCAAGGTACCTCTGCCATTGACGTATACATGACCTCAGCAGGTTTTAGGCTATTTCTAGGGTCGGGTATAATAAATCAGTTTTTTAAACGTTTTTTTAAACCGATAAATTGATTTTTGACAAAAAAAACCTTGAAAACTTGAATTCTTTGTGGAAAACACAACTAGAACCTTAAAAAAATAATTACATTTCTATTGAGAAGACTAAGATATGGAGATCCAAATTACAGTGGAAAAACTTTATCCACAAAATCCTAGATCCAAGCTTTATGCATAATAGATCCCATACATGTACAATTGTAATATAATACATATGTGGGGTCATTCTTGATGCCAAGAGGCCAATTGTGGCCTTTTTTTTGTTCTTTGCACATGGTGTGGGGCATTGTGAATTATGCCTGTTGTTGGTTAGGATCAGCATCAATGTCACCACCATAATTTGTACACAGTTTAAAAAGTGTTTCTTTAAATGTAAAGAATTTTAAAAGTTGCAACAGTTAACAAGTATGAATTCAGAAGCAAAATGTATATTTGCATTAGCTCTAGAAAGATGTCTAGTTCCCTTTATACTGGCAAATATCCACAAGGCACAGGCTTTATATGTAAGACTAGAAAGGACCACAGGAAGAGCCCTTCACCACAAAAACAATTCAATTAGCCTGTTATTTAATGTAGCATACACAGCAAACTAATATAAACAACCAATTGGCCTTTACTCTGTACTTACTGAAAAAGAGGAAGATTACGTTATTGGGCCACATTGGCTAAAGAATGGACCCCCCACATCTCATACATACTCCTATTCGTCTTATTTAACCTTTTATAACTTTTCTAACTCCGTCTATTATCAGTAGATGCACATTTCTTGACATAACTCACAGACCCAAGAGACTTGTGGCAGCGATGCTGTTTTTTTTTTAAAAAAGCATAACCGCAGAACACCCAGTTTCAATATCCCTTAGGGATAATCTAATTAAGAGAGATTTAACAGTCAGTTAGTGGGAGGCTTGAAGAATTCATTAATGGGTCATCAGACTATTGAAGATGTTCGCGGGTAGCAAAACATTCCTTGTTGTTCTGAAAAAGTTTTGAGGTCAGTTATACAAGAAAGACAAACAGTACCAGATTAATATATGATGCATTTTGTGTTGTAATTAAACTGGAATAATTAAAATAAATGGGTCAGTGTTCATTTATCTAATTGGAACTGTCCATTTCCAGAATATTTCTCATGGATATCCAGAAGATGAGTTACATGTAAACATTCTCAAGGGCTTTAGATATGCATGCTTACATACATAAACAACAAAAAGAGATAAAGACCATTTGGACTACCTTACACTCCAAGTAGCTGCAATGTAATGTATAATAACCCCTTGTTTTCCAGGACAGCTAACACTTTTCCATAAAATATTTGGGGAGCTATGGTCACTATTTAAAATTTTGTATAATTGGTGTGCTTTATGCCGTATTTATTTGCTATAAATGTACCGTAGTAACACACGAGTAATTATTTAAAATAGTACTGAAGTCTGCAGCACAAAGGGGTAATTGGAGTATGGAAGCTCAGGACCTGAGGTTTTCCAGATAATGGAGCTATACGTAATTTGGATCTTCATACCTTAAGTCTACTAGAAAATCATGTAAACATTAAATAAACCCAATAGGCTGGTTTTGCTTCCAATAAAGATTGGAATTATGGGATTGCTTTGCCACCAACAAGGATTAATTATATCTTAGTTTGGGTCAAGTACAAGATACTGTTTTATTACTACAGAGAAACAGGAAATATTTTTTAAAGAAATGTATTATTTGGATAAAATGGGGTCTAGGGAGATGGCCTTTCGGTAATTCGGAGCTTTGTGAATAACGGGTTTCCGAATTACAAATCCCATAACTGTATGAAAAATAATTAAGAAAGTTATCAATAGTTATGGGTAAATTTATTTGACAGGCGCAAATTCAGCGGCGAATTCCCGCGATTCGCCATTCGCTGGCGTCAAAACAATGATGCGACACGCATCGAAAACTTGAAGCGACTCGTTTAACGAATTTTTTGTTTTGCTGGAAATTCGCTAATTTTTCGGCAAAGCGAAACAGGATAGATTCGCCCATCACTAGTTATCAAGTTAGGTATGTAAAAAGATGAGAAATCTGTATTGTTCTTCATTAGTTCAAATGTAATATGACACTTATTAGATGGGTTACAATGTCCTTTTTAAATACCGAATGCCATTCAAAACACATCTTTTTCTTAATCACATTGCAGAATTCATCTCATAGTTAACATTCTTTGGTTATGTGTGAAAGGCTAGTAGAAGATATTAAGGGGCAGTAATGATTACAACTTCCTTCGTGGCTTTGTTTCTGAACAGAAGCACAATTCCCAATCTTCTTGGCTTACGTGCAGAATTTTAATTTTGGCTCAGTCTGGGAGATACTCATTAACTTCTGATAATTGCAAAACGATTTCTTTTATTAAATAAACAACAGCCGCTCCCACAGTGAGGCAGCAGAAAGGATTAAGCTGATTTGTGATAGGCTTTAATGATATATCTAGTTACTGTTCTATGTTATTGAGTCTCATATTTATCAGTGCACTCATTTGAAGCTACACATTTTTTTTGTTCTCTCTCACTAAACAAGATAGATTTAATAGAGTGTTACATATTCTGACTATTTTAAAGATACTTTTGTGTTTTCTATATATTGCATTAGATGGGTAGCTTGCACTGGTAGCTAACTGTCTGCATCTAGCTAACAATGATCACATATAAAGTAAAATAATAAAAGGCCCCTAAGAATCCAGGTGCACAAATCCTGCCTTCCTGCTGACCATGACTGCCCCCCCACTTGTCCTCCTTACTGATATTTACTGCTGGCTCCATGGTGAACCCCGGTGTTGTCTTACCTGCAACTTCTACCACTGCATATATTCCTTCCCCATGCCTCCCAAAATTATGGGGGGAAAAGGGGGAGTTGTGGAAAATTTTTTGACCCCACTCATTTTTGTGGCCACACTCCCTAATTGCCCTTTAAGCTGTGAGTCAAAATTTTCCCAAGGGACCTCCTTATCTAAATTGTTACAATTACTTATTGCTTATGTCAGAATTGTTACAAAAGTATCTTAGCTGCACTTGGTGGTTGTTCTGGGCTCTCTGGCAAAAGCCAATTAAGTTAGAAACTCAGGGGCAGATTTACTAATAGGCACATTTTCGCCAGCGCCAGCTTCGCACACCACACACCCCTTCACCAAGCAAAAATTTTATACTAATGCGCTACTTAACTAATATGTGAAGTTTCCGCCTGGGCATCGACTGCTGGCTACTTTTCGGTAGCATTACTTCAGCTGTACTAGATTTTCAAGGCGAAGATGCAGTAGCGTTAATTTGTGCCTAGTGATTTTGCACTTAGGTCAGTTTGTATAGGGCGGGAAATTTAAAGTTGTATGGATGTCTTTATTATAAATGCTGGTGCAAATGGTTTAAGTTACCGGTTTTTATTACACATGTCCAGGGGAACCCTAATAAAGACAAAAGAGTTAATATAATGCCTACACATAAACCCACTGTAAAAGTAATGTTCCATATGTTATAAAATGTCTAGAGTAAAAAAGTTACCCAAAAAAGGTCTAAAGGTGGCCATACACGGGCCGATAAAAGCTGCCAAGTCGGCAGATTATCGGCCCATGTATGGGGCCCTCTGTTGGTTAATGCTGTCCTGCGATCCGACTGCCCGTATACCCTGCGTTGTAATCCGATCATTGGGCCCTAGGGCCCACGATCGGAGCAGCCCGATATCGCCCACCTCAAGGTGGGCATATTGGGGAGAGATCAGCTTGTTTGGCAACATCGCCAAATGAGCGGATCTCTCAGTGTATGGCCACCTTAAGTCAAGACTTTTACAGCCAATCCCGCTTAAAAAAGGAAAAGTCACCAGCGTATTTTGAACTTTAATGCATTTTAGGCAGACAGGTTATGATGTAAGTGACATAAGATTGAAGAAGATTCTTCTTTTTAGAACTTCGCCTGGTGGCTAATTTAACTCTGGCAAAAGAGGTAACGTTCAGTAAAATCCACACTTTAGAGAATTTGCGTAGTAACAATCGTTCGCCAGAGTGAAAAGTCGCCTGATGATAGAGTATGAAAGAATGCTAGCCATGGTCTCTTTCGCTAGCAAATTGGCACCTGTTGGTGAAATGGCAATGTCGCTGCGGGTGGCAACACTGGTGAATTGTCGCTAGCGTTAGCCAATGCGCCCTTTAGTGAATCTGCCTCTTTGAACCATTTTCTGGCTGTTCAGTGAAAAGAAAGTCAGGACTTTTCAGTACAAAGTGGGACTGTGGGTTGAGCTGTCAAAAGTTGAAAACAGGACAGTTGGGCAGGATGCTTCCTTTTTTGTTTTTGCTGATATCATTCTGCTCAAACAAAACTTGACACTTCCTGCTACTTCTTTTGATGATGTTATCGGTTATAATCAAAGCTCAGTGACATAATCTCTATAGCATAACTGTGAGACTTGTATATAATAATAATAAAAAAATTATGTTTGTTGTAAAATAATTGCATTCATATCGTATTACTACAGGTCATCAGGCAGAAACAATCACAGACAGTTACCAATAATTTTTAACAATATTGATACAAGAATAGCATTTTGACATGTCTTGGAGAGGGCCAATAGAATGATAGATAACAAGCCTGTGGAATGGATTATAACAAATGCAAATATAGTTTTAATCATGGTTTCAAAAAGCTCAAATAACACTAAAATTTGACCTTTATTAAATGGTCTTCTCAGTCAGTATCAGGTATAAGGTACACAGCTCCCTTGCACCTCCCTACACAGTAATGTGCAAAATGGAGCACAAGTCTGTAATGAATTCCTTTTTGAACATGCTTTTATATGTAGTTATTGTTCCCACAATAGTCTCAGTTTGATTGAAATATCTCATAATTTAGCTGGGCTTCTCCTAAATTAAAAATGTTATCCTAAATAAAGTGTTTTTTTTTGCATTCTAAATCTGTGTATTTTGCTATGGATTATTTAATAGTTGTCTGCTTGTTTTGATACTTGGGGCAGATTTACTAAATTTGTGTGAAGGATTGGAATGGAAAACAAAAATTGAATTTTTAATTCTTTTTGGGTTACTTCGACCATCGAATTTGCAAATCGAATAGCCCAAAATCCGATTCGAATTGGCCAAATTTCAAAATTCAAATTCAATAGTCGAAGTACTGGCCATTTAAATAAAATTCGATATAACAATTCGGCAGATTAAACCTACCGAATTGCTATATAAAACTATGGGACACTCCCATAGGATTTTCCCAAGTTTTTTTTGATTGAATAAAAAAAATTTGATGTGATTGTGTGGCCAATCCAAAAATATTTGCATTACAACCTGCTACATCAGCACACTGACCATATGCTTTTTTGCAGTTCTCTATTTCTTTAAAGAAGACTGAGACGAATTGGGGTTAATGAGACAGTGGGAAGACCTGGAGCAGACCATGGCAAACAGCTATGTAACAGTTTCTGATGCATACTGTCTTGCTGAGCCGTTGTCCTACTATGGTGAGTAAATCAAATATAATTTTCCATTTCAGGGAAATGTGTTTAAAAAGTAAAGACAGGCAAAAAAGAATGCAATATCTCAGTGGTGCGAAGGCTCAAAGGACTAGGTCTATTACCCATGTCCAATATCTCCTTTATCTATTCTCACTTCTACTTCTTTTTTGAACTATGTATGGGACGCCTAATCCGGAAACTTGTTATCTAGAAAGCTCCAAATTACAGGAAGGCCATCTCTTACTGATTATATTTTCAGTATATAATTCTTTCCTTTTTCTGTAATAATAAACCAGTACCTTGTTCTTGAGGTGAATAAGCTACATGAATCCATATTGGTGACAATGCTTTTGGCTTTATTTCTCAAACTGCAGAATGACCCCTTATCTGGAAAACCCCTGTTCCCAAGTATTCCAGATAATAGATCCTATACCTGTATATGCATGTAAGTCCGAGCTACTATTCAGTTTTTTTTTGCAGAAACATTGTGTTTAGACAATTATAGACACACAAGAAACATGTTCCTGTGTGGTCCTGATATACTAGCTTAGAAGAACTAGACCAATTCTATGTGCTACTAAATTAAATATCTGGTTTGCCCGTGGAACAGGTATGATGAATTCAGTTGAAGTAAGACAATTTATACAGACAGCTTCAATTAGCTGCACTAATAAAGTGGGAGCTCATATTAAGTGAAATATGGCAACTATTGCAGTTTTACTATCTTCCAACAGCAATAAAATACTTGGGAGGCAGTGGGATCTTTTTTTTTTCAGTACAATCTATTTCCAACCACTAGATGGCAGTTCCATTTACAAATATACCAATAACTACAGAGGGTAAAGGAACAGTAACACCAAAAAAATTTAAGTGTTTTGAAATGTACATATAATATACTGTTGCTCTGCACTGGTAAAGCTGTGTGTTTGCTTCAGAAAGAATACTATAGTTTATAGAAATAAGCTGCTGTACAGCCATAGGGGCAACCATTCAAGTTGGAAAAAGGAAGACACGGGTTACATAGCACACAACAGACAATCCCTGTCCAGTACAATGGTGTTTTATATGTTATCTGCTATGTAACCTATTCCTTTTATAATTTTTCCAGCTTGAATGGCTGTACCCATGGCTACACAGCAGCTTATTTATATATAACAGTATTATCTTTAATATATTTCACACCAGTTTCTCCAATGCAGAGTAAAAGTACATTATATTTTAATTACTTTGATACACTTTCAGTTTTTAATGTTACTGTTCATTTAAATGAGGAGTATACCTCCTTTTTAACATTAGTTCAAAAAACAGGGCTGTATCTAGTACCCTAGGCACTGAATCCAATAGGACTACCACACCCTTTTGCAATGTGCAGTAGAGTTTCTCTACTGTGCATGCGCCAATAGCCAGGGGACTATATACCTTGCCAGATTTGACTGCAATTATCAGGGATTTTTTTTGCTTTGCGCCTTGCTCCATAGTTTGTAATGCAGAACTTGTATATTATTTTGCAAAGGAGAACTGGTACAGGTAGAGACCTATTATCCAGAATGCTCCTGACAGAGGTTTTCTGGTTAAGGGATCTTTCTGCAATTTGTATCTTTATATCTAAAGTCTGCTAAAAAGAATGAATAAATAAATTAAGATTGTTTTGCCCCAAGAAGGATGTATATGATTTTTATTATTGAAGAGAAAAAGAAGTAATTGTTTTATTAAAATGGACTGTAAGGGCTCCTACACACGGGCGTTTTTACCTGCGCTCCCCTGCGTTGTGTTTTGCTGC
>CM044433.1:51099249-51120885 GCA_024363595.1 Xenopus borealis | reverse complement strand
ATATTGATGGTTCATTAGTTTGAGTGGTCAACCTAACATAATGTCTTGCTGCAAACAACTCAGCATAATGTTTGGAAGCTGGGTATTCTGAATCATTGACTCGAAGTGGAGTTATGTTAGATCAAGTTAAACTGTCAATGATTTTATCATAATGTTGTTTTCAGTCTATAGGAGATGTTGCTATACATTTAGCTGACATAAAAATGTATTTCAATACTGTACATCACTGCTGGTTCAGGCTAATATTCATGCAGTAAAAAACCTTTCCTAGGCACAAACTTGGAAACTGTTATGTATAACATTGTAATTTTTTCAAGTCTAAATGGTAAACAGACACATATTCTATGAATACAAGCGACACCTGCAAGGTGTGCAAACCAGGTGTTTTTACAGGATTCAACTGGAAATAGACATAGAAACTGTTATATAGATATACTGTACATACTAATCAAAATCTAAAACAACTTTCTTTTTACCATTTTGCAGGACTTGCAAGATATCAAAGCCACTCTGTAGACTTTTCTCAGATTCAGGAGTTTGACAGATGCCCTCTGTACTCACTGGAGGCAAATTCAAATCAGGAGGTCTCAACCTCAACTACAGGTTTGCCATAACATATATATATAATATATATAATATATATATATATATATATATATATATATATATATATATATATATACAGTATGTAACAGGTAGATGGATGTGGGGTACCCCCAAACCACTATTAACTCTGTTGATATACCTTGGAACTAACCCAAAGTGGCTTAACTATTGACAACTCCTAGTAGGGTACTTAATACATAAGACTCCTCTCCCTTGGGTGGGCCATTGCTTACTTATTAGAGGAAGGGTAACCCACACTGTATCTCCACCATAGGACAAATACTTTATATAACTCGCGTGCCAGCGGTTCTTTAAAAGAAGGTGAATTTATTTAGTGACAGATGATACTCTTCTGAAACTGGTAGGTGCTGGCTTGATGTTACAATACCAATCAGTAAATGTTTCCAACAAAATGTATCCAGTAAATACAAACAGACTTTCAGATCTAATGTTCACAACATCACGGCACAGGTTGTATTGCCTGTCTTAGTGCACAATCCCCTCTAGGCAATTCAAAGTCGTCCCACACTTCAAGGATATTTCTATCCTTAATATATTGTTTTAACTGTTTCCACATTTTTACAATAGAAGATTAAAAGGAATAAGAAATGTAAAGAATAACTAAACCCTAAAAATAAATATGACTATAAATGCTATATTGTATATACTAAACTTATTGCACCAGCCTAAAGGTTCAGCTTTTCAATAGCAGCAATGATCCAGGACTTCAAACTTGTCACAGGGGGTCACCATCTTGTAAAGTGTCTGTGACAGTCACATGCTCAGTGGGTTCTGAGCAGCTAAGCTTAGGGGTTGTCACAAAGAAAATGAGGTTGGCCTGTAATATAAGCTGATGCTACAAGGCTGATTATTAAATGTTGATGCTAGATACACTGGTTTTTGAGCTGCTGTGTAGTAAGTATTACCTTACTAATTAATCAGCCTTATTCTGAGGCATATACATTTTATGCGTACTGTAAATTTTGAGTCTGTCCCTAAGTTTAGTAAGTTACAGCAGCCCAGAGCATTTGAATCCACAGAAAAGAAGATGGGCAGCTACTGGGGCATCTTTGGAGGCACAGATCTTTACTGCTAAAAGGTTGTGGCTTCCTTGGGTTGGTACAGAAGCCCAAACATAATGAACAGCATTTCTAGCCTATTTCTTAAGCTTTAGTTCTCCTCCTCTAAGGGGTGCAGTTTTGAAGGAAGTTCTAAGTACCTAACTACAAGTTTTACAATGTCTTTAAAATTTTAACATTTTTTTTCATTTGTTATAGATTTAACAGAAGAGTTTATTACTCCGCTTTTCAACTTTTTCAGAAGCATGGGATCCCTTAATGTGACCGAAGCAGAGTATGCATTACTTTCAGCAGTAACAGTTTTATTTTCAGGTATAGTTAATTATCCTTCCTTTGTAATTTGTGTTGCAAAGTCTGAATAAATTAGTGCATATAAGGACCTGCTGCATCCATGTGTCAAAAGTAACATTGTTTATCAGTAGGCACCAATTGTATTTTTCTTTGAACCAGAGTCAGTCCTGCATATCTCCATTCATTTGTGCAAAATACTGGGGAGGAATCTTGCTATTATTTATTTATTCCTAAACTTATCACCAGTAGAGATGAAGACTAAAAGATGAGGTTTTTTTTGTTCATTACTCACTTTGCACTTGACTCAGCACTGACTGAGCTATAACTATATGCAAAATAATTATACATTAAATGTAGCAGTTGGACTATTTTTCTAAGCCTCCCTAAATTTTCTTTGGTCTCTGTGGAAATAGGCATGTAAGACAAACCTCTCGGAATCAAAGACATTTAAGGGGACAGATGGTGAAGTGATGGATGGAATCTACAGCACAGCATATAGTTGATACTATATACAAATGTTTTTCCCAACTAAAAGGGTACAATCATGTAAAGAATCTGCCCTTGATTCAAATTTACATTCATTTTCATGTCAAGAAATAGCCCACAAAGCTAAGACCTATGCCACATTATGCATTTTCACAAATCACTACTGTCACTACTGTTACTGACCATAGCAACTTGAATACAGTTTACATTTCAAGGAGAGAAGCAGAACAAAAGGATAAATGAAAACTGATTTTTTTTTTTAAACTACGTCACCAGTGTCACTGGCATATCTATAGAGTAAGCAGACCCCACGCTTGCAGGGAAGCCCAGACCACAGGCTCTTCTTCCTCTATAATTGTAAAGAATTCCCCCTCCCCATCCATTCTACCACCTGTGGGCAGGTATTAGGGGAAAGAGGCAAGGAGTGGGTGGATGAATTTTTGCAGGGGGGGGCTATTGCCGACTAGTTACACCACTGGTTATATCAAAAGTTCTTTTAAACTTTAATTTCTGTTACTTTTCTCAGTAAATTTGACTTTGTTGATTATACTGCACATTAATTATTTTCTTTAACTGAATTCTCCAATTCCAGATCGTCCACTCTTACAAAACAAACCACATGTAGAGAAGTTGCAGGAACCACTTTTAGGAATTTTACACAAGTACTCAAAACTCTATCATCCAGAGGATCCTCAGCATTTTGCTCGACTGATTGGACGCCTGACAGAGCTGAGAACCATTAATCACAACCATTCTGAAGTACTTAGATCATGGAAAGCAAGAGACACAAAGCTTACCCCCATGCTGTATGGGTTCTGGAATCTACAATGAATTTAGAACATCAAATTGTAAAGTTGATCTCAATTTGCTAGAGTCAGCATAAAATACGGGACCTTTGTGGCTCTACCAATGATCTGCTCTAAGTCTTGGCAAAGTCTTAATTACATTCTTGTTCATATAAATAAAGTAACTATACCTTTTAGATATTGTAGTATCTTGTACTTTCTAAAACCTGAACTGAAAATAAATCGGTACCAAACCAATACAACAAAAGCAAACATTCTTTAGGCTGAACCTTACAATTGATATTTTATTGAACCCTTGTCAGGTAGAGAAATAAAATACAATAAAATGATGATCGTTTATTTATTTGTGCAATTGACTGATAATAGATGAAATATGACACATCTGATATTGGTTAGATCAATTTAAAGATCTGCCAACAAATTCATGCAGCAACTTTTCTTGTGGTAATAGATTTTATGGAAATATATTGTAACAAATTAAAAAAAAATTCAGGCAATGGTCAGAGAAGCTACTTGGAAGATGAATAATGAGAACGATAAAGGCCCTGCATTAAAGGAACAGTAACACCAAAAAATTAATGTGTTTTAAAGTAATGAAAATATCATTTAGTGTTGCCCTGTGCTGGTAAAAATGATCTGATGGCTTCAGAAACACTACTATAGTTCATACAAACAACCTGCTGTGTAGCAATGGTGGAACTTGAAAAAAGGCTATATGGCACAGGTTAAAGGTTATATGGCACAGGTTAAATAGTGGATAGCAGATAACACCACTATGTTCTACAGAGCTTATCTGCTGTGTAACCTGCGCCTTTTATCCTTTGAATGGCTGCCCCCATTGCTACACAGCAGCTTATTGATATAAACCATAGTATTGTTTCTGAAGCAAACAGCAGTTTTACCAGTGCAGGGCAGCACTGCATTATATTTGTTTTACTTTAAAACCCTGTCATTTTTTGATGTCACTGTTCCATTAAGGAAAATTTACAAGTGTGAATGTACTTTTTAAAGCAGTCAGCTCTGCTTCAGCAAAAAAAGTAAAAGTAATTCCTTGCATACATCTGTAATCCTATAACCACAAACATTCAAGATATTGCGTAAATAGAGTCTCAGCTGGTGGGGAACTAACTACTGCAACACTGGTTTAGTGATACACATAGTAAGAACCAGTAGCACAGAGAATAGTAAAGGACAAAAATACACTGCTTTAAATAGCAATTACATCTAAGAAAAAGTTTAAAATCATTACAAATTCTATAGATATGCACCTGTTATCCAGAATGTTTGCGACCTGGGATTTTCTGGATAAAGGAAATAAACCCAATAGGATTGCTTTGCCTCCAACAAGGATTAAATATATCTTATTATTACAGAGAAAAAGGAAAAACTTTTATAAAAAATTTAATTATTTTGGATAAAATGGAGTCTGTGGGAGATGACTTTCCCGTCATTTGGAGCTTTCTGGATAATGGGTTTCATGATAAGAGATCCCATATTTGTAATGTATACGTTTCTTAGAAAAATAATGTTTTGCTTTTCGCTGCCCCTTGTAATTGGCAGCTCCGTACCACCTGAGTCAAGGGTGTCAACTTGCCTCATGGCAGGAGCGGCCCTGACTACTTCAAAATTTGAATTTCCGAATTTTGGGCTATTTGAAAGTCGAAGTAGCCCAAAATTACTTCAAAATTCCAATTTTAAAAATTCTAATTTTATTCAACCCTTAGTACATGTGTCCCTTAGTGTTTATCACAAAATGTGTAAGGCTGTTGGACACAATAAACTCTTCACTGCAAATTTATCAGCCTGGTGGAAGATTGCCTTCATTTTCCAGTCTGTCCTCTCCCCGTGCTGAGGGATCAGGGCGGTGCACCTGGGCCTCTTCCATTGTGTGGTGAGTTATCAAATTTCCACTTGTAGACCCAAAACTATATATTTATTGTTATTTACTTTTTGAAAAGTAAACATAAATTCAACTTTGCAATATACATCAGTTAAAAAAGGCAACCTTTTTAATGTGGTTTTTAATATTTTTAATATGGTTTGGAACAGTAAGCCTGGCCCCCAGTTCTCCTACTAATCTAGCTGCAGGTCTGGACTGGCAAACTGTGGGTTCTGGCAAATGTCAGAGGGACTGCTGTAAGATACCAGAAACAGTCACAATTTATTGGGCTGATGTTTGGATCCCTTTGCCACGGTCTAATTTGAAGCTCAGTCCTTACTACTTTTAGACTAAAAAAAGGTAATAGTAGTCTCCAGCCTGTATCCTGCAAATCCCACAATCCTTTGCACACGTGATGTCACCAAAAGTCAGAAACCTGTACAGTTAGGAAACACACAGCTGTCACAGGTAAAGGTGGACTGGTTAACGTCCCCCCCTATCCTCTCTACTCCCTCTGCATTTATAAATCACATAAGTACATAATAAGAGAGAATTTGGGAAATGTTTGGAAAATGGAGGTGATAGTTATGGCAGAAATAAATAAAATGTTATTCCACCTGCAATAATGTAAATCGCTGGTGGTAAAACATACACGTCAATTTGTTTTTCTGAAGTTGCCAGGAAGTTTCCTCAAAAGGTTTCTGTCACAAAACACACTACATTACAAACAGTGCCATTCAGCATGGTTTGCAACATGACGGTACAATGCATTGTGGGTTATGTAGTTCCAGCATGCTGTCTGTAAGCTGTGGAGAAATTGTTACAATTTGTAACAACAGCGTCTTAGTCCCGCCTCCCCAGTCAGGATTTGAAATGATACACAAAGAGAACTGGTTGCAGCTGGATTTTAGCATATGAATATGGTGTTCATTCTTTCTGAAGGAATATATTACAGTGATATGTAGATGGAAGCCAAACTATTAATCGGGTAAAATAGTTTGGAAAAACAAGATGTGTAGTAATTAACTGACCTGTGAGTTCAGTGACTAGCCACTCGTCATGAGCACACCTCTATTTCAGTCAATTAGATTTGCTTTATCACAATTGGGCAAAAAAAAAAATGTGCTTATAAAATTCTTGAACTGAATTTATCAGTATAATATTTGATAAATCAGCTCTATTGTTTTCTTTCTGTTCTAATGCAGTAACAGGCTTATATATATATATATATGAATGTGCTTATCCCTGCACTCAACAGCATATCACACATAACTGGACTAATGGTGCTTGCAGAATTGTGTTTCTTAGGTGACAGATGTCTGGAGTTGATGGAGTGCTTATTGGTCATTTTTCAGTGATCTTACTGACACAGCTGGGGTTAAAGGGGTTGTTCACCTTCCAAACATTCTTTTAGTTGAGTTGTTTTCAGATTGTCCTCAAGTAATAAAGACTCTTTAATTACTTTCCATTTTCTATTTTTTACCGTTTTTCCAAAATCTAGTTTAAAAAGTTTAAAATGGAATGTTCATGTCTCTTGTGTTTGTCTGGCAGCTCAGCAATTCAGGTACAGATTCTGATTCATTTGTTGATTTTTTTTTAATAATTCGACCACCATATTACCCCCTTTGGGACCTTGGATCAGTCTTTCTATATCACTAACTGAAAAATAATAAGTGACCTATTAGAACAATCAGAAAAATGTTTTACAATTGTTGTAGTGCAACTTTCATTAATAATATTATTCAAGTGTTCTTATATTCTGTTTTTAATATATATATATAATAAAAGTGTGGACTTAGTAACTGTACGAACATTTCTTTTTCATGGGAAGTTACACTGTCACATACTGTGATACACAACATATGAGTAATAAGTCTTGCATAATGCCCTAAATATAGACTGTATTAATCCAAAAAGTTTAATGACATTGAATGACAAATATACCTAAATTAAACTGACTATAATTATGAGTTATATTTTATATCCTTGTGTTTATTTCCTGAATGGACCACATAATGCAATTTAAAAAATGTCCAACCAGGATACTTGGATATTTGCTTCCAGGACAGGACGTTTCATCTAGCTATTATTTTTATGTATTAGTTTGCAGGTATAAGAAAATGGAAAAGGAGAAACCATTTACTTTGTTCTCAGTATCAAGACTTAATAACAGTCAGGTATCTGCAGTTAAACCACAGTCAATTGCTGAACATTCTTCATTTTTTCAGGTAATAATTTTGATTTATGTTGTATTTATATCATCATTTGGTCATAACCTCTCTTCAAACAATCACATTTACAGAGTTCATCTAGAGTTACAGAGTCCAACCAAATCCCTTTACATACACAAATTATCATGAAACATTAGTCTTCCAAATAGCAATATCAGACCAAGCTGGATGTGCACCCTAGGCATGCCAAGCTCCACCCCTGCAAGTTTGGCATAACCCTCTGGCATAACCCTCAATTTTTTGCCCCAGACGCATGCCTTTTCTGTCTACCCCTAGTTCTGACCCTGTCTGTGGCTTTAATTCCCTATCATTGCCACATACATTGAATGATACTGACCAGCTGGTTTGCAAAACAGTAAATAACCACTGCTTGCCAAAAACAGTTCCTGGCAAGAGGGGTGTGATCCAGTCCTGAAGAAGGATGATGTGCAGACGCTGTATTCAACAGATGAAAATGACTGGCACTGACAATCTCCAAACTACACATCACTGAATATCTGCTTAACATTGGGAGGGGAGATGGCAGTTGGGTATGGGTAGATTGAGTTTTGAGCCCACCACAGTAACATAGTTAATCTAGGTTAAAAATATTCATCTGTTCAGGAAATTTAAACTTTCAGTGTATTCCTCAAATTACTGATTAGCAACTGCAAAAACTTACCTACTACTTACTATACATACACTGGGAGGCAAATTTATCATTCGAATTTCAAATTCATGTGGATTTTTTTAATATTGATTATTTATTCTAAAAATTGAATATCTTAAAATCAGACTAATTTTACCAAGTCGAAAACGCAAATCGAATTTGAATCAAATCAATTTGAGTTTTTTCTTTCGAAAAAAACTTGAATGTCAGGAAGGCTGCAAACATCTCCAAATTGCTCACTGGACCTCTCCCATTGACTTATACAGCAATTTGGCTGGTTTTCGGTGGCAAATAGTCAAATTTGAATTCTTAAAGTGGTTGTTCACCTTTGAGTTAACTTTTAGTATAATGTAGAGAGTGATATTCTGTGACAATTTGCAATTGGTTGTCATTTTTTATTGTTTGTAGTTTTATAATTATTTATCTTTTTAATCAGCAGCTTTCTAGTTTGCAGTGTCAGCAATTTGGTTTCTAGGGTACAAATTACCCAAGCAACCCTGCACTGATTCGAATAAGAAACTGGAATATGAATAGGAGATGGACTGAAAAGAATGATAAGTAATAAAAAGTAGCAATAACAATACATTTGTAGCCTTACAGAGCATTTGTTTGTAGATGGTGTCAGTGACCCCCATTTGAAAGCTGCAAAGAAACAGAAGAAAATTGCAAATCATTAAAAAAAACTATGAAAAATAAACAATGAAGACCAATTGAAAAGTTTCTTAGAATTGGCCCTTCTACAATATACTAAAAGTTAACTTGAAGGTGAACCACCCCTTTAAATGAAGTATGATAAATCTTAAAAATTGAATTTGAATTTTTTTTAAAAACTTGAATCAAGGTTGGATAGTTCCCATAGCACTTTCATTCTTAAATGAGCCCTTATATCTTCTAATTGGTACAATATAATACAAACCCTAAATCTATTATATTCTTTAAATCCAGAGTTAAAGAAATAATTATTAATGTCACCTATAAAGTTTTAAAGTAAACAAAATGTAAAACATAATGTAAACAACTGTATTACTTTCTGTAAAACATAAAGTAAACAACTGTTTTCCTTTCCTTTTTGATTCTTCAGAGTTGCAAGTCACCAGTAGAAACTGGAAGTTTAAGCAATGCCATAAAAAACAAAAGTGCAGGTTAGATTCAATGCATATTTCAAATTGTGTGTTTTGTATTATGCATGCCTTGTACCAGATTTTATATTTAAATTTTTATTCTTTTTAGATATATTCCAACATGTAACATCTATATTTCAAAAAGAGGTAAGGTTATATTACAAACATATACATAGAAAATTAAAGCTGTCAAAACACTTCTAATCCAGTAAAGTACTTTCTGAAAGGAAGGGCTGCAGGTGTTTCAGATAAAGTATGTGGCACATGAAGCCTTTGTTCTATATCAGTGGTTCTCAACCTTTCCTAATGCTGTGACCCTTTAATACAGTTCCTCATGTTGTGGTGACCCCCAACCATAAAATATTAAGATATTTTCGTTGCCAGCCCAGAGCATTGTTAGGAAAGTACAGGAGACCGTGCGTAGTGCGGCAAAAAAATGTTGCCACACCCATTTTGTGGCCATACACCAATTACCATGTTAATTTTACAAATTTTAAATGGGCAGGGAGAGCTGTATGGCAGCCCCTTCTAAGGGGATATAGAAAGTTGTAGTTCTTACCCTATACAGGTTACTGAACTACAACTCCCAGTACCAACACCCGGAGAGCTACAACCTTGCCCCAGGGCTAGTAGGGAGAGAGATGAACCTGCTCCTGGAACCCCTTAAGCGACCCCTGTGAAAGGGGTCCCGACCCCCAGGTTGAGAACCGCTGTTCTATATAAAGGCTTGTGTATTAAATCTTAGATTCTGCAATCTGTATCACACTTAGGAGCAGATTTATAATTGGTACCAGGGGTTTGGGTTATTTGCAAGAAAACGTGAGAGATCTTTCTTTATTTGATTTTTTTTCTCTAAAAAGTTTTTTTCCAAAAATAAAACTCTTGCCACTTACAATCTGGCTAGCAAGAGGATCAGATAACCTTTTTGTCTCTCTCTAATCTCTATATGTAAA
This sequence comes from Xenopus borealis, assembly GCA_024363595.1. Classification (NCBI taxonomy): domain Eukaryota; kingdom Metazoa; phylum Chordata; class Amphibia; order Anura; family Pipidae; genus Xenopus; species Xenopus borealis. The sequence continues at coordinate 51,110,784 of CM044433.1, read as the reverse complement.
TAGTTTGGTTTTATTTAAAAAGGTGCCTTGATTTTTTTATTGTAGTGAAGAAAATGTTTTTTTAACTATAAAACTCACTTAAAGAAGAACAACCCCCTCCCCTGACAAAAGCCCCATCCACAGCCATCTAATGAGCCCCCTCCCTGCTCCATCCCCGCAAAGTCTATTTCAATGAACAACGTCTCTGATAGTCAGGGTCGTATCAGGCTGCAATGCCCCCTGAGGGAGCATCCAAGATGCCGACCCCCCCTCTGCCCGTCGTGCTTACATTATGATTGCCGACAGGGGTCAGGGGGGCGCAAGGAACTCATCCCTGCTGATAGTGAAGCTGACATATACAAGCAGAATAGATAGCAGGCCCATATTCTAAATCTTCATGTTCTCTTCAGCTAGTTAAAGGCAGGCTATACAGACAACCCACATTTACTCCCATCCATTCCAGTAGCTAGATTGACAGACACTGTCCGCCGGTATGCAGCTATACTGAGTCAATTATGGACAAACATTTCTGTGTATTTAGACTACATTTGGGGCACCCTCAGTGCATAATCCACTGATTATGGTAAGCAAGGTTGGGCCAGGGGTTCGCAGAGTAGGCACATGACTAGGGTGCAAACCTGGGTGGGGCACCAGGCACGCACCTTCTCTGCCTCCTACCCCCTTGTCCAGTCCCTGCCTCCTGCTCTGGCCAGAGTGTGCAGAGCCCAGGTCTAGGGCACCTGGTCGTCGGTCTGGCCCGACCCTGATGGTAAGAAACATTTAATCAGGATAACATCAGAATCATAAAATATTTGTGTTCTGAAATTTTTTTAATCACTTGACAAATATAATTATTTAGACCACAGAATCAGCCAGTCATCTTTATTCTAAACTGTACAAAGAAGCAGAAAAAATAAAAAAATGGAAAGTCTCAACAGATTTGGAAATATATCTAAAAGAGAAACAGTTATTAGAGTACAGAAAAACAACTGAAACACAACGCAAAGCCATACAAGAATTACAAGTAAGTAAAATGTTTTATAAGTCTGCATGGCATATGTAAGTATCATATTTAGTATATCATATATATAGACCCTGAAATGCTCCGGCAGCCAAAACTAAAAACTACAAAATCATATATTTTGGAAAATACACATTCTGGTGAATCCAAAATAGATATTCCAGACTAGTCTTTTGACTCCAAACAACAAAACTGCAAAGCTTTACTAAAGTTAGCTATTTTTAATGACATTTGTGAAAATGAACACAAAGCTTGGAAATTACAGGATTTTTTCTCTCACATCTTATTATATACAGGTATGGGACCTGTTATCCAGAAAGCTCGGGACCTGGGATTTCCGGAAAATGGGTCTTTCCGTAATTTGGATCTTCAAACCTTAAGTCTACTAGAAAATCATAAAAACATTAAATAACCCCAATAGGCTGGTTTGATTCGGAGCTTCTGGATAAGGGATCCCACACCTGTACTAGGCTGAAATATAGGATGTATGCAAAATTTCATGGCAAATTCTCAAATACCATACTGACATACTGTAGTTAGAAAACATTTACTGACGTCTATTTTTATGTATTGTAGCTGGAAAATGAAAAACTGAGCTTGAAATTAGAAGATGAATATAATGAAAATCAAAGTATTTTAAACCAGTAAGTAGTACATTTAAAAATATGCAATAGACAATTTCAGTTGGTTTAAGTTTTTTTAGTTTCAATTATTTAGCTTTTAATCAGCAGCTCTTCCGGCAATCAGGTTGCTAGGGTCCAAATTAACCAAACAACAATGCATTAATTTGAATGAGAGACTGAAATATGAATTGGAGAGGGCCTGAATAGAAAGATAAGTTTTAGATGGGATCAGCTGGAAAAAGTCAGAAGAAGAACTGTAAAGATGAAAAAAATAAGGTTAATTTAATTAGAATTAGCCATTCTATAACACGCTAAAACAACTTAAAGGTGAACCAAAAAGTCAGCTCTTCTGTTACTAATCCTCCTAGTTATATTAAATAAAATATTTTCTTGTAATCAAAGCTTTAGACTATTTTCTTCAATAAACCTTTGCACTGATTCTGAACTAAGGTTTAAGACTTGTATCCCTGTATCAGGTGACTAGTAAATTGAACCTGTTGGTTTCTATGGGTTTCTGCCCCAGGCTAACTTAGTGCCTTTTCTTAAACCAGGTGAAATAAGTGTGTAGGTCTACTATGTGGCCCTCTCACTAGATACACATTTGAGGTTTTTGTGGCATCTGATGCTCACTTCAGTAGGAGGGCTCTACAGGGAGCAGTGGTTTAAAGTTTCTGGTCTCACTTCCTCCCTCTCTACCTCCCCATTGTCTGTGTGTGCCACAAATTACTGTAGTAGAAAAAGAGATTTACTATAGGGTGAAGTGGCTAACACTAGCGACATTTTACCAGAAATCCCATCGGCAGGGACATCAACAATTTACTGACTGGTGTAGGTATCAATTTGAACGGGACTGTCGATACCAATCGTTTGCACTCTGCCACCAGGTGACTTTTCCCTTCCCAAATGGTCATTACTTTGCAAATTCAATAAAGTGCGAATTTTACTTTACGTTAGCTCTTTCACCACCTGGCTTTGCCACCTCAGACCAGGTGAACTGCTAATATTGAGCTAGATCTTCCTCAATCTTATGTCAACGCTGGTAACGTGTCCTTTTTTTTAAAGCATGATTGCCTGCAAAAGTCCTAACTATTCATTTTTTTGGATTAACATTTTCCCCCAGACATTTCAGAGGCATGGAACATTCATTTTAGAGTGAGCTCATGTTTGTTATTCAGGTTCCTTGAACATTTGTAATAATAAGTGGCCACTTCAAGCATTTGCACCATCTCTAATAACGGCACTCATATGATTTTAATGTACCCACCTTATTCAAATTGACCTAAGCATAAGAAAACTAACAAAGTTTCGCTAGGGAGAAGTGATCGCTAATGTAATTTTGCTTTGAAACGCTTTCACTGCCAAAGTAACGTGAAAAGTCGCCAGTGTTTGGCACCCAGGACACAACTTCACATATTAGTGAATAGGACACAACATTCACATATTAGTAAATTATATTAGTGTTAAACAATTTTCACCTGGCGAAGTAATGCCCATGACTCATCAATAGACAAGTTACTTTCTGATGAAGAGGGCACATACTCAGGGGCAGATTGAAAATTCGGATTTTCTATTTTTTTATGGTCAAAACTCACATGAATTCGAAATTCGACCCTTAATAAATGTGCCTCCTAGTGCGACTAAAATTGTTTGTGCTAGATACTATGCACAGTGCAGCAGCCTTTTAAAAAAGAATACAACCTTCTGGCTATGTTGCCAAAATATGCCCAGACTATAAATCATTCCACTCCAAAAGTTGATCAGAAAATCAATTAATCAGTGTTTTGCAGAAGAAACGGTCAGCTGTATGTATATGTAAAAGTAGAGACTGAAGAGAGAGAGAAAGAGTGAGAAAAAAACTTGCTTTGAAAATCTGAATTAAAGGGCAAATTCAACAAAGAGTGCAAGTTCTCTAGCGTTACTTTGGCAGAGCGAAAGTGAAGTTGCACTAGTGTTCCATTCTGCCAAGCGCAACTTTGCTAGAGTTCTTGCACTCTAGCTAATCTGCATAAGGCCGGGCTATTTAAAGTGGCATGGAGCTATTCATGTTACATGGTGCATCTAATACATTACAATTACACTGATAACTAGACATGCCAAGGGAACCTTTATAAAGTCAATAGAGCTGTTTTAATGCCCTATACATAAGCCTACTGTTAAATAATGTGCCACAAGGTAGAAAATGTATGGGCGAAACCAGGTGCCGGAAATTTTTTTATGCCTTTTGCAGCCTGAAAAATGTAAACTACACCAGTGTTTTTTGTACTTTGAAGATATTAAACCTATGATGTAAGTAACTGAAGATTGAGGATGTTCTATGTACTCCAATGCACTTTGCCAGGTCAGAGCTGGCAAAGTCTGGCGAAAAAGGTAACGTACAGTAAAATCTGCATCTCAGAGATGGGCCAGACAGGGCCACTTAGACCATTGCTTGTGTTCTCCTATGTGTGGTGACACAGCACAATTCCGCGCATGTGCATTGATGCAGGGGGCGTTTGCGTATGCGTGGTGATGTGGTTTGCGCAGTGACGGCCAGCTGTGTTTGCTCATGTTCAATGCCAGTCTGGTCTAGGGGTAGTCAGAAGAGGTAGCTGCCCAGTGCCCACCAATCATTGCGCCCTAGGCAGCTGCCTCTTCTGCCTACCCCTAGTTCCGCCTTGTCGCATCTTAGTGAATTTGCGGAGTTACATCCATTCGCCAGACCGGAAATTCACCTGGCGTTATAGTGTGAAGCAATGCTAGCGTACATTTCCTACTCTAGCAAAGGGGTGCCTGCGCTCGTTAGTACATCGGTAAAGTAACTAAAGGATCTCACGCTGGCATATTTTTGCTAATGTTAGTCACTTCGCCCTTTAGTGAATCTGCCCCCATATCTCGCAGAGGAAATAAAAGCCAAATCCATACAATTAGGGTTGGTGGTTTTGAAGTGGACAGCCCGCGTTTTTTCATGAGCTGTGCATTTCAAAGTTGCCTGTCTGGACTCGCCAAAGTTGTGTAAATATGAGGGCCGGATGTTCCAATAAATATTTTCTAATCTTAATATTTTTCTTTTTAGGAGCAAAGCTACAAGGCATGTTTGTGATCTGCTTAAAGATACCTGTACTCGAGCTGCAGAAAAAGCAAACTTGTGTAAATATGATATTCTAAATATACACAGTTTAAATTGAAGTGCAAAACTGATTGCATAAATGATTTTTTTCTGCATTACAGTGAGCATATGTTCTGATTTCAGTTCAAAGGGAATATCTTGTAAATACTAAGAGGCAGATTTACTAAAGCCACATAAAATAAAAGTCCATTTCAGGCTCTGTACTGAAGAAGTTTCCTATCTTTTTTAAATTTGTATAATTTTTATTAAAAACACGATCTTTTGCAATCCAAATATCCCTTCCCTCTACACACATACAAACATTAACTACTGTGCACATAAAAATTTACATCGACAGCAATACATCGATTGGATCACATACGTCAACATTTTAAAAATAGAAAGAGGGACAAAAAGATTTTGACTACACCCATTTTATGGCCATGCCCTTAAATACCACATCCATTTTACAAAATTTGGCAGGTTATGGTAAGATGGAACTCAATTCCTTGTGTTTTAAGGTCAGGTTTTATGTGTTACTACAGTTTCACAGTTTCCCCATGAAACTATTTTATCTTAAATAGTTACCTTAAATAATTTTGTAATGTATGTAAGTGCAGATGCCGAGTATTCAGAGCTCTCACCAAAAGCCACTTACATTTCAGAAACACTGTATCTTGTTCTGGCTGTTCAGTGCAGGAAAGAGAAAGAAAAAAAGAGAAACTCGGGGAATTTTAGTAACAAACCAAGAACTGTGGTCTGTGCTGTCAAAATCTGAACTGTCCAGAGAAAAACTGGACAGCTAGGAGGTATGGGATCAACACTACAGGAGGCAGGCAAGCAGAGTGCTGTGTTTCATGTATGCTTTTATCTCAGTAAGGCTAGCAGCCTTATACACTGTTTTCCTACTGTCCAGAACTTGGAGCAGCACTGATTGTTTCAATGTAGTGCAACCAGCAGCATCTAAATATTTTTGCATTCAGTAGTCAGAGCAAATGGAGGCATGGGGAGAATGCTATTTTGTAATGATATTAAGGAAAGAGTTTTTTGAGTGTAGAAGATTTTTTGACTTTACATCACCTGTAATCTATGCACATATGGTACTAAGCTTTTCTAAGGCTGATTCATACTAGGTTGTTTCTTGGCCTCAATGGCCTGTGAGTGTGTAGTAATGCACACAATCAATGTAACAGCTAATGGGAGTCAATCTGCCCTGATCTGACTTTGGCAAAATAATCTGAAGGTATGCATTTTTGTGTAGAAATCTGGTCCATATGTGCAATCAGACTGACATAGTGTGAACCCACTTTAACAGGAGCTAGGGGAGTTTGTCTAGAAGAAAACTGTTTTTGTTGCCTTGACCAGAAAGCTGGCATATTACAAGGTCATTGAGACAACAGAGACATCAGAAGGAAGAAAGTCCTAGGGAAAACATTTACAAACAATTTCTCTGTGGAAGCATTGCAGGCATTGTTGTGGTAAAAGAAGGTTTGACCAGTCATCCATTATTGAAGTTTGTTTACCACAGTTCCCCTCAGATTTAAAAACGAATTTGAAACCATTGAAGGCATTCCAGTGGTAAGCATGTGGAAAAAAAAAACAGAAGAATTAAGTGGGCCGTATTTTACTAAAATGATCAGTGACCACCCAGAAATCCAGGTTTGTGAAGGAATCCGGGGGGGGGGGACACTGACCCACAGTTTATCTTCTACAATAAGATCCGGTTGCAGATCATTGATACTGTGAGTGCGTGTGTATGTATGTGTGTTTTTATATACAGTATACAGTATATAGGGGAAAGTAGTAGAATGCAGAACCCTTATATCTCAGATACATACGTGTTATGCAAGTGTAATATCTTAGTCATGAAGTACACCTGCAAAAATGACAGCATTAGACCATTGGATTCTTTAAATTGATATCCCAGTAGTATAGTGCAATCTATGTACATATACAGTAGATACATACAGTATATCATTTTTGTGCAATTGAAAGCCCATATCCTATAACTCAGCAGATCCCATATATCCCAGCATTACAGGAGAGGGCCCATATAACCCAGCATTACAATGTTAGTCCAGCTACCCTCAATGACCTCATATATCCAAGTATTACAAGGTAGATTCAGTATAGAAAATACTAATGTACAGAGTTTATCTTACCTATGCAGCTGACAAGGCACAGGGCATTCTTGTCATAAATCAGTTTTTTCCTAAATCAGTTCAGTTTCAGTGTTCTATACAGACATGTCTGCACCATGTGCTGGCAAATAGTTGAAAACGGATCTGCATGGATCAGATAGTACATTTAAACAAAACATTTCCTGGTGAGATGTGTTCAACAGCCTCCCACCAAATCCTATAAATATGTTTGATTTTATATGGTGGTATAGAAAATATGCATTTGCTCCCTTTGTTTAAATGTCTTTACATGTTTTATTTATATTTGTGTTGTGTTGTTATTTGCTACCACCAGATGAGAGTGAAAGAGATAATACCATGGAGTTATATGGGGATCTAAGCAATATCATAGAGGCAAGTAACTTATTATGAAGTTGTATTATTAGACACTGAATTTACATTGCATTACATACAGTAACTGTTCTTATTTGACTCATCAACTGCTGTTGGATGAGTTGGAATTATTTAGCAAGAATTTACTATTTATGAAGTGTAAAAGTTTTAGGCATCAGGTTTTTTATTTTTGGCAAGTACTGATATTTGATCCAATATATATTTTGGCTGATGTTAACAAAGCTACAGATAAATATTCCTGTAAACGTAATCCTTAAAAAATCAATAGCTATATGTAGGTGCATATGGTCCTAATTAATATTGTATTAATTAATTGGAGGTGTTCTATTAATGACAATTGTTTGATTTTAGCGAATGATAACTGCTTTTGAAGAACTTCGTTTACAAGCTGAGAAGTCAAGAAATTATTTTTATATTCAAAGTAAGAATAAGCAAAATGTTTTGTATCCATGCAAGAATTTTATATTATCCCATACTGGGCCAGATTCAATTTAGTGAAAAAAGGCTTTATCGCATGAAAGTCATGAACATCTAGTATGCAATTCAATTCAGAAAAACTTTTCTCAAGGTTATCACGTGAAAACTCTATATAAAAATCTATGGGAATTAGGAGAGAATTAGAAGTGAATTATGAGAAAAATGTTTTTTCCTCTAACTGAATATCCATGACTTTTCATGTGATAAACCGTGAGATAACTTTTTATCATTAAATTGAATCTGGCCCATTGTATGAGTGTAATTACTAAAAATACTCCAAATACTTTTAATGACCTATTCAAAATCTTTTTTATCTATTTCTTTCATTTACTATGCTTGTAATTTAAGCCATTTACATTTTCATGTATAAAATAAACGTTTAATTGTAAACCTTTCTGCATATATAATGTTATTTGCAAAGAATATATGCATGGAAGATGACTTCTTTATGTGGTACAAATATCAGCAATATTGAAAAAGTTAAAAGACCTGCCAAGTTGGGGGGTGATTAAACCAACAGAGGTGTGTGTAGCATGAACATGGCACATTAATGGGTGTAGCTATATTAATAACTAATACTTTTAAAGGGGTTGTTCACCTTCCAAACATTTTTTTTGTGTTCAGTGGTTTTCAGATTGTTCCCCAGAAATAAAGACTTTTTTCAATTACTTTCCATTATTTATTTTTTACTGTTTTTCCAAAATCTAAGTTTAAAGTTGAATGTTGGAGTCTGTGGTGTTTGAGTCTGGCAGCTCAGTAATTCAGGTGCAGACTCTGAACTGTTACAATTTTGCAACATTTAATTGATACATTTCACAGCAACATCTCTGGAGTATTAGCAACTATTGTATCAATTCTAACAGCTGCCTGTAATGAAACCCAGAGATTCTGCTCAGCAGGGACAAAGATAAGAAATGTATCCATTAAATGTATCAGTTTAGAACAGTTTAGTCCCAGAGCTGCTTTAGAAGGTGAAAAATGACACTTTAGACTTCAATATTAGAAAAACGGTTACAAATAGAAAATAGACAGTAATTGGAAAAAGTAATTGTGGCAGATTCACTAAAGCGCGAAGCGTCTAACGCTAGCGCTAATTCGCCAGCGTGGCGTCATTTTGCAACTTCGCAAATTCACTAACACGGACTCTGGCGAATTTTCGCTAGCGAAGTAGATAGACTTGCGCAACTTCGCACCCTTACGCCAGGCGAAGTTGCGCACTGACGAAGGATCGTAAATTTGCAAATTCACTAAGATGAGCATTTTCCTCTAGATTAGCACTTACGTTAGACATTACTTCGCCTCGTCAGACCAGGCGAATTTCAATACAATAGATAGGAGGTTGAAAAAAAAATAAATCTAAGTCCCAAAAAAACGCTGGCGTATTTTAGCATAGGAGGGTGATAGTCTGAAAAGGATCGATATTTTTTTGGGGGGGTTACCCTCCTTCCCCCCTACATTTCCAAACATACGGCAACACAACTATACAGGGGGCACATCTAGAGCAATAGGGCAACTTTATTTATTTTATTAAGGGTTTCCTGGGCTTGTGTACGCTACCGTTCGCCAACCTGAGCGTAAATTCCCACTTTAGTGGATTTGCGTAGCACTGGCGAAAATTCACCTGGCGAAGTGCAGCGAACGCTAGGGAAGCCTACGCTGGCGAATTTTCAGATCTTAGTGAATCTGCCCCATTATTTCTGGTGATCTATCTGAAAACAACTAGTTGTTTGATGGTGGACAATCCCTTTAAGTCAAGATGGAAAGAATATTCTTGCAGTAACTGCCAAGCCAATGCTGAACTGCTAAACTCCTTCCATTCAGAGCCAAGGATGGTTGTTTTTGTTATTTAAAAACTGTTCTGCAGGTGATCAAATGTCTGAAAACAATTTTTCATTGTGAACTGCAGGTTCATTAATTACCACTTGTATTGCAAAAAATTTGTACAAAAAAGGTACATTGCCATTCATCTGCTAAAATAGCCCTTTCTCAAGCTATTTGAACAATGGTTCCAAAATAGCAAGAATATTACTAGATGTGACATAGCATACTATTTCCAATTCTCAATACCGGGTTTTCTCCATGTGTACTGGATAAGGCAAACAAATACATGTGTCATCATATAAAATTTATTAAATTCTTAATGAATCAGATCATAGGGAGTGTAGGACTGGCCAGAGGCTGGCACAAGCCTAGAACCCACGAAATAGTGAAGCCACAGTCACCTTTTTTTATATATCATGTTTTTGCAATGCAATTTTCAGTTGTTTTATAAACCATTGTTGAGGCACTAAAGTTTTGTAACTAAACTAGGGTATATGCTGATGTGTTAAAACAAATGTATACCATTGAATTAGTTCATGTTCTCCAGGCTATTAGTAGGTAATCATGCATAAGACATAGCAAGGCCACAGAAGGGCAAATGACCTTGACACTGATCCAACCAATCACACCCTGATATTTCCAATCCATGTCCTTCGGTAAGGGGCTCCATACTGCTAGTTCATAGGGCCTACCACTCAGGGGTCTGAGGCAGGCAAGAGGGGTCTGAAAACCCCATTCTACTTTTGGACAAAGAATTCCTTTTGACAATTTCTGTTGTACTTAGTCTTTCATAACATGTGTCTCTCACACATATAATGCATAGGATTTGCTCTGGAGGTACAGTACCAGGAATAAGACTGGTCAGTCTTAAGGTCTGTGAGGACCTTTTCAAAGACATCAGTAAATTTCTGTAGCATTCAGAGAGTTCAGAGATAGAAGCAACAGTAAAAGCAGATGGAATGACTAGAGTTGAATATGTGAGCACTAGTTCATCAGTCCTATGACTAAAACTAGCTTTTGTTTAGCATCTTTTTTTTTTAAACATGAGTTTTCAACTATTTTTTTGTTTTGCCGAGGAAATTACCAAATGGAACTTGAAAAATCAAACAATAAAGCACAGAAGTTACACGAACTCCTGGAAGAGGCTAAAGAATCCTTGAAGAATTTCAAGGTGATGTGCTCCCTTTTGCTTGATCATAGCATAGGTCTCATCTTAATATTGTTTGAACTTTATATAATCACAATAACATAAATATGTACCCTCATATGTAATAAAAAGCACTGTGTTTGCCAATGGTAGCATCTATACATTCTTTAATAGGGCTGGGAAGGAATAGAGAAACACTAATATGTAAAAAAAAATTCCCTGGCTGCTTTAATGTGAATGAATAATTGTTTACTTTTAGGATGTCCAGACAACAATGCAAAATGAATTGCAGAATGCGCAATGTTTAATCATCTGTACAAACAAGGAAAAGGAGTCAAAAATACAGGAACTAGATGCAGTTAAAGTACAGCATGCATTGCAATTATCAGATCTTCAGTGTAATATTGAAATGTTAAAACAAACCCTTCAAACAGAGCAAACAAGGTAATATAATTGTACTTTTACAACTAGTTTGTTTTACCTTAACAAACATTACAATTGTTGGGGTTGAATCTAAAGTAATGTTATATAATAAACTAGACTTTTAAACTAGAATAAAATATGTGATATATTATTGCTTGTTTTTATGGAATATAAGAATATATGTATATATACATATATTTATTTAACTACTTTCACACCAGAAACCCTGATGTTACACTCAGGTTTATATACGGCTACAGTCTTGTGTTGTTTAAAGGAGAATCACTCTGGGGTGATTGTAATAACTTACCTAAAACCCAGGGCAGTTTTCTGCTAATATCAGCACTGGGCTGGGGCTCTTCTCAACAAGAACCCAAAGCAATCATCTTATTCTTTCTTCAAACACCTGTGGCCAGAGCATGCAC
>CM044433.1:51029725-51053421 GCA_024363595.1 Xenopus borealis | reverse complement strand
GGTAACCAGTCAGTGGAAACCAAGAGAGCTGCAAAGCAGGAAGTAATGTTCTATTATGTTAGATATCCAGTCACTCCAGCCTTTACCTAACTAACTATATTAGAAACATTTTTTTTATTTTGCACAGCCTATCTATTTATCCAGTTTTTATTTTTATACTGAACTGTTCCTTTAAAGCTGTTGAGATTCATTCAGACCAACAGGCACATCATCATTTGTTTGAATGGAAATCTTTCTATGACTCAGCCTCAAGAGAATTTTCAAGAGCTGATGAGAAATCTCAAGGTGTTTTATAATCTATGGAAACCTTGCATGACGCTCTAAGAATCGAGTGACAATACCCAAGAACAAAAAAAAGTTAAATATATATATATATATATATTTCAATTTAAAGGACAGGTAACATCAAAAAATGAAATTTTTTTAAAGTAATAAAAATATAATGCAGTGTTGTCCAGCACTGGTAAAACTGCTGTGTTTGCTTCAGAAACACTACTATTGTTTATATAAATAAGCTTTTGTGTAGCCATGGGGGCAACTAGTCAAAGGAGAAAAGGCTCAGGTTACACAGCACATAATGTTATCTGTTATCCATTACTTATCCTGTGCCATATAGCCCTTTTTCAATTTCCATCATTGCTACTTGGCAGCTTGTTTATTTGAACTATAGTAGTGTTTCTGAAGCAAACGGATCAGTTTTAACAGCACAGGGCAACACTACATGATATTTTCTTTACTTTAAAACACTTTAATTTTTTGGTGTTACTGTTCCTTTAAATTAATCTTTCTTTATGACAAAAATATACAATTATATATTGAAAATGTACCACAATTATTAATTTAAAGTATGTGAGATGTCAGAGATGAGTATGATAACCAAGAACAGATGCATGCCTACTCACATGGGAAGTCTGCAACCCCATTATATAGTACAAGTATGGGACCTGTTATCCACAATGCTCGGGACATGGAGTTCTCCGGATAACAGATTTTTCCATTAAATAAACACCTCCAATAAGTATTAATTATATCTCATTTGGGATCAAGTATGTTATTGTTATTACAGAGAAAAAGGAAATCATTTTTTAAAAAAGTAATTATTTGGATAAATGGAGCCTACGGGACATGGCCTTCCTGTAATTTGGAGCTGTCTGAATAATGGGTTTCCAGATAATGGATCCCATACCTGTACCCATGTTCTATTTTAAGGGGGTTTTCCATATATTTTAGTTTATTATGTTTTAGGGTCAGGAAAAGAAATGTATCGTTAAGCAATATACACTAATTATAATACACTAATAAAAATAATAATAATTATAATACACTAATTAAACAGGTTAATGTATGCATGAAAACTAACTGCAGATTCAGGAATAATGTAAGAAGTCCACTATCCATGAGATTTTCTTTCAAATCACTGCAGGCTGACAAAAACAAATGTCCTTATTTATTTATACTATTTTCAGGTTGTGGTCACTAGTTACAGTATGTTTCCACTGTAATCATTGTGGAGTGAAAGATGAATTCTAAATGACCCTGCTTTCAAGAGGAAAACTGCAGCAACTTTAATCCCTTGATGTCAAATTAGCGTTATGTCAGGGATTTTAGATATAGTCTCAGAGTAATAACCTATTTATATTCATAGGAGGATTAATTACCCTTTCTCTAAAAGGCTTGTTTCCATTCCGGCTGTAAAGGCTGATCGACACTTGTTAAACTTGCAGCATCAGAAAGCATAGGTTAACTTTATTAATTATGATAGTTAACATAAAAACCTCAAACTTTAAAGTTTCTCAAATTAGGAAAATCACAAATTAAATAAATAAAATGGGGACAGGGCTTCCATTCTGTTCATGGGTGGGAGGGGACTGTACAAGTTATTTATCTGCCCCCACCATGAACACAGGGGCGATCCTGCGCACACCGCTACCTGAGGCAGCCTTGATTTTGCCGCCCTTCCCCACGGCGTTCAAAAGTGAGCACCGGTCAGTGGTAGGGAGGGTCCACGGCGCTAGTGCAGAGCTCGCAAGTGAGCGCTCTGCACTAGAAGAGCCGAATTTCCGACTAGAAAACCAGAAATTTGGCTATTAGGTACCAGGAGTGGCATTTTTGCCACCCCTGGTAACAAGGGGGGCGCTGCTGCCTGAGTAAGTGCAGTTGCAGGTCCACTAAATGGACCACATTCCTGTTTATTAAATGTACTTGTCTCAACACACACTCGCATTCCAATATTAATGTTATTGCAACAGGAGCAACTCCTCTTGGGACCCCAATGATGAAATTATGGGATAAACACTGCATTGTGGGTAAAAACCTAGAGATCCCTTCTTAAATAGTATTTTGCACACTGCACTTGTGGGAGACACGTAATGTATATTTTATGATCACGTGAATTGAGTTGGTGGATAGATTGATCTATTTTAGAATAGTTTATGTGCACAATACCCAGTTCTCTGGGATGGTTGAGGTGCAGATGCCTGTTAACCAGAGTAAATGTCAGCCAAAAAAGACCTCAAATTAAGATCACTAATGAAGCATAAAAAGTAGACTTTTCACTTATATAGGGATCATACATTTAATTAAATTTAATTTTTTTTTAATTAAGGGAGTGCTGTCTGTTGCTCTCTGCTCTACTACAATTTACTATATCAGAAGAAGCCTCATATCTCAGAATTGAAGAATATTTGTTCCCTCCTCATATCTGTACTTAATTAATTAATACAGGTATGGGATCTATTATCCAGAAATCCATTATCCAGCTTACAATTAAAGGAGGGCCATATTCCATAGACTTCATTTTAAGACATGGGACCTCTTATCAAGAATGCTCAGGACCTAGGCTTTTCCGTAATTTGGTTCTTCATACCTTAAGTCTATTAGAAAATCATATAAACATTAAATAAACACAATGCTGGTTTTAATTCCAATAATTATAATTAATTATACCTTAGTTTGGATCAAGTACAAGGTACTATTTTATTATTACAGAGAAAAAGGAAATTATTAAAAATTTGGATTATTTGGATAAAATGGAGTCTATGGGAGACAGGCATTCTGTAATCTGGCACTTTCTAGATAATGAGCTTCCAGATAACAGATCCCATACCTGTACTTTGTACTTGATCCCACCTAAGATATAATTAATCCTATTAGGTTTAATTAATAGAATTATCTGTAAGATTACACTTGCCTTAAGCCCTACTCTGGTGTCTGATGTTTTGTTGATAAAATAGTTGACTGTTTAGGCAAATTCCAAGATAAACGTATATCTAAGCAGTTAGGGCAAGGCCAGACGGGGAGATTCGAGGGAGATCTGTCGCCTGGCGACTTCTTGCCGCAACGAATCTCCCCCGAATCTCCTCGAATAGCTAGTCAGTGCTGCGCACTCGCTAGGCGTAAAATCGCCTGCGCTTGTTCACACGCAGCGGCGCGATTTTAAAAGTTGCTCAAAATTGCCTGCCGAGGCAACTTTGAGCGACTTTTAAAATCGCGCCGCTACGTGTGAACAAGCGCAGGCAATTTTACGCCTAGCGGGTGCGCAGCGCTAATTAGCTATTCGGGGAGGTTCGGGGGCGATTCGTCACGGCGAGAAGTCACCAGGCGACAGATCTCCCCCGAATCTCCCCGTCTGGCCTTAGCCTTAAGAAGCCTGATTGTATAATTCCAGAATTCCTTACTTTGCAATGTATCTGTTGAATTTCCAGAAGTCCATTTAGATGATGTTACTGCTTGAGTACTGTTTGGTAAAGCTGTATTTTCTTGGGCTGGGTGAGTTGTGTTTAGGGTTAAATGACCTGTGCCACCAGTATAACCAGTCACTGATACATTGATAGTAGACAGCAAAGTAGCAATAGTAGTTATAGTAAGAGATCCATTCTCAGATGGGGAATTATCTGTTGTCGGTCTTGTTGCAGTAAAAACAGTAGTAAAGGCTGTGGTGTTTTCATGACCTGTGCTTGAGACATTACTTGCATTATTTGTTCTATCCAAAGTCGGAGTAGTGGAATGTGCTGATGAAATGTACTCAGTACTCCTTAAACTCACAGAGGCCCCTTCAGTTGTAGACGTGACGTTGTCTAATTCTGTTACTGGTACATTCTCAGCCATGACATCCCGTAATAAAACCATGACAGAAACAAACAAGATGGAGTCAAAAGCTTTTGTTACAATTAAGGCCATGGCAGTTGCTGCAGCTGATGAAATTCTAAAAATAAATTGAAAAAGCAGTATAAATACCATGCAATCTTTTGGTTTTGTTCAAAAGCACATATTTGCCTCATTGCTTTATTACATAACCTTCTTATAGGGCATCACAAGCAGGAATGAACTGAATGCAAAAACAGGCAATGTAACAAAGTCATTATTTTTGTTCTTCCAGTGGCTCTCATCAACAACGTACAAGAACGAGTTTAAACCTACATACTATTTACTATACTACTGATACAGGCAAACTAACTGTACTTGTTTGTCATAATAACAAGGAGGAGGCTCAGCTCTTACTAAAAACAGGAAAGTCTGCAGCAAGTTTCAGTCACTAGGTATTATAAATAACAAGAGACTGACAACAGCATTGAAATCTGACGCACGTGCATTTCATATATCAGCCTGTATAACCCCATCCAAAAATGTGATCTCAAACAATATAAAAGTCTAAAAGTCACTAAGTTTGCCCAGGAGCAGTAACCTATAACAACCAATCAGCAACTAGCATATAGTGATCAGCAACTAGTATATAGTGATCAAATATCCTATTGGTTGCTACTGGTTACTGCTCCTGGGCAAACTTAGTGCCTAATATTATATATTGGGGCTAATGTCCCAAGTGCAGATCACTGTGCAAAGTGGAAAATGCAGGTGCAATCTGCTAGGTTTGCAGAGACTTGAGTTCTCCCCTATGAATACAGTACTGCCTGCATTTGGCATTTTTGAATTAATGAGGTCAGGGTGGGGATCAGAGTGTGCTGTGTCCCTCTGAAGATTTTTTTGCAGGGGGGCCCAACGCATTCTAGTTATGCCACTGGGCACCGCAGAGGGAAATCTGGGCCTGAAGACACAGACTGCAAACGGAGTCCAGTACTTTTTTTTATTTGCTTACAGATTTTAGTTTTCTAACTAACAGTGTACAATAAACAAGAATAATAATCATTGGAAATAAAAGGGGAAAGGGTAAAAAACAACTAATGGTGGCCATACACGGGCAGATAAAAGCTGCCGACAGACTGTGTCGGCAGCTTATCGGCCCGTGTGGGGGGGCCCTCCAACGGGCTTTCCCGATCGATATCTGGCCGAAAGTCGGCCAGATGTCGATCGGGCAGGATTAAAAATCCCGTCGGATCGCGGCCGCATCTGTTCGTTGATGCGGTCCCGCGATCCGACCGCCCGTTCTGATCCGAACGTTGGGCCCTCGGATCAGCCCGATATCGCCCACCTCAAGGTAGGCATATCGGGGAGAGATCCGCTCGTTTGGCGACATCGCCAAACGAGCGGATCTCTTCTTGTATGGCCACCTTAACTAGTGGGAATAACATAAATATGCTTAGTACAAAGAATTCGGGCCAATGCTAAGAAATACATTTAAGAAATTCATATATAGGATGAGTAAATATCAAGGCTAAAGTAAGGAAAGTAAGGACAGTAACATGAATTATAAAAACAAAAAGTGTTTTAAAGCAATACAAATATAATGCAGTGTACTGGTAAAACTGCTGTGTTTGCTTCAGAAACACTATTATTGTTTATATAAATAAGCTGCTGTGTAGCAATGGTGGCAGCCATTTAATGGAGTAAAGGCTAAGGTTACACAGCAGAACATAATGTTGTTATCGGTTATCCACTATTTAACCTGTGCCGTATAGCCTTTTTTCAATTTCCACCATTGCTACACAGCAGCTTAGTAGTGTTTTTGAAGCAAATAGATCAGTTTGATATTTTCATTACTTAAAAAAATGTATCTAATATAGTTAGTTAGCCAAAAATGTAATGTATAAAGTCTGGAGTGATTGGATGTCTAACATAACAGAATACAATACAACATCCTGCTTTTCAGCTCTCTAAATCTGAGTAAGTCAGCGACTTGAAGGGGGGCCACATGGGACATAACTGTTCAGTGAGTTTGAAATTGATCCTCAGCATTCAGCTCAGATTCAAAAGCAACAGTTATGACCAATGTGGCCCTCCCTCAATTCACTGATTGGTTACTGCCTGGTAACCAGGGTAACCAGTCAGTGTAAACAAAAGAGAGCTGAAAAGCAAGAAGTAGTGTTCTGTTCTGTTCTGTTAGACTTACAGTCACTCCAGCCTTTATACATTACATTTTTGCCTAACTAACTATATTGAAAACATTTTTTATTTTGCACAGCCTATCTATTTACCCAGTTTTTACTTTTATACTGAACAATTCCTTTAAAATACTGCCATTGTTTTGGTGTTACTGTTGGATGAGGATGCATTGCTCCTATTGGTGCTTTGCTCTGTACTTAGAGTCATATATGAACTCCATGGCAGGCCATAGTTCATTTGACTGTGCATTTGAATACTAAGTTAAAGAATGAATAACAAAAAACCCAAAAAATCGGAGGGGTTGAATTCCCCTTTCAGGAATTTGTAGCGGAAAAAAATGTTTTGACTCCCACTGACTTCAATGCATTTTGCTGCAGTTTTTTGCAGTTTTGCAAAAAATTTCTGTGAAACAGGACAAATTCGATGATCACTAATCATCAACAATGTTTTTTAGAGAAGTTTACAGACTGCCTAGTGATGCTGTATATAAGAAATTCTACATAGAGGGACAAGGCAAGCTAAATACCAGAATACCTGACTGATTAGAACATAGGCTTGTCCATACAAAGGTGGATGCAACTGTGTACTTCTGATGTCATATATTCACACACACACAGTATATGTGTTACATTTCAGGTGTTTTCACATTTGTAATGGGTATTTGTTTTTTTTTTTACTGGTCATATTTCCAGTGGTTTTTCCCTGACTGGAGTCTCAGTTGTGCAGGCTACATACAGTCAATGGATATGGGTCTCCCCTAATTTATCCCTGATGAATATACAAGCAGATACTCAAAAATCTGGGTAATTCTTGCACTCCATACCTGCCCCTGAGGTACTCATATCAGGGCAAAGCATGAAAAAAATGTTTCTGATAAGATATCCAGAAAATGTGCTCCTTTGGGAGGTGGAAGGGGAGAAGAGTTTGGGAAGAGCAGCTTGACAGAACTATTGCTAACCCATCCAGTCATGTACAGTATATTTTGACAGTTCTATTTAAATGAATGCGCAAGGGAGACTGTAACCCTCTGATGTTATTTTCAAATACTGTGTATAAAACAGAAAGCCACCGTGTGCTGTTGTTAGTAAACAGAAGCCCTGATAAGCAAGTTGTTAATAAACAGTTATGTATAGTAATGGGTGAATCTCCCCCGTTTCGCTTCGCCGAAAAATTTGCGAAATTGGCGAAAAAATTCGTGAAATGAAACGAGTCGCGTTTTTGACTCGCGTCGCTTCAAAATGACGCGCAACTTTTTCGGCAAATTTTTTTTGGTGAATTTTAGCTGGCGTTTCGCGAATCGCGGGAATTCGCCGCGAATTCGCCTCTGGCAAATAAATTTGCCCATTACTAGTTATGTAATATACTGCCATATTGTTATTTGTACTCTAAATGTTTTAACATTACACATTCTGATTTAACTGAAGAATTCCCCTAAGGAAAAATGATCAAACACAGATACAGATACAGCCACATGTGTCATTTTTCTCTATAACTATAACGTTCTTCACACACACACACTTCTGCCAGCATTTTACTTATTTTTGTACAGCTGATTAATTGGAGTGTCCACTATGGGTCTGTAACCTGCCACCCAAAAATTGTTTCCCTCGCCAGAGATACAGGTTAATAGCCCCTTCACTCCTGTTAGAGGAAGCAATAGTTTTTTCTTATTTTAAATGACCCCCTAGGAGTTCTATGCCTGTTGCAGGCAGCCATGTTTAGTGCCAAGCATACATAATGATCAAAAGTTGTGGCACTAAATAGTTATATTATACAACATCTTTGATGGGGAAGTTTTATTTTATGTTCTATATTATTTATTTAAAGGGATACTGTCATGGGAAAACAAGTTTTTTTTCAAAACACGTCAGTTAATAGTGCTGCTCCTGAAATCCATTTCTCAAAAGAGCAAACAGATTTTTTTATATTCAGTTTTGAAATCTGACATGGGGGCTAGATATTTTGTCCATTCCCCAGCTACCCCAGGTCATGTGACTTGTGCTAACACTTTAGGATGGAACTGCTTTCTGGCAGGCTGTTATTCTTTCTCAATGTAACTGAATGGAACACAGTGGGACATGGGTTTTTATTATTGAGTCTACCAGGCAGCTGTTATCTTGTGTTAGGGAGCTGTTATCTGGTTACCTTCTTATTGTTTTGTTGATAGGCTGTTGGGGGGGGGGGGGGGGGGAGGGAGGGGGTGATATCACTCCAACTTGCAGTACAGCAGTAAAGAGTGACTGAAGTTTAGCAGAGCACAAGTCACATGACTTGGGGTAGCTGGGAGATTGACAATATGTCTAGCCCCATGTCAGATTTCAAAATGAAATATAAAAAATCTGTTTGCTCTTTTGAGAAATGGATTTCAGTGCAGAATTCTGCTGGAGCAGACCCAAAAGGAACACTCATCATTTAACTACTGCTCTGCCAAAAGTCACATGTAGAGACAAATAACAAGTGTGTAAGGACTTAGTCAGCTCTCAGGTCAGATGCTCAGTTGACTGCATTTTTGTATTTACTTTTCATCACAAGATTTTCAAAAGTGAGATGAAAAAACCATTGGAAGTGGGAATGCTTAAAGCTGCAAACATATACAGGCCGGTATGTTGTAAACAGAACTGGAGAATTCAGAAGGATTTCCAGCAGTTTAATCTTTAGTTTTTAAATTTTTCAAACTATTTCTGGCCTTTTGAAACTGTATTAATGAATTTACATATTTCCAAAACTGATACCTCTGTCAATTCATCTGAATTTGTTTTGCTACTTTGAGCTTTCTCATCTGAATCCTTACTCCCAGATGCAATGCACTTATGGGGAGGAAGAATCTTTTCCTCCATGGAAAATACATTCAGTAAATGTCAGTAGATATTGGCACCTCTGATTAAAATTTAAGAAGGATTTCCAAATTAGCCCTACAATTTCTGCAGTTACAGTACATGGGACAGAAAGTAGACAATGAGCTACTAAAAAATATTTTTTATTTTTAAAAAATATTTTTTTGGGGCTGATGCCTGTGTGGTCTTTAACTGTGGACGGGATCAGGAGCAGGACTTTCTAATGCCAAGGTGCCTCTAACCTTATCTACCTGCTTACTGAACATAACAGCGTGATAACAAAAGTTAAATAAAGCTGCACAAATGATTCAAACCTTTTAATAATGAGTTCCAGTTGAGTTCTAGACTTTTAGATTCCTTTCTATTGTAATGCAGAAAAAGAAATGCAGCTGTGGTATAGGGGAAGGTTGCAATTGAAACATATGTTACATGCTGCATGTAATTATTGCAGGAAAACCCAAGGCCAGTATAGTCACAACATTCCTTTTGTATCCACAAAGAATAAACACAAGAGACAATAGACATGTGTGAAGAAAACCAAACGTTAGAGAAATGACAACAAGTTAATAAGAAACCCAGTCTTCCGTCTTACATGATATCAGTTAGGGTGTCTCTGTATGTAAATAACCACAGTTTCAACACAGAAAAGATGTCTAATGTCTGTAAAGCTCTGAGGAAATGTGTTGGTGCTACAATAAACAACATTAAATAAATGGATAAATAAAAGAAGAGACTAATTCCTGGCTACATTGCTCCTTACCTGGCTTAGAAGGCCCTTCCAAATAATCCTTACAGTTAACGTGTTGCTGCTTTCTCAGTTCCAAAATGGGATTGTCTGAGACAAAGCAGTTTTATTGCTCTGTAACGCAGTTAAAATACTGCTCTCTTCCGGGTGAAACAATTTCTAAAGTACTTCGACACTTATCACAGGCTTTGTTTGTGGAGTTTCAGCGACTTTCTTTTCACCAATGTTCCCTTTAGCATTTCAGAAATAGTTAGAAGTTTGGCAGCTCGGATCACGGGTGGATATATTACCTGCAGGCAGCTGTTCTAGGTCGTAACAGGTTTATTATTTGCTGAAAGCCTTTGTGTAATACTCTCCCTGGAGGGCTGAACCAGCCATGGTAATATCTCTATGGAAACGACTGAAAGTTTAACCAGTGTTTAGAGATTACATAGGGTGGTTTAACAATAGGCCTTGGGTGCACCTGAGGAAGTGGCCTGGGGAGTGGCAAGGAAAGGTCTTGTCTAATAATAAAGCAATTATAACACCTCTTCAGTGTGAGCTAAATTTGGAAATTTTCAGCAACTTGTATTCTGTGAACCGATTTATTGGTTCTGTTCCATCATATTATTTAAAATGCAGCCCCATAATAAGCCAAATGTACAGCAAAATATACATATTAAAAAAAATATCATGCAAGTGGTCATTTACAACGTATGTGCAGAAACAAGCACAATTCATGTTTTTGCACTGCAGGTAATATTAATTACTTCAGGTCTATGCACCCCAAACTGAGCCATCGACCAAAATTGTTTAAAAAAATCTAAGTTATAAACCGCGGTTTATAACTTTGATTTTTTTTAAACAATTTTGGTCGAATTGAGGGGTGGGAATTGGAGAGTGCTCGAGGGATTACTTAAAACTTTTTCTCATTCACCAGGAGGCCGTGGATTTGTGGTTTTTTAGGATATTATAGTCTCTTGTTGAAATGATAGGGCATAGTTAAATTACGAGACCACAGTCCCGGATTCTCTGCCTTCTCCAGCTTTGTGGTGTCCCAGGGAAGAAATTGAATAGGTAGCAGCTTTTGGGACAACTCCACCTCTTCTTTATTTCCTTTTCCGTCTATATTGTATGAACTTGAGCACTAAATTATTGAAATGCTTTTATCTAATGAATTGTAGTCCTTGGATCAATTGATATACCTTGATTATTGAAAATCTTTTTAGCACCTAAATTACCTTTTTACTATTTATTCACTATTTATTAATTTATCCTCAATCACTATTTATATAAACTTTTTAAACAATTTTTTGGGCTGATAATCATCTTAGCATTAAAGAATTGTTATTAACTTAAATATATGAATTAAGCACTGCACTTTAGTGATACCTAATTAATTTTTGCTCAAACTAAATGAGCCACGAATGAATTGAGGTAATTAAGTGAAATTTCACGTGATTTAATTTGAGTTGGCTGAAATTTTTTCTCTAGCTAAATTTCTATGCACTAGGGTATATTACCATTGACTAATAGTATATAAAAGGCTAAGTGGGGTTCTCTTTTTTCTCCTTTTCAAGTAATTATTTGATATTGGCCTGAGGCCAAGTCTCCACTTTGCCCTAAGATATAAAGCATCATTTACGTAATCATTTATAGATAGGATATATTGTTGTTCTGATCATCATACATGTTATGGCCACAATTCTATTGTTTTATCGGTTTGTGTTGACAGCCAAACAACAGGACATCATTTTCTTATTTACTGAAGCACCACAAACTGGCATTGGCCATTTTCAAAACTTCAAAGAACAGACTAATATCGATAGTATACAGACAATTCTTGAGACCGTCTGGCCCCCATGAACGTAGCTGAAATAATTTTGTATATTTATTTGGATATTATAATTAATTGGCACCATTTGGCTCAGCTGACATGTACATTGCACACATTTTCCTTCACTTTGAAAAAAATGAATGGGAACAGTAATTTGTGACCCAATGGCTTGCAAACTACTGATAAGTTGGGTTCTTGACAGCAACCAGAACACTTTTGTTCCTTCTTGTTTTTTGAGACTATAGGCAAGAGTTAATAACCAACACTTTTTAAAAATTTTCCTTTTACACACAGAGATACAGAGGCAGCAGTCTGAAAGGCAGGATGAAAACCAGAAACATCTGAATCATAGATGGAGCGTCTGTGTCAAAAGCACAGAAGAAACCTTTCAAAGGAGGAGCAGGTCTATGATGCAGTATTAATCAGACAATTATACACTGCAGAAAACAAAGGGAATTGGATAGTTGTGTACAGAAAGTCACAACATG
The DNA here is from genome assembly GCA_024363595.1 of Xenopus borealis. Classification (NCBI taxonomy): domain Eukaryota; kingdom Metazoa; phylum Chordata; class Amphibia; order Anura; family Pipidae; genus Xenopus; species Xenopus borealis. Next base: position 51,041,259 of record CM044433.1, on the reverse strand, counting down.
TAGAAACTAAGATAAAAAAAACAGATGGTAGTCAGTAAGAAGATAAACAGAGACATTTCTTCCCACATTCCTTCTCTGTTCTTTTCCCATTTTTCTTTTTTAACACAGCCACTCAATTTCAGGGGCTTAAAAAGTAAGTGGACCATTAACTCAAAGGCTATTTCATGGGCAGGTGTTGGCAATTCCTTTATGTCTATCAATGAAGCAGATAAATGCCCTGGAGTTTATTTGAAGGGGGGGTGCTTGTATGTGGATGATTTTGCTGTGATCACACAACATGTGGTCTAAGGAGTTCTCCATGCAGGTAAAACAAGCTATCCTTTAGCTGCAAAAACAGAAAAATCCCATCTGAGAAATTGCTACAATATTAAGAGTGGCAAAATATACAGTTTGGTACATTCTATGAAAGAAAGCACTGGTGAACTCGGCAACGCAAAAAGACCTGGACGTCCATGGAAGACAACAGTGGTGGATGATCGCAGAATCATTTCCATGGTGAAAAGAAACCCCTTCACAACAGCCAAACAAGTGAACAACACTCTCCAGGAGGAAGACATATTGATATCCAAGTCTACCATAAAGAGAAAACTGCATAAAAGTAAATACAGAGGGTGCACTGCAAGGCGCAAGCCACTCATAAGCATCAAGAATAGAAAGGCTAGATTGGACTTTGCTAATAAAAAAATCTAAAAAAGCCAGCACAGTTCTGGAAACATTCTTTTGACAGATGAAACCAAGATCAACCTGTGGTCTTTATACAAATGGCCTGCAGGTGTCACCAGAATGAATGCAAGAAATAAGTATGGAGAAGGTGTGGAACAGCTCATGATCCAAAGCATACCACATCATGTGTAAAACATTTGGGAAGCAGTGTGATGGCTTGGGCGTGCATTAGGGTTGCCACCTGTCTGGTTTTGACCCAGACAGCCCGATATTTTGAAGGGCTGCCCGGGTCAATACCTCCTGCCCGGTTTTCCAAATAAGGTAAACCGGGCGGGATTAGCTTGATTGACACAGTGATCGGCCAATTGGCGACCGTTTTGTCATAGCCCCACCCACTGACATCATGAACCCTCCCAATGATGTCACGGGCCCACCCACTGATGTCACAGGCCTGCCCCCCTGTCCGGGATCAGCCCCACGAAAAGGTGGCAACAGTAGCGTGCATGGCTGCCAGTAGCACTGGGATACTAGTGTTTATCCATGATCTGACACAGGACAGAAGCAGCTGAATGAATTCTGAGGTGTTCAGAGACTTACTGTTTGCTCAAATCCAGCTAAATCCAGTCAAATTGATTTGGAGGCGTTTCATAATACATCTGGACAATGACCCAAAACATACAGCCAAAGCAACCCAGGAGTTTATTAAAGCAAAGCAGTTGAATATTCTGGAATGGCCAAGTCAGTCACCTGATATAAACCCAACTGAGCATGCATATCACTTCAGACAGAAAGGCCCACAAATAAACAGCAACTGAAAGCCGCTGCAGTAAAGGCCCTGCAGAGCATTACAAAGGAGGAAACCCAGAATCTGGTGATGTCCATGAATTCAAGACTTCAGGATGTCATTGCCAACAAAGAGTTTTCAACCAAGTACTAGAAATTAACATTTTATTTTCATTTTTTTAATTTGTCCAATTACTTTTGATCCCCTGAAATGAAGTGACTGTGTTAAAAAAAGGCTTAAGTTCCTCACAGGGTTATGCAATCTTTTTGTTTAACCCACTGAATTAAAGCAGAAAGTCTGCAGTTCAACTGCATCTGAGTTGTTTCATTTAAAATTCATTGTGGTAATGTACAGAACCAAAATTAGAAAAAAAAGTTGTCTCTGTCCAAAGGTTTATGGGCCTGACTGTACCTATTCTTGTGCAGGAATTAGCTGTGAGAATTTCTATGGCTCACTTTAAATGAACCAGTCAATGTGCTTGACTTTAAAGAGTTTGGAACAGGATTCAGGAAGGATTTTATAATGTCAAGCTCAATTATATGGAAACGTAATCAGTGTATGTTGGTGCATGTACCTGTAATAAATGTGATTTTATTTTTTTGCACAACTGAGTGTCGTTAATTTAGAGGGCCCTGCAACTGCAATTGTGTTTGTAAATGACCTAAAGAGCATCCACCTTGTCTGCAGCTACACGGTCTGTTACCCCCTGATCTCTTGTGGCATTCTAGCTATGGGACTTAGAGACTATGTACTGATACAATGCAACACATAACATATACAATTGAACAAAAGTCATGTGGGTTAAATTTTTACAAAATTTAAATATGAACCAGTATTTTGCTTAGATGCCCACAGACCTTAGACCTGTGAATTAAAACAACAGTAGTCTCTGAAGCAGCTCTCTCCTCACCTGTCAAAAATAACATTCAAACAAAATAAAAATTCACATAAATGTGCACATTTGTCACAGCAGCGCCAAAAAGGTAACTCGTTGCTTTGGATTTACAAAATCAGCTGCACTAAACATGTCATACACAGTGTTTCACTGTTTCTGGTAGCTGGTTAAGTGAGGGTTCATACAAAAACTGGGGAAAAAACAATAACTATGCTCAAAAGAAAGTGAATTGAGTCAGCATATGGCAGAGACATAACTTCAGAGGCCCAGACCTCCAGCATATATTTGTTTTGATCCCCTACCCCTTATGCATATGTATGTGCAGGTCCCCAGTGACAAACATGCACTTTCGGATCACCTTCACAACACCCACCTGTCTTTGCCATGACCCCTGTGCCCTTAGGCAGCCTCAGTTGCTTTCCATACAGTTACTACACTGACAGAGGGGAACTAATATAGACCAGTGTTTTTACATTCCTCTTGTTTGGCGTTGGCATTTAGAGAGGTGCAACATTCCTTGCAAATAAATATGTTTTGTATATACAAAAGGAGTCTAGAGATTTCAATTCTGTTTATACTCTATATAAAACTATTTTGGTTTCGGGTGTCAATGCTGCACTGGAAACTGCAAACATGAAAGCAACTTGTCTACAATGGATACTGCTTTCAAGGATTATTTTCATTTGGCAACAGCTTCCCTGCAAGTATAAAAATTAGTATAGATATTGCATTGTTTCAGAGGGGTACTGTTTTGTACATACATTATAACGACGTAGAAAGAAGTCCACAAGCACACCATTCTATTGCTCAGTGAAGTAGGTGTTTTATTAAGCCCATGTATATCCACAAAACTGCAACATTTCGGGCACCACTGGGTCCTTTAGCAAGCCCAAAGTGTTCACACTAAGAGATCTCAATTTTAGGAGAGAGTGAGGGATGAGGGTATAAGTAACAAAATTCTTCCCACATCCAGGATACAGTTAACCCAATAATGAGTGGTATTTGTATACATATTAGTTAAGAGACAGGCTCAAAGTCCTTTACTGAAGTGTCTATAACAAAAATCTTTAAAAGTGTCCATAAAATGTCCATTATATTCTGTACAAAAGTAATTTGGGCTATAAAAGTTCTCGTTAAAGTCCATGTATAAATGTTATTGACTGAAGAGTACCCCTCACATTGGTTATCCAGTTGAGCTAAGAAGAATGGGCGTAAGAGCAAGGATAATATTGCATTACAAATTTGTCAATATAGTTTTTATCACCATAAATCTGACATATCTGAGATGTATAGTAGGCATATTCCCCACATAGCACACAGCACTTTTCCTGAGGCACTTTTCTAAATGCAGAATTAGTGAACCAAACTCAGGGTGTCCAATGTAATTCTTGTTAATAGCCTTAAAAATTAAGATTGGAACATAAGAAGATCTAATAATGCATGGGATAACTAAATATACATAAACACTTACTAACGGATATAAAGGACCAACCACTTATATATGTGTAAAGAGTGCTGGGGTATAATCCCTGTTCAGACCTCTGGGCCATCTCTGGAGTAGTCTATCACAACATCACCTGGGGATCCCTACTGTGTGTATATTTGCAATTTAAGTTGGCTTATAGAATGTTTGGCTTGGTGAAAATTGGTAAGGTTCCTACGAATAGTGGATTTATGTTTGGAAAACCGTTCCTTCATTATGTTGTGTAGTTTCTCCAATATAAATAAGGCCACATGGACATTTGAACAAGTAAATTACTTATGAAGATTCACATGTGAAGTAGTGTTTGATCTCATTCTTACACATATGTGGGTAATGAAAGAACTCCCAATGTCAGCCTTAATCAGCTGATCTCGCAGGTTTTTACCTCTCTTATATGCCATCATGGGAGGTGTTTGAAAGGATGGTATACTGTATGTGGTGAACATGACTGTAAAATATGCCAATGTTTGCGTATTATGTTAGATATGTGGAGGCTATCTGTAGTATATGTTCAGCTTTTGCACACTAAAGGGAAGTCAGGTTTCACATACAGTTTTAGAAATCTCTGCACATTGGACAGGATTTTGATGAAGCATGGGGAGGGTTTAGGCGGTAAGGAGAAGCAAGATATAAAGGTGTAAGACAACAAATGACAGTAGATATGGATATATCTATAACAAAACAGTGGCTCTAACAGACACCAGGAATGTACAAGAGACAAATGAAGGGCTATTAATGTTAGCAGAAGGACTTAGATGGCAGCCATGCTAAACATTTTACCAGGTGATGAACAGGTTTCCATTTACGGGAGAGAACAAGGATGCTATTAACAAATTGATTGCAGGAAGTCTCAGAGACTGGCAAGCAGTAGATTACAATTGTCTGAAGGTGGCCATACAGGGTGAAATCCGCTCGTTTGGCAACATCACCAAATGAGTGGATCTCTCCCCAATATGCCCACCTTGAGGTGGGCGATATCGGGCTTATCCGATCGTGGGCCCTAAGGCTGTGGTGCACCTGGACCACTGTTTCTACTGGAGTATTTCTTACCATTTGTTTTTTTGTTTCCCTTTTCTTCTAGTTTAGTGAACTCTTTTTTTTTTTTATAACTGAACCTTCTCTGGTGCTTCTCTAGAACTATTTCAGGCTTGTTTTGATAGCTCATTGGTCTTCATGATGTTGTTTGTTTTTGATATCTCCTATAACAAACTGTGGGGTCTTCCAAAAACAGCATATAGTGTTTACTGAGATCGTGTGACAATTCTATTGGATACAAATTGCAATCATTCATCATATGATGTCTGAAGGCAATTGGGTGCACAAGAGTTTACTTGGGGCTTCACATCAATAAGGTGAATTTTCATCAGATCTTCAATTTAATTGTAAATAATTTTGGTAACTTGTTTTATTTTTCTTCACTTGGACACTATGGACTATTTTGTGTTCATCAAACTATGGAAAGATAAGAAGGAGTGAATTCTTACACAAGGCATAGTTGATTGTAACCTCCGCTGGAACAGGGGAGCTTGTAAATTATCCAGTCTCTAAGCATGCCCCCCTTGAGAAGATGCAATTAGTGTAAAATCTGCTTGGAATGTTAATAACACAGAGCAAAAACAAATATGACCTTATCATATTTCCATTAGACACATGCAGTAGGGAAGATTAAGAGCTTGAAAAACAAAGCACATACCTGGGATGATATGTAATAAGAATTAGTTTGGTGAATTTGGGCTCCTCTGAAATATGTGGTGGAGAAAACTTATGTTGTTTGTTTTGGCAGCTATAGTCCAGTAGTGAAGTGGACAATTTAACTTTACCTGGTCATCTGTACCTGTCACATTTTGGTTGAATAGACTTATCAGCTAACCGCCTTCTGCACAATACTTGTATTTATGGCTTTTGTAGTTGTTTGCTTCTCTGACGTGATGGTTAATTGTTTCTTTTGCCATATTTGACCAAAGTCCTGTTAAATTTTTCCTTAGCTTCTGCTGTGAATGGGAGCAGAGAATTGGTGTAGAAGAAATCAAAACAAACCCTTGCTTGCTGACTGGGGAACATATTAGGTAAGAAAAAAAAAATATAGTCATTAATAACATAGGGCAGAGACATACATCTCTGGAATCTTAACGTATAAATCGCCTGGGGGATGGCACTCGAATCACTTCGTTTTCTGAAGTTGCCCGCAGTTTCCTTGTGAGTCGAATTTGGAAAACGAATCGATAACTTATACACATCAATTAATTTGTTTGAGCTGTAAAGGGGTTCTAATGGCACACAGGGCATTTTGACAACTATAGTGCAGTTAAAGTGAATAACAAATAGGGAAGATTGTAACATACTTACCTTGATCTTCCTTTCCTGTACGAACTCCATGTCAGTACTTCCTGGGTTAACCCCTCCCCCATGCTCCCATCAGAAGGACCTTCCCCTAGCCTTTAAAGACCGGCCACACCCACCTACCTGCATCTTTGTAACAAGCTTCTAAATCACTTGAAAAAAGGGCAGGCTGTACTGACATGGAGTTCATACAGGAAAGGAAGATCACGGAAAGTATGTTACAATCTACACTTTTCCCTTTACGAACTCCATATATGCACATATATGCAGATGGCCCATACACCTACTTATATACATACATTACATATACACACAAATACGCCCACATGTATTAATAATACATGTATACACCTAATACGCACGCATGTAAGACTCTTATGCAGAACACTTACACGCAACAATTAACCCAAGGTTAAACTTTCATTCTGAAGGTATTGGCATACTTACTCATCAAATAACTAGACAACTGAGTTACCATAAGTGATCCTTTAGGGACCACCAATAGGGTGTAGAGCCATGGTGCTAGCATGTATTAACCCACATGCTTTATCATAGCAGATTACTATATAGGCCTCTGTGAGGACCCTGTAATACTGCTCTCTGGCAGAGTACACGGACCAACCCCAGAGCTCCAGCTATGGATATTGAATGATACTGCCTATTTGACAGGAAATAAGGAGCAAACTCCTTAATCAGTGGGTTCCACTAGTAAAGTTACCCCCACTGAGTACAATTATGTGATTCATCTGTCTGTACAGACACCAGCTGAGTATAACCAAATGGTGATTCTTGTGCAACTACCAGCTACAGCAAGTGGAGATGGCCCAGCCCACTGGTGCCTTACCTGATCCAGACGCTGAAGTACCAAGGACTCCAAGATATGAGGCCATGTGCTGGGGAACAAAAGGTCCTGTTGACCAAAACCCCTGTTCCTAGGACGCCGTATGGGCAGGCCTAATGCTTTCCCAATCTTAAAAGAACAAACTTCTTTGCTTCCAATGAGAGCAAAATGAGAAGAAAAAAGACACCGGTACGTGGGTGTGGCCGGTCTTTAAAGGCTTGGGGAGGGTCCTTCTGATGGGAGCATGGGGGAGGGGTTATCCCAGTAAGTACTGACATGGAGTTCATAAAGGGAAAGGGAAAATGCCTTCCTGTCTCCTATTCAAATAAATACATAGTCGCTACTGTAATTTTAACCCTAACATCCAGATTGCTGAAATTGCAAACTGGAGAGCTGCTGATAAAATGCTAAATAACTCAAAATCCACTAATAAAAAGTTTAAAAAAAAAGGATAACACTCTCTACATCATCTGAACAATCCTTTTAAATAGGAAATACAGCTTCCTGAAAACATATTGAACTTCCCTATTTATATGTTTAGCCAACAGATTGTTCCTCCATTTCTGGAAATCACAACAGCAGACAGATCAAAATCAGGTTTAAAAATTACTTACTACATTCCTCATTGTACACTCAGGGGCTTATTTACTAAGGGTCGAATTTTTTGGGGGGTCATTTTCGATCGAATCTGGCCATTTTCGATCGAAATTGGCCGCATTCGATCGAATGGAAATCGTGCGATTCGATCGAACGATTAGAACGATTTTCACAAAAATCCTTAGCTTTCTAGGAACTTAGAAAAATTTTCAGCACAAGTTCTGTGAGGTCCCCCATAGGCAAAAGGGCTTTAAGCTGCCAAATAGTCAAAGTATTTTTAAAGGGCCAGTACTTCGAAATTCGAAAAATCGAATGTTTTCAATTCGAATTGAATTTTGACCCAAAATTACCTCGAAATTTGAATTTAAAAAATATGAATTCTATTAGAATTTTCGCTTCAACCCTTAGTAAATCAGACCCTCTGTGTGTGCCTTATCCAAAATATTTTTAAAGCATATTTTTATTAAGATTGCATCAAATTAACAATATAATTATAAATATATAATGTGTATGTGTGTCGCGTGCGCAAATGCCCCATCCAAGAAAAAGAAATTGTGAGTGTAAAAATTAGTGTATTAAAGGGGTTGTTTACCTTTGAGTTAACTTTTAGTATGGCGTAGGCAGTGATAATCTGAGACAATTTGCAATCTGTTTTTTCATCTTTTCACAAATTTACAGTTTACTGTACATACACAGTAATTTCTACACAGTTTAAAGGGGTTGTCCACCTTTAAACAACTAGTTGTTTTCAGATAGATCACCAGAAATAAAGACTTTTTCCAATTACTGTCTATTTTCTATTTGTAACCGTTTTTCTAAGTGTAATTTTTCACCTTCTAAAGCAGCTCTGGGAAGGGGGGTCGCCAACCCCTCCAACTGTTCTAAACTGATACATTTAATGGATACATTTCTTGTCTTTGTACCCGCTGAGCAGAATTTCTGGGTGTAATTACAGGTAGCTGTTAGAATTGATACAATAGTTGCTAATACTCCAGAGATGTTGCTGAGAAATGTATAAATTAAATGTTGCAAAATTGTATCAGTTTAGAGTCTGTACCTGAATTACTGAGCTGCCAGACTCAAACACCAGAGACATTCAATTTTAAACTTTAGTTTTGGAAAAACAGTAAAAAATAAATAATGGAAAGTAATTGAAAAAAGTCTTTATTTATGGAGAACAATCTGAAAACCACTGAACAGAAAAACGTGTTTGGAAGGTGAATAACCCCTTTAAAGTGTTAGATTTGAAGTTACTGTTGAAGTGTAATGGCTGCATGAACCTGTTATACTCTTATCATCCTCGGCTACCAAAACATATCAAATTGGCGAAGAGATGTCTCTTCAACCTCTGTAGAAGCCTGCAGCTTTTAGTGCTTGGATCCATATGTTTGAAAACTACATTATTGCTGCTGACCAAAGGTAGATTTCTGCTGCTTGCTGCAGAGGCACAGCGTATATTCTATACATTACCAGTACCCAATGATACTTATGAAACTGCTGTTACTGCTATAAAGAACTTTTTCATGCCAAGAGTAAATGTGGCTGCTGAAAGATATAAATTCCGCCACCGTGGACAATATATTGGCAAATCCACAGAACAATTTGTAGCAGCTTTGAGAGAGCTGTTGTTACCTGTGAGTTTGGGAATCTAACAGGTGAAATGCCAAAAGACCAAATAGTTTAAAAAACAAACTCACCTTGCATTAGATAGAGATAGCTCCCAGAGCAGGATTTAACCCTTGCAAAGGCTATTACAGTTGGTAGCCAAATTGAAATGGCAGAGGCTAAAACTCTTAATCAGGGAACTGTTGGGAATGTACAGCCTGAGAATCCAGCACTGGAGCCTAATAATGCATAGTCATAGGTAAAATAAAGGAAAGGGATTCTCCTACACTGCAAAACTGTGCAGCAAAATCAAATAAAAAATACTGCTTCCACTGTGGTTCAACACAACACACTGCAAATTATGCTACATGTCCCGCAAAAGCTGTACAGTGCCACAAATGCAAAAAAGTAGTTATGTTAAAGATGTTCATGAAGTCACTGCTCCAAATGTAAGGTATTAAGTGTAGATAAAGCTGGTACATTTATTCCAGACAAGTTTACAAGTATGCACTGTCAATGTCAATACTGCTTCTGCTGACAAGGGACACTCCATTAACCTGATGCTTGAAACAGGTTCAGCTGTTTCTATACTACCTTAGGATATTTTCTTGAAATACTTTGCAAAAGATCCGCTTGTTGCACCTGCCCTAAAACTGGTCAGTTACTTAAAGGATCCAATCCCTGTGCTTGGTTGCTTGCCAGTGGCCGTACAAGTTGAATCAAATACTGCAAGTAGTGATGGGCGAATTCCCGGCGAATTCCCGCGATTCGCCGCTGGCAAATAAATTCGCGAAACGGCAGGAAAAATTTGCGCCGAAAAATTTGCCGCCAAAAACGAGTCAGGCGTCATTTTCGATGCGACGCGTCGCAAACGACGCGTCGTGTGTGACGCGACGCGCGTCGGACTTTGGAAATTCGCGAATTTTTCGGCGAAGCGAAACGCAGGAGTTTCGCCCATCACTAACTGCAAGATGTAACTTTTACATTGTGAATAAGGGTACATTTACGATCGAATATGGCCGTTTTCGATCGAATGAAAATCGTTCGAATCATTCCAATTGATCCTCAGCATGTAGCTCAGATTCAAAAGCAACAGTTATGAAACATGTGGCCCTTCCTCAAGTCACTGATTGATTGCAGCATGGTAACCATTTATCTTATTAATGACATTAAGGGGGTCAAAGGTCAAACTTTAGAGTTTTTATGCTTCATATTAATTCACAACTCAAATGGTTTTTATTTAAGAAAAAACTTGAATGAAAAAACCTCAATTCAGCGAGTTTGGTGGGAAAAAACCCAAATCGTTTGAATTGATTGAGTTTTCGGGCAAAAGCCTGACTCCTACCTGAACAGGTTTTTGATGGTGGATTATTGGATTCAAGCTATTTTCAGGGTTGGGTTTTAATAAATATCGAAAAATAAACCTCAAAACCTGAATTTTCGTGGAAAACACAACTCAGTCCTTAAAGGAGACATATATGACAAATGAAAAAAAAATTATTTTGTAGGCAGTTAAGTATTATATAATGTTGCTTTTACATGGTGCTACAAAATATTATCTTTAAAAATAGCCCCTTTATTAGACCTCCTATAGATGTTCACTGGTCCCTGTCCCTATTCCAAATGAGGGGTGGGTGTGTCCCTGCCAGAAGCACAGTAGGAGGGGGACAGCTAATCACAGCCCTGGAGTCACACAAACAAAGACAGACTTCAGTTCCCTTTCAGGTCTTGCTAGCTGCTGATTTGTTCCTGTCCTACAGTGCAGTGAGTGCCACCGGCTACCCTGCATAGCCTGGCAATTTAGGGGGCAGGAAGTAGAAGAGAAGGTAGGGATTATTAGGGTTTTTGCTGAAATATTCAATAATATATCTATCTAATATATCTAAAGGATTATAAAACACTGGTACATTCTTGTATTTTGCACAAAATGTCTCCTTAAAGGGCAAGGAAAGTCTGAAATAGAATAAGGCTAGAAATGCTGTATTTTGTATACTAAACATAAACATGAACTTACTGCACCACAAGCCTAATCAAACAAATGATTTATGCTTTCAAAGTTGGCCACAGGGGGCTGTCATCTTGTAACTTTGTTATACATCTTTGTCTGACACTGGCACTGCACATGCTCAGTGTGGTCTGCTTGAGTTCTGCATGGCTGGTAAGTAAGGCAGGGGCTCCCCCTGCTGTTCATAAGAAATTGTTTCCCTGCCAGAAGCACTAAATGAAGGGAGAATTCACTGCATACAGTCAGGTTTTTTATAAAAACGGCACGAGACAGCGTCCCTGCAAACCACGCGGAAGAAATGGAACCGCAGGTAAATACTGT
>CM044433.1:51010707-51027659 GCA_024363595.1 Xenopus borealis | reverse complement strand
ATATAAAAGGTTTACAAGAAAATTATGAGGAGGTACGTAGAACTCCTAGGGATAAACTGCTAACCAAAAAAAAGCTTTCCTCTGTACCTACTACAACAAGAATCCCTTTTGTTAGCTCTTTTGATAAAAATTCCAAGGCTATCCGTAATACCATCTTAAAACATTGGGACATATTAAAAATGGATGAAAAACTTGGTCATGTATTCCAGGCCCCCCCCCTTTTTTCTTATAGAAGGGGTAAAAATATTGGGCAATTAATTAAACCCCAGAAACGCAAACTACAGGTGGGTAACTTAACGCGCAACAGAGGCACTTTTCCCTGCATGAACTGTGGCCATTGTAACGGAATAATTCCGGGTAACACAGTTACACATCCTCAGCAGGGTACGAAACATGATATTAATGGATTTTTTACATGTGACAGTTCAGATGTTATTTATTGCATAAAATGTCCATGTGGCTTAGCATATATAGGACAGACTTCGAGACCTATAAAAACAAGACTAAATGACCATAAGTCAACTATCCGTAACTATCAGCCTCAAAAAAGTGAAAATGTCGAAACAACGACGTTAAGTAAATATAAGAAGGAAACATGGCTAGCTAAACATTTTTTCACAAATGGCCACAGAATTGCACAACTTCGCTGGCAGGTTTTAGAGAAAATACAAACACAACAGGGTCAAGATAAAAAAAGAAGTTTATTACAGAGAGAGTGCTATTGGATCTGGTTACTCCAGACTAAATATCCAAAAGGTCTTAATGAAGAATTTAGTATGGCATGTTATTTATGAACTAATGTTCCTGGCTCTTCTAACATTATTTATCTAATTTTTTCAGATGAGAAACCTAAGAGCAAAATTCCAGACGCAGGGACAGGTATTTTCTATAAATTTTCCCTTTAGACAGGGTAAGAATATATAGTTAAAGTTTGTAACAATTTTTTATGTCTATGTCTACTTTTTAGGTATCGCAACAATTTGCTACATAAGAAAACTTAAGCTTATAACTTTCCCTATTGGACTTTGAACTTTTAACGTCTGGGAAACGAATCAAAGCTTTATATTAATTGTAGTTTTATTTACACATTTTTTTCACTCTTTTTGCCTTTGAGAACTAAGGTTTTATTATATGTTTTTATACTATTAATTGTCTCACAGTATTTTTATATATAAACAATCTCTATTGCTACTATGTTCACTTTTCTAAATGGTGTTAAATCAAATGTATAATTTCACTAATTGATTGCATTTGTTAATTAATTGATTGAACCACCTATAAATGTATCACTTTACACACAGATCCTGTATGCTTGACAAAGGGGCTTGCCCCGAAACGTTGCACTTCCGGTAATAAAATTTTGCAAGGTGTTCACCTGCATTCACATCTTGTGTGCCAGTGTGCCTTTTCCTAGTACTGGATTTGAGGTTGCCGATTACCTCTATCACTGAGCACCAAGTGTACCTGATTTATCTACACAGACAGGTGTGCAGGAGCTACCTCTACTTTGTTCTTATAAAAACGGTACACATTTTAAAATTAAAGTATATTGGAGATAGATTTCTTCTTTATTAAAGAAAGTAAAAATGGGATTTTATTTCTTTGCCTTTCCTTGCCCTTTAATGTTATAGTTATGTAGAAAGGGTATGTAACCACTGTGACAGAAAACATTGTTATTTCATATATCTACAGTAAGGAGCATCTCTAATTATGCTAAAGTCACACCAGATCACACAGTCATATTTCTGCCCCTGCCACTGAATGGAATAGGAATGGCCTGCCACAGGCCTATAATGCACTGTTTTTAACTGCAAAATACTTGCATGAGTGGTCACAGGACGTTGCTATTCAAGTAAATAGTGCAGGTGGTTTGGAGCATTTATCTTGGCAGGGAAAAGGCCTTTTCTGCCACTAACTTTATGTCCTTGTAGGCAACTCGTTTTTCATTCTCCATCCTTTTTAATTGACCAAACCCTCAAAAATTCATTAAAGACAGGTCTGCAAAATGTTACAGGTTCCATGGCCTCAAGGCTTTCCCCGGGTACAATTTATTGCTATTGCATATGCCACAGTGGATGGTGTTACTTGGATCCGTTGAAGTTGGGCATATCTTCCTTACCCAAGCCACAACATTTCTACTGCATTGTACAACATTTGCCAGTGTCATCACATTATCCTAAAAAAAAATAGCAGCTTTCACCTGGTTGCCATTTTCCCTCTGACACATCATCGGTAACATTGATACATGTATGTTAAGTTCATGCAATGCAGAATGCAAGTTTATACAGGCAGAACATACGTTGATTAAAATTTCTACTGGGGTTGAGCACTGTAATTGTAAATCTGAACACAGGAGAGATGGTTAGGTGAAAATAAAATAGGAACTGACAACTAGAGTTTCAGTGGGAACCAGTAATGCTATATCTTCATTGGCTGTTAGACTGGAGGCTATATTAAGTAATCTGAGCTGAGAAGAACTGAGCATGCTCATGAGCCAACAGCTAAAGCAAATTCCTGAAGGAGGGGGCAGAGTGGTTTAGAGGAGGAGAATAAATTCTAAGTGATTAAGGGGATGCTGCAGCCTTACTGTTAACCTTTTAACAACCAGAGTGGCAGTTATCTAAAGATTTCAAAGAGGCTGTTCACATTTTTGTGTTGGTGAGGCTCACTTGTCATTTAATACAGGAATAGGATCTTTTATCCAGAAACCCATTATCCAGGAAGCTCCAAATTAGAGGAAGTCCATTTCCCATAAATGTAATTTTTCCAAATAATCAAACATTTTTTAAAAACTATTTACTTTTTCTCTGACGAGTGGTATTGTTGGGCTTCAAAGCTTTTTTGGCTTTACAGAGAATCCCATCCCTGTATTTACTGAGGACTGTCATAATCACTGAATTTTTATGAGTCATGCACAAACGTTGGGTAAACTGACCATCAATGCTTATTTTCTGTTTTACAAATGCCTGGAAAATCATAGAGTGAACAGTAGTAGTAGTAATAGTAGCCCTTAATATTCTCAGCAAATGTCAGTAGCAAATCTACATATTATTTCCTTTTTGCTGCAAAAGCAATGTGTAATCATCTCCATGATATCATGGTTTCAGGGATGCATGGAGAGTGGCCACTGAGCAATCTGTGGAAAGGCAAGTGCTATTTATCTGCTAATGTAATGCCTGTTTAGAGCAAAGTACATGGAAACCAAACACTTATAAAGAGGGAATGTTTGCCCTTTAAATATCTGAGCTCACACACCTCCTGGTTTGGAAACTACCTAATAGCACATAACTAGGTGCAATGTTCTTGGGTGCTTTCCAGCGCTTCATTTATTTAGCTGTACACTATTTGCTTTTTCAGCATTTTGTCCCTTCATAAATAAGGGCAAATATTGGGTCCTGCAGTTCCAGCATTCAGTCACGTACTGGTTTCCCTTTACTACCCATTGCTACTGCTATTTAGATGAAGGTGTTAAAATGTGACTTAAAATCATCAGGCCGGTGTGAGTGGTCAGAACCTCAATCAAGTTGATAGGGTGGAGGGTTTGGCAGATGCTCTATGATTTCATTATGTGTTGCCTCCTTGCTTGTAAAACAAGTCATTCTATGAAAGCATAGGAACCAATGTTCTGGAGGCCCAACTATGTGTGTTCTTTTGCATCAAAATGTTGTCAAACGTGAGTCAAACCTGCCAGGATTTCTTCAGCAGTAGTGGGACCCAAAGCAAATTCATTTTGCGAGGCTCTATTTTGTGCAAAATGCAAAATCCTGCGTTTCTGCTCCAAAATACATTGTATCTGCCTGCACCCAAGCAGAGGAAATGATTAAAGGTGCATGCATAGTTACATAGTTACATAGTTAAATTGGGTTGAAAATAGACAGAGTCCATCAAGTTCAACCCCTCCAAATTAAAAACCCAGCATACATGCATACACACACATCTCCACTCTTTCAAACACAAACCATATATGCCCATAGCTATACTAACTGTAGAGTTTAGTATCAAAATAGCCTTTGAATAGCCAAAAAAATCATCCAAACCCCTCTTAAAAGCATCAACAGAATGAGCCATCACAACATCACCTGCCAGTGCATTCCACAACCTCACCCTCCTGACTGTGAAGAACCACCTACGCTGCTTCAAATGAAAGTCCTTTTCTTCTAGTCTGAAGGGGTGGCCTCTGGTGCGGTGATCCTCTTTATGGGTAAAAAGGTCCCCTGATATTTGTCTATGATGTCCTCGAATATATTTGTAAAGTGTAATCATGTCCCCTCACAAGCGCCTTTTTTCCAGAGAAAACAACCCCAACCTGGACAGTCTCCCCTCATAATGTAAGTCTTCCATCCCTCTAACCAGTTTAGTTGCACGTCTCTGCACTCTCTCCAGCTCATTTACTTCCCTCCTAAGGACTGGGAAAGAGTTTTTCATTTGGTGAAATTTACTCTTCAGTCTTGAGATATAGAATGTTCTCTCTTAGGCATTGAAGAACCTCTCAAGGTAATTGCAAAGTCCAAAAGGCATGGTCAAATATTCATAATGGTCATCCTGGGTGTCAAATGCAGTCTTCAGCTACATCGCAAATGCAGAGATCTAACTTGGCAAAAAAATCTTCTTCTAGACTGTTATGCAGTGTTATTTGAACTTACGTTTAGCTTCACTGAACAGTAAAACACTTTTTAAGTAAAATATCACTCATTTAAGGATATAAAGGAGTACCAATATATTATGAAAGAAAAGCAAAATGTTCGTGTGTGTATAAGTTTCTGAACACTTGTAATACTGTATGTGCTTGTTTATTTGTGTGCTGTGAGCAGAGGTTCCTACCCATGTGTATTACTGGAAAAATGTTGCTAATTTGCACTATTCCCTTGCTTCTAAAACTACTTTCATCAAAGGATTTCTGTCATGATTTATATAATGTAGTTTTTATTTCTAAATCACACTGTTTCCACTGCAAATAATGCACTCTATCATATAAAATTGTATTCCTAACCCAACAAGTGTATTTTTTTTTTAGTTGCAATATTGGAGTGTAGGCAGCCATCTCAGGGCATTTTGCCTGGTCATGTACTTTCAGAAAGAGTCAGCACTTTAGGATGGAACTGCTTTCTGGCAGGACATTGTTTCTCCTACTCAATGTAACTGAATGTGTCGCAGTGGGACCTGGATTTTACCATTGAGTGCTGTTCTTAGATCTAACAGGCAGCTGTTATCTTGTGTCAGGGAGCTATTTTCAGGTTACCTTCCCATTGATGGGATGCTGGGGGTGGGGGGTGATATCTCTCCAACTTGCAGTACAGCAGTAAAGATTGACTGAAGTCACATGACTGAGGGCAAGTGGGAAACTGACAATACTGCTGTTTTTGAGAAACAGATTTCAGTGCAGAATTCTGCTGGAGCAGCACTATTAACTGATGTATTTGGAAAATACCATAACAGTATAACATACTATATAACATACATTGCAATTCCGAATAGTTATGCTCAGCGCCACTCAGGTCTTCCTGCCTTCTGTTCCTAATTGGGTTCTGTTGTGCCCAGATGAATCAAAGGCACCCTTGAGCTACAGCCTGGCCACAGGTGCAGTTACATCCAGTTTGACAAATCAGATGCATTTGCCCCAAATGCAGTGCAATTGTGTCCAATTTAACGCCCGCTTTGTGCCAGAAATTAGGGTGTAATTATGGGAGAAATTTCTGCAATGTGGGAAATTGCACTTTGCTTATTTGCTTAGGGTAAGTGAATGTATGTGTCATTTATCCGGATACAGGCAGGAAGAAGTCATAGGAGAACCATAGGTCACAATGATGGAGTTTCATGTGGCCCAAAATGACTGGGGTGGTTATGAAAAAATGTTCGGATTTTATATTTTTTCCTCCTCCCACTAGCATACTCCCCTAAAATCTGGGAGGTCTTAATGCATTATGAATACTAATTGTAATTCACTAAATTGATTTCATATAATTCCCCATAATACATAGTAAGGAAATGTAGGAACTCGTAGAGTTAATTCTACGGTCTAAGGGAATTACCCTGACTCATGGCTGAGAATGGGGTTTCTACCCAGAGTTTCCAGGGAGTGAGCCTTTACATTGGATCAGGGATGATCCCAAGAGTAGCCACAAGGTGTCGCTGTGCTCTAATATAAAAGAAGATGCCATGTGCTCAGAGATCAGGTCCATTACTGTTACAGATTTGTTTCAGTGTTGACTGAATTTTCACTGTGGAGATTGTGGCAAAATGTAGGCAAAAAAAGGAGTTTGATAGGCCTGCCAAGGTTGAGGCAGGATCCTCCAACGCCTGGAAGCTCCACCATGCGTGTGTTGAATTTGGAGATTCTGGTTGGTGTGCTCACCTATGGAGAAGTTGAAAGCTGCAGTTCAACGATGGAACTTGTGCTCACGCTATAGACAACGTTTGGAGCTGGATGAATGGAGGATAATACAAGCTGCGTGTGTGCATGGAATGGATTCATCGCTGTGGATGCCTGCTCCAGCTCTGCATGAGCCTAACCATCTGTGTGAATCCCCAGGGTAAGGTGTGCCTTTGGGGAGGGTAGAAAAAGAGAGGATTCACAATGGTTTTTATTTATGACACAGGCTTTGTTTTATGCCTGCCATGTGGGAGCCAATACTAATCCGGAGGGAGAGGTATTTGGGCTGTGATGCTACTTGGGACTTATTGTACTCGGCGGTGTAGTGCAGGACTGTGCTGGGTCAGGAGGGCCTGGAAATGGACTGCCATAAGTTCCCATGGGAGTGGGTCATTACTGTGTGATGTAATGCTGTGCTGTGTGTTTACTTACCCTTTTACTTCACTTTCTTTATGTAAAGTTGTGTTTTTTTATATAATAAAGTGTGTGGGTCATGTTATTCCTAACTATACTTAGGTGTATTCCGGAATCCCATTGGATGGGGGAACTGCTAGAGAAGAAGAATTCCCAGTACCCTTTCATCTAGCAAAGGGGACTCAGGACCTGTTAGTGGGTGAAATGTAGTGATGTACCACTTAGGCACCGGGGGGGTGGCCAAAAATGGGTTACAGAAATATATCTGAATTTGCAGAAAAAGATTATTACTTCCAATCAGTTGGGGAATATTTGTGTTACACTCAGACACACACACACACACCACTTCCTGTATAAACACAGGTTCAGAAAATTCCCCACTTCAGTTATCATGGGAGTAAATAATTCATCTATCTATAGTCCAAAGTGTAAAGTTCTTTCAACCTGTAATTGAATGATATAATATTCCAACTGCAATTGCTAATGTTACTATTTCAAATGGTGTTTAGAAACACAGATATTCCATAAAAGAAGGAAAGGGTCTTCTCACAAATAACATTTAGCAAGAGGGAGACTAGTTCTGTAAACATGCAGAGGGTCCATTATTTTTAAAAAAATATTTGGAGCCATATGTCCATGAAAAACGCTGCACTTTATGGCCATAGAAAATGCTGTTCCTTAAACGAATGGGTCACATGGTAGTATAACCATTTGTAAGCAACTTTCCATTTGATATTCATTATTTATTTTTTAATTATTTGCCTTTTTGCTCTTTCCAACTTTGGGGTCACTGACCCCTCTATAAACAAATGCTCTGTAAGGCTAAACTAAAAGTATTGTTATTTTGTATTACTCATCTTTCTATTCAGCCCCTCTCCTATTCATATTCAAGTATCTTATTCAAATTAGTGCATGGTTGCTAGGGTAATTTTGACCCTAGACACCAGACTACTGAAACTGCAGCAATCTGGACAGCTCAACTCGATTGTTGGCAGTTGAACTTTGCAGAATTGCACACATGAACACCTAGGGGCAAATTTACAAAATTCACGTGAAATGATCGATTGAATACAACATTTTTCGTATATATGGATATTCTAATTTGGCCTCTTTAATCATCGAATACCGATAATTCGATAATTCGATGATCGAAGGAATCAAAATTTTTAAATTGTTCAACTGCCTACTTTGCCAGATTGAACCTACCGAATTGCAATAGGAGCCTATGGGAAACCCCCATGAGACAAAGTCCTGCTCGAATACCATTCCTATGATCGAAGCGTTCGATCGTTCAAAATGTACGAATTTTTCAAAGGCTCGAAGGAAATGTTACATTTTTTTGTGAAATCGAACAATCGTATCCGATCGTACGAATTCATCAAGCAATCGAATATCAAGCAAAATGATAGCCTAAAACAATTCGATAAACATTCGATGGTCGAATACTTATCGAATTTCGAGTAGGATCGAGGGAATTTTGGGGAATAATAGTAAATTTGCCCTTTAATGTAGCCTAGGTGGGCAGCACTTCTGCCTTGCAGTGCTGAGTTCCATTCCAGCCTTGGCACTATCCAAAAGCAGTTTGTATGTGTCTGTGTTGAGGGTACTCCGGTTTCTTCCCACACTCCAGAAACATACAGACAGGATAATGGTCTCCTAGTATGTGAGAATGTGATAGGGACCTTACAATTGTAAGCTCCTCTAAGGCAGGACCTCATGCCAAGATATAGCCTTATTCAGAAACCTGTTTTCCAGAAAAGCTCTGATTTACAGAAAGGCCATTTCCCATAAACTCCATTTTATTCAAACAAACCCAGTTTAAAAAAAAAATGTTTTTCTCTGCAATAATAAAACAGTATCTTATACTTGATCCAAGCTGAGATATAATTCATCATTATCAGAAGCAAACCAGCCTATTTAATGTTTAAATGATTTTTTAGTGGACTTAAGTTATAAAGATCCAAAATA
The DNA here is from genome assembly GCA_024363595.1 of Xenopus borealis. NCBI lineage: Eukaryota > Metazoa > Chordata > Amphibia > Anura > Pipidae > Xenopus > Xenopus borealis. Next base: position 51,018,907 of record CM044433.1, on the reverse strand, counting down.
AGGAAAGATCCATTATTTGGAAAAGGGCCAAGGCCTGAGCATTCTGTATAATAGGTCTCATACCTGTACAGCGCTGCATACATTTTATTAGCACTATATGAATAAAAGACAATAAATATAATTTTTTTTAAAAAAAGCCAAAGGAGGGTTACATCCTGCCCCAGGTCTCCAGTTGGATAGCCCTGATAAAGACAACATCGCATTAGGACAGCTTGTAACTGCTTTTTATATTGTGAATACATTTTTGCAGCTAGACTGCTGTCTAATATGGAATTTAGATCAATAGCCAAAGGGCTGCTTTTGGTGTACAGATCATGATTTGCCAAGTTTTTGCTAAGTGGCATAGACATTTTCATTGGATATAAATTAGTAACAGGCATAGACTCTTTTTATGTTTTCACCTGTTTCCTGCATGAAAGAGTAGAAAGTCTATTTGTTTTGTTAGATCACTTGTTAAGCAATAAAACTGTATAAATCCAACACGCAAAAATGTTGCCAGAGCCATTAGGTTCATTTTAGGAAGCAACCATAATACTGGTGCCTTAAGTAAACTAAAAAATATCCTGATATGGGTTAGCATTAAAGACTAGTTTTATTCAAAGATTATGTCTTGGCATACCTCTGAATATTGCATTTGAAAAAAATTATTTAGATGATGTCCTGGAACCATCCTGACCATAACATGTACCTCAATGTACACAATTTATACTTAATTACCCAGTTTGCTTTGTATGAAATGCTACTTTCACATTCTTGCCTCTCAGACCCCCAATATCTTTTATAGCTTGTTTAATGGAAAGAGTGCGGCAATAGAATATAAACGGACGGGTTTATAGTGCAAGAGGTGCAGTTCAGTTCCTTCTTTCTCAATGGCTTACATGTTATATGACACCAGTCTGTGCATGACACACACATTAAAAGGCGTGTATAAGGTGTGGCGTTCAAGCATAATTCAGTGTTTTCATTATCTATGGTAGGACTGGTTTTCTGTGAAGTTGATATATTACTTTCATTGCTTATACAGAGATGCATGGATACAGCAACAGCTATCATGACAATGAAATGAAAATGATTATGCAAGATCTCAAGTGTCTGGAGAGAAGTTTTAAGCTAGACTAGCTTGTAATCATATAGCAACAAATTTAAAAACAAAGGGGAACTCCGGCTTCCAAACCAAAATTTGATTAAGAGGCCCACATAACACATAAACCCCTAATATACCCATAACAGTTATCTGTTTCTTCAAAAAGCTCTTCTATTTCTGCATCATTTGACATCCTGGCAGGAAAGGAGGCACTAAACACTGATGTTACAAATTCTAACAACTTCTCCACAACTTACAGACAGCAGGATCTAAATAACCCACTGTGATGTTCCTTTCTGTATTGAAATCACGTGTGCAGGGAATTGTGGGGTTTGAAGTATGCAAGCTGAGGACAGTTGGCTGTTGATACAAAGTAAAAGTAGTCAGCCAGCTCAGCAAAGTAGTCAGACAGATCAGCAGGAGAGAATAAACCATTAAAAATCACGAAAAGTCTGCATATTTTTTTAACTGATGTATACTGCAAAGTTGCTTGAAATATGTTTACTGTTCAAAAAGCTATGTTTTTGTGGAGTTCCCCTTTAACTATAATTTTATAAAATGGCAGATAGGATCGATTTGACTACCTACTGGTGTGGAGATTCAGTGAAGTTTCTGCCTTTATGATGTACTATTTGGGAGATGCCCATGTCTGGAAAATGTTGTACAGGTATATGACCTATTATTCAGATTGCTATGATCTGGGGTTTTACAGATAAAAGATTTTTCTGTAATTTGGATCACCATACCTTAGGTCTACTAATATAATATTATAATAATATTAATTAAGCCCAATAGGATTGTTTGCCTCTAGTAAGGATTAATTGTATTTTAGTTGGGATCAAGTACAAGGTACTGTTTTGTTATTACAGAGAAAAGGGAAATCATTTTTTAAAATGTGATTTATTTAAGTATAATGAAGTCTATAGGAGATGGCCTTCCTGTAATTCAGAGCTTAAGAGGTTATACAGATCATATACCTGTACCTTAGAGATCTGTCTGCTTTACCATGTAGAAGTACATAAGCCCTATAAGAATTTAAAATTTTTGTATGTTGGTCCACATACCTTTTTGATGAACCCCATCCTTTCAATTGCAGAGTGCACTGATGACAACTAGCTTCAGTACACGTATCTATAGTACACGTTTCTATAATCAGATGAGCCGAGTATGTATTTAGTATTGCAACACCAACACAACATTTTATTGCTATTCTAATACCCCCTTTGTGTATATCTCACACTGCAGTTATTTATCTTCCTGCTGCATTCAGACTTAAAGTAGGATTTTTAGAATAAATATAATTTATATAATTAATTCACCTGTTAAAAGACTGTGCCTATAGTGTATCACAACATGTAAAAAATGGAAAAATCTCGCAGACTAATACAAAACTGGTTAAAACATTTTTACTTCATTAGATGCCTTTGTAGTTATACAAATCAATTTCCTCCAAGTTTATATTTCACTGTGTCTACTCCAGTACTTTTTTTCCTTGTTTCTGTTTCCTTCTTCGTTTGTATCTTACTATTGGTTTCACTTTCTACTCAACAATTTGCACTGTCCTTTCACGGAGACTCATGGCAGGGTTGGGAAACATCTGCTTCTCTTTCTAGAATTACGACTCATTTTATTTAGGCAGACCTTGCTTAGGACAGATTTTTTTTTAGTTGGTCAGCTGTTTGTGTAAAGTTACTCATATGATATGGGGAGAAAGGCTGACATTTGGCAGCAGAGCCTTAGTGATCTTTAGGAAAGAAACTGTATACTGGCCCTAGCTTGTGCCTTGATTTTTTATTTTTGCTTGCCAAGCTCTGTTCTCCAGCAAAAAGTAAGGTATAGCTAAGGATTTGGACATGTCAGAAAATGGAAAAGCTCAATCATCTTATGGGAATGAGGTAAGTCCCTGTTTATGTTCTGTGCTTCTTAAATACGCACTTGGCGCCTGCTTAATTTGAAGGTAAAGTTTCTGTTTCTCGTATGACATGAAAATCATAGATACTGGTAAGATAATTGAAACTACACAAATCACAGTGACATGCGTATAACATCTGGCATGTGAACAAGCCAAATAACATCTGGGGTGACTAAATGCTGTCAGCTACACAATAATAGAAAGCTGTCAACGAAAATTAAGCTAAAGACCACCACCATAGTACCTAAGAAGAGTGTTGCTAAGAAACGGAGAGGAAATTGGACATTTTGCATTGTATGTATTGATACATTAGGTTGTCACTGCATATTTACACGGGTGATTGTTTGATGTGCACAACTCTTATCACGTAAACTGTACATTGTTAATCCATACTGTACAGAAGATCACAGTGAGCTTTAGGGCACGACAGACTTACAAACAGGAGATTGTGCTGGTTTTAAACTTTTATATTGTGTTACTGTTTGAAGTGCCTCCAAGTGTATGCTAGTCTCTCCACAATGAATGTATTATTCAGGTGCATGTGTGTGGTTATGCAAGAATTTCTTGCTGAGTTTAGTTTCCATGATGAACTGGATAGATAAATGGCAGACGATTCACTACTGATAAAGGCATTACATATTAGCAAACAAACACATGCACGCAAATAATAAATCTAAATGACACAGTGTTGGTGGAATCATCTAACAAGATGGGGATTTTGTGGCTAAAACAATGCACAACACTATGCAGTGAACATCTGGAAAAGCAAGCATTATATTCCTGGAGTAAAAACAAACATGCACTCAACAGACAAAACAGTGACTGCTTCTTTAGAAATCATTAGTAAGACTGCACATTGAGTATTCTGGAAAGTTTTGGGATTTTGGACAATGTTATTAAAGGCGATTAACATAATTAACTAGAACAGAACATATTATTGGAACAAACTGTTCTGCATAATCAAATAAATAATGCTGGTTCGTGCAATATAGCATAAGGTAGCAAAATGTAATAAAATAAGACATAACAAAAGATCTTCAGTATCAGTCAAGGCCACCACTTTCCCTAATGCCTTACATTTTGAAGGTGACCAGTTATAATTCTCACTCCTTATACAAAATAACTCATATTTACCATTACAAAATTAGGTCAATACAGGCATGGGACCTGTTATCCAGAATGATTGGGACCTGTTATCCAGAATGTTTTGGACCTGAGGTTTCCAGATATGGATAGTTTTCTGTAATTTGGATCTCTATACTTCATGCTCCATACTGTCTACTAAAAATCATTAATAAAATCATTAATAAAACCCAATAGGCTGGTTTTGCTTTCAGTAAGAATCAGTTATATCTTACTTTGGCTCCAGTACAAGGTACTGTTTTATTATTACAGAGAAAAAGGACATAATTTTAAAACATTTTTAAATGGAGTCTCTGGGATATGGCCTTTCCAAAAAATGAAGCCTTCTGAATAGCAGGTTTCCAGATAATGGATCCCATACCTGTACTAAAATGACAAAATACTTTCCATTTAAAAGAGAACCAACATTACTTCCATTAATATGCATACAGTATAAATCAAACATGAGTGGACCAGGGTAAAATGGAATGTCCTTAGCAATGAACAAAAATATGATAAATCTTGACAAGAGGCAAAATGTAGATTACTACAGAGTCACTTTAAAATCACATTGTATAGACTTACTATTGCAATGTTTTAGGGCTCCTGCATCTTTGTCGAACAGTTAAAAAATAACAAAGATGTTTCATCTGCAGTATATAAAGGGCTCTCCAACACACCCACCATTTAAGAAAACCTATAAAAACATGAATTGTATCTTGTATTATAATCCATGACTATATCAGGACATTAAGCAAGGGCTCAATCTGCCAAGAATGTACTATGTACGTTCCTCTGCAGATGAGCCCTTCTCCCTGCATCAGAGGCTTTTTCTGTCTCTGCAGTTAATTCGAAGGAATGACAGTTCCCTGGACAACAAGACTGGGGGACACGATCAGTTAGCGCAGTGATTTTCAACCTTGTGCCTCCAGCTGTTAAGAAACTACAAGTCCCACAATGCATTTGCCTGACTGTAGCTGTCAGACTCCTTCATTGCATTGTGGGACTTGTAGTTCCTTAACAGCTGGAGGCACAAGGTTGAAAATCACTGAACTGTTAGCGTGTCTGCTGCTCTCCTGGCTTCAGGCCCGGATTTGGGGAAAGGCCACCTAGGTCAGGGCCTAGGGTGACAGGATTTTAGGGGGCTGCATGCTGCCCAGCCACACCGACATTGGTTCAGAAACACTGGGGATATGCAGGAGATACTATAGTTTTTTTTATTTCCCATTGCTCCAGATGTGGTGATGAAAATTTGCTAATAATGGGCAGAGTATGGGGGTGATGAACAGCAGTGGGCATAGGGGCGCCCACTATGTAAATCCGGCCCTGCCTTGCTTCCTTCTCCCCCCAGCACCATCGACGCACGTAATACTCTGGGCCAGGGACCTCCAGGACCCCTGCAACTGTGACAGCAACAAAAACAGTAAGTGGCCTTTTTTACACATGTGCACACATTACATAAACTTACATAAATGTATACACCATTATTACACACACACACATTTAAGTGGATTTTTTTTTTCTATTTTTTTATCTTGCACACTTTTGCTTCCTTTTGCACACTTATTCACATACACACACACCTACACACTCAGACAACTTTTAGAAGAATACACACAAACTCACAAACAGGGTTTTGTTTTTTTACTTATTTATTTTACTCTTTTATCTTTTGTTTTTTCACCTAAAACTGTTTATTTGGGCAGCATGACTATTGTATCAGCTATTTGTTGTTTGTTTGCAATGTTATCCCTGCATTATTGTCCCTTGTGAGTTTTTTAGCATAGCTTTGCAGTTTAGTACTTTGTTATCTTTTTGCATGTTGAATTTTCCAGAATGTGTACTTTCCAAAAATATATGGGTTTTAGAAGGTCTTACAGCATATAATACACAGTCAGGGGGTTCAAATAGAAAAAGCTTAATTGGCAGGAGGGAAAAGTTATATGCATTTTCATGGGGTCCAAACATACAACATACTTTGTTAAAACTATGCATTTTGGGTATGAAACTGTTTGGAAGACTTCTACCGGCCATATTTAATTTAACTGTAATTAATTACTTGTGAGACATAGATGCGACAAATTGCTAAATTTTTCAGCAATTTTGAAAATGTCATAAAACCGCTATGTTCAGGAAGGATTTGCAGATTGGTGTAGAAAGACGTCTTCACCGCTGGCATGCATATTTAGAGTGTTTTATCCTTGTACCTAATTATATGTGGGAGATAGGATGCTGCAAAGTGGAAGCTTTGAAGTAATTTTCTGAACTTTTATCAACATCACCAACTATGGGAAAACTTAGCAGTTTGTTCCTTTGGAGTAGAAAGATATATTTAACCATTCTGGTTTTGGAGGTATGCATCCTTTTCCAAAAATATATTACTTTCTGTAGCTTTATCCCACATAAAATGCAGTAAATGTGTTGCTTTCACTGTGGATGGAATGACACAAATTATAAAGCATATGGGGTGTCAAGTGACCAAATCGGCCAACAGTGAAAGAGTTAAAGGAGATATTCTGAGAGAACTTTCAATCGGTATTCATTTAATTTTTGTTTTTTGAGTTATTTAACTTTTTTATTCAGCAGCTCAGCATGCTGCATCTGAACATGCGTTCGGTGCTTACACGCGTCTCGTGGGTACAACCTCATTGAAAAGAATGAGGTTGTACCTAGACCTGCACTACCCTGCAGCTGAACGCAGCCAAATGGAACGCAGGGGAACGCAGGTCAAAAATGGCCCAAACCCAGTGCAGACCACAATAAATTCAAATTGAGATGAGGTGCCTATCCTGTTGACTTATACAGGGCGCTGACAGGTCTGAGATGGTGGATTTTCTGATTTGGGTTTTTCACAGCATCGGAATATAATAAATCTCGAAAAATTCTAGTTTTTTATTTTCTGCAAAAATTTAAAATTTTTGACTCAAAATGCCCGACCAGATAAATTCGAGGTTTAGTAAATAACTCCCTGAATGTGTAACCTTACAGCAGAGGATTTGGGGTTTTTTTTAGATGGGATCAGTGACCCCCATTTGAAAGTTTGAAAATGTCAGAAGAAGAAGGCAAATAATTCAAAAACTATAAAAAAAAGAAAAACTGAAGGGCAGTTGAAAATCTGCTTAGAATTAGCCATTCTATAACATTTGAGTGAACAACCCCTTTAAACCAGTTCAGCCAAAATAAGTTCCTGTATAGGCCAAAATAATATTGCATTACCGGATAAATACATTTATTGCATATTGCGTTACATCAATATAAATTGCCTAAATAGCAACTGAGACAATGCCTGGAAATGCATCATTACACTTTTTAGGCTTCTGTTGCCTGACAAGTGTTGACATGATTGTTTATCATGTGATTTACATTCAAGTCTATGAAGGGTGCTGCTTGAGGCATCACATGTTCTGGCAATTAAAAAACAGGGAGTTTAAAGCACCCATGGTAGTATGTGCCATTGCCCTAGAAGTGGCTAAGACCCTTTGTAGCAAAACCATTTTGGAACCCAAATGATATGTTCTCTTATTTCTGGGTTTGAATAATATATAAGTCCCTGTGTGTAGCTGTAGTCATAAATCAATTTATAGGTAGAGCTCCATCCACACTTTCAGCTGCTTATTGAAGAAATACATTGGATACTGTACCCCACTACTCTAGTACAAATATAAAAGCATGAAACCTCTGGCCAATCACTTTTATACAGGTAATGCAACTTCAAGATGAACATACTCTAACATACTGTAGTAGGGGTATATAATTCATTATAATGAACAGCTGCTATAAGGGGGCTTTGGTTGGAATCCTTTGCTCAGCTGCTATAAGGGGCAGTGGTGTAACTACTCCCTGGTGGGCCCTGGTACAGGATGAGCACCTGGGCCCCCCTGTTGGCCCTTACCTCTATAAATCCCATGCTGGAGTGTTGATAGCATGTGTGCTTTACAATTTCCTCCTAGATAACCGCCTGCCATAACCATTATTGTGGCTCTGAAGGGCCCCAAGGGGGGGGCCCTGTTGCAATTGCACCCTCTGCACCCCTGGTAGTTACGCCACTGATAAGGGGGGCATTGGTTGGAATCCTTTGCCTC
>CM044433.1:50986990-51006163 GCA_024363595.1 Xenopus borealis | reverse complement strand
AGGGGAAACTGCCTGATTAAACTACACCAAAATCTCAGGGTCCCTACATGTACATACATGCTGCCACACCTAATCCTATCAGAGGAGTCCTCCTCTCCTCACACTGGCCCAGCCCCGCCCTACAGTGCAGTGTGTATGCAAATTAACCACACTAACTAGGGATCAGAAGCTGACTGACAGGAGAAGCAGCCAATCAGAGCTAAGCTTCAGAAACGGCTGCATTTGTGCACTTCCTGCTGCTGGCAGGAGTGTGTATGATGTAAAATAAGGAAGTACAGGAAGTCAATGTAGCATTTCTTGGGGGTCTGCGACCTCCCCCCACTGGGGGCCCATGATGAAGGGACCCCATCTGCAAAAGGATCAATCTGTGGTGAATATCTCATCAACTGCACATTTTTGGTTAAACATATATGGCAAAGCTTGTTATTTCTACATGAACTGTTACATTTCTATGAAGGTGAACAACCCCTTCAAAACATGATTACTGTCAGTATCAGTCACAATATAGTTCTTATACAGGCAGTAGGAACCTGTGTATAGTGAAAGAAGGTGGGGCTTGTGAACAGAGAAACAGAACCTGGTGCAGTAAAATGGGTTCTTCCAATCACTGAGAAAGGAAATACCACATTTCCTTTATGTCTATGTTTTTAAGCAATGATGACCATATTGAGTATAACATGTGCATTACTAAATCATATAACTATGCTTCCAGTGTTATCATTCTATTGAGAATTCTCTTGTTAATATTCACAGGCAAGGTTGGAAGCCAGTTTATCAAGTACTGTATCACTACTAGAGGGGTCAACTTACAGTTTGACAGACACCGATTTTTCTTTAATTGAAGAAGTGACTGAAGACATTATTTTTAAGGTGCCGGGAAGTCTTAGTAAGTAATAAGCACGTAATAAACAACTTGAGCACATCATTACATGTACAGATTAGAGTCAAAACCTATTATTATAGCTGATGGTATATAGTCAACTAATTTAAACTGGCATACCCTCAAAATTCACTACCACTTTGCTCTAAAAGAAACATCAGTACAAGAAATGTTTATTAGAAGCTTAAAGGGCAAGGAAAGTCTAAAATAGAATAAGGCTAGAAATGCTGTATTTTGTATACTAAACATAAACATGAACTTACTGCACCACAAGCCTAATCAAACAAATGATTTATGCTTTCAAAGTTGGCCACAGGGGGCTGTCATCTTGTAACTTTGTTATACATCTTTGCAAAGACTGTGCACATGCTCAGTGTGGTCTGGGCGGCTTAGAGGTCATTAATTATCAAAACAGCTTAAGTCGAAAAATATCTGCCAGAAGCCGATACAGCAAGACTGATTAATAATCAGAATATACAGACTGCATTGGGTCATGTGTTGTCATGTAATCTAATATGGATTTTATAGTTTTTGTATTGTTTACTACAAACTTTCTCCACCTCTGCAGAACCAGTGGCTGCAACAAAATAATCCTCCAAATAGAATCCCAGTTTATCTGTTTAAAAAATACATTACAAATCTCTACACAGTTGCTGACTGCTCTACTGGCAAACCAAGCTGCTGGAGTTCTGCACGGCTGGGAAGTAAGGTGGGGGCTCCCCCTGCTGTTCATAAGTATGATTGTTTCCCTGCACAGCAGTTAGTCTGACAATTCCTATGCACATAAGTAAATGAGGGGAGAATTTCACTGCTAACAATTAGATTTCTTATAAAAACAGTATTTTTTTGATTAAAGTACATTGGAGATAGGTTTCTTTTTCATTAATGTAAGTAAAAACAGAATTTTATTTTTACATGCTTTTTAACAATATGGGGTTTCATAGCTGAGCAGTGACTGAAATCTACATTTCAGACTGGAGGCAGCCAACCAGGTAACCTTTTTCATAGTCCCTCCCACATGAGCATTCTATTAGGTGCAGGTTTAGCTTTCTATTTACTCTCAGTGATAGGCTGCAGCGGCCGACTGCAATTAAGAGCATTTCATAACTCCATCTCTCTAACTTGAGGACTTTATTGGCTACACTGACTTAAACCTACTATTGTGATTCACCTGCTGCAGCACAGGTACTGACTTTGGTCTAACTAAACCAACAAAAAAAACTTATTAAAAAATGTGTATACATATTCTTTGTGTCATTGGGGAGGGGATGAGCAAATCAAAAATTGCAAGTTTTTTTAACCTCTCAAGGGGTAGTACACTTTTCAGTTAACTTTTATGATTGGGCAATGTTTCAATTGGTCTTCATTTTTTTTATTTTGTATAGTTTTCAAATGATTTCCCTTCTTCTGACTAAAACCAATGCCTGGTTGCTAGACCCTAGCAACCAGATCATTGCTGAAATTCCAAACTGGAGAGTTGAACAAAATGCTAAGTAAATAAAAAAACAAAAGCACATATATTAAAGAATGAAGACCAATTGCAAATACTCTCTGAGTCATACTATTCTTCTGTCATGATTTTTATGGCGTAATTTGTATTTATAAATTACATTATTTACACTGATGAGGTTTCCTGGTGGGCCCCAGACACCCCAGTCTGACACTGAACACCTTCGTATTACAAAAAATAATTGTGTCCTATGTCAAACATCAGTACCAAACCTCACTAATGTTCTTTTGCATAAATGACAGAAAGGTTGAAATTTGAAATTAGTACTTTAAGAGCCAAATTTCCGGTTTTCATAATGGAAATTCGGCTCTTCTAGCGCAGATCACATAATTGTGCTCTGTGCTAGCGTTCTGGAAGGGGGGCGGCAGCAAGAACAAGCTGCCTCAGGGGCCAGGATCGTCCCATCACATATCAGTTACAGTTTGGTATAGGTATGGGATCCAATATCAGGAAACCAGTATCCAGAAAGCTCCAATTTATGGCAAGGCCTTCTCCCATAGGCTCCATTTTATTTACATAATTCACATTTTTAAAAAATGATTTACTTTTTCTCTGAAATAATAAAACACACTTTGTACTTGATCCCAACTAAGATACAATTCATCCTTACTGGAGACAAAGCAATTCTATAAAGTTTATTTAATGTTTAAATGTTTTAGCAGACTTAAGGAAAATCCCTTATCCAGAAAACTCTAATTCCCGAGCATTCTGGAAAACAGGTCCCAGATTTATGATTAATAGAAATTACATTAATTGTGGTAGCTAAAAAAGCACTTACATTCTGTTTTATTTTATTTTGCTTACTGTGTGGATTTTAGGAATACATCCGTCCCTGTGGAGCAAAGGCGATGTTATTGAGTGGCTTAGATGGGCAGAGAAGGAATGCTCACTGAAGACGACTGATCATAAGAAGTTTGTAATGAATGGGAAAGCCCTATGCATTCTTACTAAGGAGGACTTTAAGAAGCGCTCTCCTAGCTCAGGTCAAACATCAATTTATTATTTAAATTTGAACTACGGAGCAGAGTTACAAATCATCAGATTTTTGTACCAAACTGTATTGATGGTTGAGTGTAGTTAAAAGAAAAGTACCAGACATTTAATATTTTTCTGCTTTGATAAATGTGACTTTAGTTAAACACACCCTAAGAAATAGTTACAAATCCTTTTCAGTCATGTTAGTCACACAAAACAAGCTTTACTTACACTAGATAAGTTATTTAAATCATGTTTCCTAATAAAGAAGGCATGGGACATATATCACCTCTGCTTCAACCTAAATTGGGACTCGAATTATATTCCATTTTAAATACTCTAATAATAAAAATTATCTAATAATCTAATAAAAATAATCTAATATTAGAGGCAGCAAGGAAAGTCATTTTTAAAAATGGATCAAACCCAACCGTAACAGAGGTGACCTCTGTGTCGAATATCCGATGCTTTAACAGTGTGATTGTCTTCAAACTTGTCAACACAAAAACTGCACAAAATCCTGGATTAAATGGAAACTATTCATCTATTTATCTTTATCTATCTCAAAAAGATTAAGCTGGCCTAGACCTAACGATCCGATCCAGGACGGTTTTCGGATCGTGTGTGGAGATTCCCTACATTTATCTTGCCATGCTGATTGGTCGTTTGGTTGATCGGACAGGTTCGAAAATTTCTGTTAGATGGCGATAATATCTGCATGTATTGCCGATTGTACGATTTTCAGTGGGAGACACAGTGTTACACACAACTTTCCTACTATCCCTGTCAGGGGAAGAACATTGTGTGATCTGTTCTTTTACTACTTTATTTGATCTGAAGGTTAGAGGCAGGTCGGGAGATGGGGACGTCTTATCGTATGATTTATACGATCAGATCTTTGCGTCTATGGCCAGTTTAAAGAACATCTGGATAAGATTCTCTATTCTCCTTAATACAAAGGATTCCTATAATCTTTTAGGACTGGACCTACATTTAGTTTTATTAGCTATATATTATCCATCCTATTATATTGTTACTTGTCATGCATAATGAGAGTCATTTTGAAATTAAGCATGAACCCCAAATTCTTTTTTTATTTAAAAGTCCATACCCCTTATAAACTAAGCTGTCAATTATATATCGCTTGCCTCTCCTCTATGCCAGAGGCTTTGAGGTGGAGTAGGCAATTACTTTCACTTTGAAGTCTGCACTTCCTTTAAGTCACTGCACTCCTCACATTTCCCTTCTCTCCTCACTCACTAATTGGTGTTAGATGAAAAACTTTCCTTAATAACAATGCCATAAAATGGCGCTTTCCTGCTTCATGTGATTTTGAACTCCAAGACTAAAAAAAAAACCAAGATTGATATCATTTATCAAGTATAAATTAAGTTTATTTTGCTTGACTAACATCATAAAATAGGATTTGGAATTATTTCTTTAGGGTGTCAGGTCCCCTTTAAATATACTTGTAAGGATTTTAAATTATCATGATTCATTGTATTTACTTTGTATTCATTTTATTCACCAAATATTTTAACATTTTTTAAATGTTTATGTGTAGCTGGGTTGGCCTAGCAGTTAACTTTATAACAGGGATGGACAATTTCATGTTTTAATATAAAAATTATTTATTATACAGCTTTTTATGTCTTGGTGACAATTAAATTGCTGTCATAACTATTGAAATCCTAGTCAATTGTTTTGTGCTGAAGATTGGTGCAGGACTTCTAACGTAACCTCTTTTTTTTTAGGTGATGTCCTATATGAATTATTAAGACATATTAAGACTCATAGAAAAGCACTAGTGAACCATCCTTTCATTAGCAAATCACTTTTCAATATGGAGTATCTACAGTTACATAAAGGTGGCAAAAGAGGTGAGTAGATACATGCTGTGCATTAAGAAGCTAGAGGCATGGACTGTGTTAGTGAGAAGAAAGGAGAAAGCCATTAAATGTTGAGGAGCTCCCTTAGGTTGTCTTTGTACACCACCAATGTTCTTATTCCTACACTGATTCATGGAATACTAGCATTAGAATCCTAGCATGTTAAAAAGTCGTTTGCCTCAACTAACCTAGGCAATGCTACAGATATTTAAAGGGTCTGTTCACCTTTAAATTCACTTTTTGTATGATGTGGAGAGTGATATTCTTTGCAATTGTTTTTCATGTTTTATTCATTTATATTTTTGAGTTTAGATTTTAATTTAGCATCTCCGGTTTGCAATCCCAGCAATTTTAGGGTCCAAATTACCCTAGCAACCATACAGTGATTTGATTAAGATACTTTAATATGAATGGGAGAGGGTCTGAATAGAAAGATGAGTAATACAAAGTATCAATAGCAATATTTGTTTAACCTTACAGAGAATTTGTTTTTTTTAGATGGGGTCAGTGACTCCCCCATTTGAAAGTTGGAAAGCATTAGAAGAAGGCAAATAATTCAAAAACTATAAAAAAATAGGTCAACTGAAAAGTTGCCAATAATTCTTTTTTTATATTATATAAAATATGTTAACTTATGGGTGAACCAGCTCTATATCTTGCTGTGCCGTTATTCTATGCTGTATTTGGTCAGTTTAATAACACTGTAATATCTCTCCATTAAAAAAAGTAATAGAATAAAATGTACTTTTTGGTGCAAAGTTAATAATTATAATACTTTTCAAATGGAAAAATAATGTAAGCAGTTCCATTTACAAGAAAATAAAATGCAAACTGAAGTGTCACAAGAACAAGGTTTTAGTAGTTCTTGCCACTAGAAATTCGTTTGACTTAAATTGCTTTTAAGGCCCCCATACACGGGCCGATAAAAGCTGCTGACAGACAGAGTCAGCAGCTTATTGGCCCGTGTGTGGGGCCACCCGATGGGCTTCCCTGATTTATATTTGGCCGAAAGTCCCGTTGGATCGCAGCTGCATCTGTGCATGTATGCAGTGCTGCGATCCGACCACCCGTTTCGGATGCATTATGATCCGATTGTTTGGCCCCACGATCGGATCAGCCCGATATCGCCCACTTCAATGTGGGCATATCGGGGAGATATCTGCTCGTTTGGCAACATCGCCAAACAAGCAGATCTCCACGTCTGTGGCCACCTTTAAAGTTTAAATGTTGCTCAATATCAGGCTCATTACTACCCTCCCGCTATGAAGTAAATAAACTAACTTTATTTCATTTGGATTACAAGCTTAGTTGAACAGGAGAAACCTTTACTTGCAACTGAGCTTCCAACTCATGTATTTAAAAGTAAATCCCCATGTCTAGTGATGGGCGAATTTATTCGCCAGGGGCGAATTCCCGCGATTCGCCGCTGGCGAATAAATTCGCGAAACGCCAGCAAAAATTCGACGCCAAAAAATTAGCACAAAAAACGAGTCGCGCGTAGTTTTTGACGCGGCGCGTCGAAAACGACACGAAGCACGCCGAAAACGACGCGAGCCGAAAACGACGTGTGACTCGTTTCGCAAATTTTTTCGCCAATTCGTGAATTTCTCAGGAAATTCGGGAATTTTTCCGCGAAGCAAAACGCGTGAGATTCGCCCATCACTACCCATGTCATTTCAGGCTAAATCCACTCATGCATGCTGCTTTGTCCCTTGCAATAAACTTCTAAACAAATGATCTTTAACAATTAACATTCTTTACAATGCAGTGCTTTTTTCCTACTTTGTATGTATTGTACAGATTTCTAAGCAGCCCTTTCGTGCTTTGGAAGATACTGTAGATGTTTTGTAAAAGGCAGATTTATTCTCTCTTCCTAAATCTATATTGCTGCTGCTGCTGACGATGGATTGAACTAGGGGTAGGCAAAAGGGGCAGTGCCTAGGGCACAACATGGGGGGGGGGTGTGATAGGCACATACATCATCTACCTATCCCTAGTTTAACTTTCTTTTATTTCAGCTCCCTGGCTGAAAAAGGGAATGGTTATACAATGGTGAATTGGGGGTTCCTATTATTAGCATAACAGATCAGTGATCCTGCTCATCATCAAGCCATTTCTCCTCTGTACCCTCACTGTGGCAATCAGGGGCTTGCTAGGGTGCCTCTTAGTTTGCTGGTCCTTGCTATAGGTTTATTAAGCTCAAATACTACTATCTCCAGACTATGACTAACTATGACTGCCTAGAGCCCTAGACCCAGTGTCAGACTGGGCAGAAGGGACACCGGGAAAAAACCTGGTGGGCCAATGACCCTTGTGGGCCCTGCCAGCCCAGATCCGTGACTTGCAGGCCCACCGGGAGGCTAGCCAGGGCCCCCCTTCAGACCCCTGGACCCCACAGCTGCAGCAGCACTCCACTGAGTGCGTGTGCAACGCCCATCCGCACTGCTTTTACCAGGCGACAGGTGAGTGCACAAGAGCATGTTCTCAGCGGAGCGGCAGCACAGCGGAGTGGGGGCATTGTGCACATGCTCAATGCACGCCACTGCAGTTGTGGGGTCCAGGGGCCTGAAGGGGGGCCCTGGCTAGCAGCCTCAGTGGTACCCAGACCCCCCAGTCCGACCCTGCCTAGACCAGGTGAACAGTTTAATGGAACTGTAGCAACACCCATGGCATCACCTAAGAATCTACTATAATTTTACTCCAAGGTTTATGAGAGGACATAATTAACCCCTCCTGTACCACTAAATTTTCAGGTGTGAACGCTCCAAGCCCATGGCATGTGTGGGGAAATCCATCTGAGGGGGCATTGACATCGCCCAGCACTAAAGACACAGATAGAAGGAATACAGATGTACTGAAGAGAAAGACACAAACTGAGTGTCACAGTGAGTTCATTTGATCAACTCTATGACGCTCTTTAAGTGTGTGTGACTTTACTTTATCTACTAAATATTTCAAGTCAAGGTTGTGTAAGCTTCTACCAAAATATAAGTTTAGAAAGGGCAGCCAGTAAACCAAAACATTACATTTCAGGAAAAATTTCAGCTCATGTTGCCATGCCAGTTATACTGGAATTTAAAGGGGCTTTTCACATTTAAACTATTAGTATGATGTAGAGTGTGCTATTCTGAAACAATGGGCATTTACATTTTTTATTATTTGTGGGTCTTTTTCTTAGCTTTTTATTCTGCAGATCTCCAGTTTGCAAATTTAGCAATCTGATTACTAGGGTCCACATTACCCTAGGAACATGAATTGCTTTCGCTGTTATTATATGATTAGTCACAGCTATATATGTCAGTTCCCCCTTAAAAAGGTTGTTCCTTTTAGACTGACTTTAAGTATGATGTAGTGAGTGATAATTTGCCATTGGCTTTCATTATTTATTATTTGTGTTTTTGGAGTGATGTAGCTTTTTTTATTTAGCAGCCCTCCAGTTTGCAATTTCAGCATTGGACCCTAGCAACCAAGCATTGATTTGAATAAGAGACTGTAATGTGAATAGGAGAGGCCATGAATAGAGAGCTGAGTAATAAAAAGTAGCAATAACCAAACATTTGTAGCATTATAAAGCATTTATTTTTAGATGGGGTCAGTGACGCCCATTTGAGAGCTGGAAAGAAGAAGAAGAAGAAGAAAGCAAATATAAAACAATAAATAATGAAAAGTTGCTTAGAATTGGGCATTTTATAACATACTAAAAGAATACTGACACCAGAAATTAAACTTTTTTACAACTATCAGAATATTGCCTTTGAAAACTACTTCTAACTTTTCCATAAAATATCTGCATGATGCTTTTACATTACCTGTCTGATGCCCCATGTTCCTGTATGAGGGGGCTGCCATATTTGTGCAGCAGGAGTCCGTTAGCATTAGAAATTGTAAATGACAGGCTGAGGTGGGACAGTCAGGTTGGCAAAACAGTCAGGTTTAGAAAAGTCAACTAACAATTACTTACAAAAACAAACCTCTCAAGAAAAAGTGATCATCATGACCGATAGGTAACTTTTAATGTTCATTCAAATTTTTAAAAACTTATTTTTTTAGTCTCGGTATCATGTTCATTCAAATTTTTAAAAAAGTTTTTTTTAGTCTTGGTATCACTTGGTATCAAATGGGAACTACCCCTTTAAAACAGCACACCGAACACATTGGATATTTTTAAACTGTTTTAAAACAGGCACCTTTCTTGATATATTGTTTTGCAGAATTAAAGGTTGTAACCAATATTACAACCTTTTTTACTTTGGTCCAGCCACACAACCTAGATATATTTCTGCACCCTAAAAGCCCATTTCCCAATTTCCAGGGGATATAGGGCCCAATATTTGTCCAAAAAGACACCTGGCCAAATGGCCATACTTATGTAAAACATAAAAATTTTCACGTTTTGGTTTAGTGTCCAATCTGCTTAAGCTTTTTCAGATTAATCCTCCTCTAGGGTAAGTGCCGTTCATGTCATAGTCTATAATCTAACTGTAATACAGGTATGGGACCTATTATCCAGAATGCTCGGGACCTGGGTTTTGCTGGATAACGGATCTTTCCGTAAACTGGATCGTCATACCTTAAGTCAGGGGTCCCCAACCTTTTTTGCCCGTGAGCCACATTTAAATTTAAAAAAGAGTTGGAGAGCATGAAAAGCATGAAAAAGTCCATGGGGATGTCAAATAAGAGCTCTGATTGGCTTTTTGGTAAATGTGGATTATTTAATTCCAATGGAGTCTATGGGAGATGTAATTTCTGTAATTCGGAGCTTTCTGGATAACAGGTTTCCGTATAAGGGATTCAATACTAGTCCAAAAAGGAGTGAAATGTGCATTAAATGTTACTAAAATCAAATGTTCGGCCAGCTGTCAACCAGTTCTGTTTTAATGGTTTCCATTCTTCACTGTTATTGTATATAATAATATTAATTCCAATTTGAATCTTAAATAATAATAATAATGTTTTTTGTAGAACTGATTTTTTTTTTGTGTATGCAGCTGCAGATATTATAAGAAGCCACAGTAAATCCCAAGACTTTCCTGTGACTGATGCTCATGAAGGACCACTAAACCTGTCTCATAGACTGAACAGACTCACTAATTCAGAGAACAGAAATGAATACTCTGCAGCATGTGTGGAAAAACCCAGAACAGGTAAATGTAAATAATGTACACACGGTTTCTCAATAAAAACTCATGCAATTCAGGCCCTCTCCCATGTTTAGTCTATTCTGTCTTCCTGACTGCTAGGGTTGGACAGGGATGACGGGACACCCGGAAAAATCTTGTGGGCCTCTATCAAGGGGGGCGATCGGCGCAGGACAGGTCCTAGGAGGAAGCTTAGGGGTTAAGTCCAAGTTCAAAGTATCAGAAGGGACCAGGAGTAGGCGTTGTCAATTCCAGGCAAAAGTTCAGTAGGCAGGCAGAAGTGTAGCAAAAGTTCCGGCAAGGTCAGTACAGTAAGTTCAGGAATGAAACGGCACCCAGGAACCAAACAGGAAATCAGGCATTGAACCTGTGACCTCAGCGTCTTTTTATTTTGAATTTTCACGCAGGGTGTGACATCATTTTACCTGTGATGGAACGCCTGCGATGGAACGCTGTACCACAGCGCTACGAAATACATGTTAATAATAATGTTAATAATACCCACGTGGCGGCCGTGGGCCCTGCCATTTTGGAAGCAGGGCCGACGGAGACAGGAGAGCCATCGGGCGTTCCTGACAGCCTCGCTCCAGCTCCAACTAGCATTGAATATAACATGGTGTAGGCTGGCCAACCAACTTAGCAACTGGGGTGGGGGGCGTCTGAGGTGGGAGCCTCGGTGGGCCCAAAGTCCAACTCTGCTGATTGCTGTGTGAATGCTAGGGTAAATGTGGGGACTCAACAGTTACACACAAACCATGTTGTATGTAGTTTTTTGTAAATAAAGGCGTATTTAGGCTGTGATTAACACATCAAAACATTGATCAGTGTATTCCTAGGGGCTTATTTATCATGCTGTGTAAATAGTGGAGTGAAGCACTGCCTATGATGTTGCCCAGAACAACCAATCAGCAACTAGATTTCAACAGTTAGAAAACAAAACCAAAACTGTGATTTGTTGCAACATCAACAGTAATGGTTCACTCCACTTCTTACACAGCATGATAATTAGATCCCCTAATGCTGAAAATAAAAGGTTTTATGTATCAATGATAAACACCTGCACTGTGCATATATTTTCTCAGGGATATGAAGATTATACAGCTCAGACGGATCAGTGCACAGGGCATGCTGAGGGAGAAGTCTTTTCTAATGAACTGCTCGCAAGATGTGCAGCCTAAACATTCTCAATATCAATCTTCCATTTCTAGCAAATCCATGATCTGTGTGTGCTACCAAATTGAGTGAATCTGCTTTTTTTTATGCACATGATTTGGTCTGGATGAAAGATCCTAGAATGCACTTGAAAAATTAATTTCTGTTACTGGCAGCTTGAAACTGCAGAGCTAATGGAGAAGAAGGACGAATATCTTGGCCATGGGGAGCCTTTTTTCATGAAGAGTTTTCATAAGATCTCTTTACACACTCATGAACAATCAAGGACTGAAAATATTCCATTAGGAATTTGGTAGTTAGGGATCTTCTGGTTATTAATCCCCTTTATGTTAGTGGATATTTTCCTTAGTTCACACTAACCTTTAGTATGATGTGGGGAGAGATATTCTGAGACAATTTGCGATTGGTTGTCATTTTTTATTACTTGTGTTTTAGAGTTATTTAGCTTTTTATTCAGCAGCTCTCCAGTATGCAAATTCAGCATTTTCAGGGTCCAAATTACCCTAACAGCCATGCATTGATTTGAATTAGAGACTGGAACATGAATAGGAGAAGGCCTGAATAGAAAGATTTGCAATAAAAATAACAATACATTTGTAACCTTTCAGACATTTGTTTTTTTACATGGGGTTAGTGACCCCCATTTGAAAACTGGAAAGAGTCAGAAGAAGAAGGCAAATAATCAAAAAACTATAAAACATAAATAATGAATCATAATTGAAAAGTTGCTTAGAATTGGGCATTCTATAGTATACTAACAGTGAACCATCATTTTAAAGCAATAATTACATGGCATGGGCCTTAACTATGTAAATTTCTAATGCAATGATAATTTAGTTAATGAATTATTCCTAGCATAGAGGAAGGACTCCAAGAATTAAATTCAAAAGAACAATTCTTAATTTTTGACAGATTTACTTTTTTTTTAATAATAAAACATTACCCTGGTATAGGCTTTATAATTCATATTGGTGGCAAAATAATTCTATTTATTTAATGATTCAATATGTTTTATTAGCCTTAAGTTATGTAGACCCAAATTACAGAAAGATCCCTTATATGGAAAATCCATGTGTAATATAAAAATAGCAGATATTTCAATAAAGTTTACATTGAAAAAAATATAATCTTTCTAGTATTATTCATGTTTATATAAAGCGCCAACATATTCTGCAACGCTGCACAATAAATGGGTGTATACTCTGAACATAAAAGATTTCACACAAATACAGCCAAATAAGTTCTTGGGTTCCCTTGGTACAGATACTAACAGGTAAACTGTGTATGATTCAGACAGACTGGCTGCCTTGGCAAAAAGCAAAGAGTGTCTTTACACGCAAGCACCATTAATGACTGGCCCCTATTTTGCACCAGTACTTGCTGGCACTGCAAGTATGTTTTTTTCAGCAGAGTTTTACCATACTTTCTTTGTCCACAAGATGACAGCATTGTTGTGTTTCTTTTTTTCCTTCAAATATCCCAGCAGGAAAAGGTAGGCTCAAAGTTACATTCAAGGAACATGTGAAAAATTACACAGGGGGGCAAATAATAATTGCAAAGATAAACAATATATTGGTACTATATGCAGTATGTAAACAATAGCAAGTCAGTATAAAAACATTCATTTGATCTTTGCATCTCCTGAGCGGTATAAGTATAATAATGGAAATTTTGCCAATTATAATAACAGGCAGCAACTAGTCAGGGGCTAAATGCTATACAGTCGCTACAAAACCCTGTGGAATATATTGGTGCATAATAAAAGACATAAAAAAATAATAAGAAACCTATGTAAACAACTCTGCTGTACCAGGACCAAGTACCATTTAATGGGCTCATATCTGAATGCAAACATTCAATAGGTGAGTTTTACTGAAAAGTAAATAGGTAAATAGGGAATTACAAAATGAAGATATCCAGTATTCCAATTTTGGCTGGCTCTACCACATGTTCCTGTCGTCCCACTAAATCATATATTCGATAACTAAAAAAGGTGAAGGAAGCCTCCAAGGCAGATCTTTGTTGCAATTAGGTTTATTAAGTTTGTGCCACTACATGTTTTGGGCCACAAGCCCTTTATCACACTTGATAAAGGGCTTGTGGCCCAAAACATGTAGTGGCACAAGCTTAATAAACCTAATTGCAACAAAGATTTGCCTTGGAGGCTTCCTTCACCTTTTTTTGGTAAATAGGCAATATCAGGGTGTAACTGTCAGGCTCTGCTGGGATTCAAGCCAGGGACCTTTGGGTTTCTGGCTCAATGCCTTATCTATTAGGCCAGGAGAGCAGCCTGTAGGACTGCTCACTATAGGTTTCCTGGCCTTTGCAGCCCAGCCCAGCAGCAGCCTGATTGGTTGCA
This sequence comes from Xenopus borealis, assembly GCA_024363595.1. Lineage (NCBI taxonomy): Eukaryota > Metazoa > Chordata > Amphibia > Anura > Pipidae > Xenopus > Xenopus borealis. The sequence goes on along the minus strand of CM044433.1, from coordinate 50,992,239 downwards.
ATCAGGGTTGACTCTGCCCTATTTAAGGCCAGCCCTCCAAGCACACCTTGCTGGAGCATTAATTGACCTCTTAGTACTGTGGCAGTACCCCTGAATAGGTTGTTCAAGCTCTTGCCCTTTTCCCTTTTCTTGTTATTCTGCCTTGCCTTGTCCTTACTTCATGCCTTGCTTGTCCTGTCCTTCCACCTTGTACCTTTCTCTGCCTCAACCTTGTACTGACCTTGCCTTGCCTATTCCTGTTCCTCTCCTGCTATCCAGTCCCTCTCCTGCTATCCAGTCCAGGACTGGACTGAGAATCAAAATAGGCCCTGGTATTTCAGGTACACAGAGGCCCAATCAGCCCAAATAGAGGCCCAAACAGTCCCCAGCAGCCCACTAAATACTGACTTTCTATGGTACCTTATAGCAGCCCATCTGGAATTTGCCCTAACCCACAGATTGCCAGTCCGGGCCTGATCCAGTCCCTCTCCTGCTATCCAGTCCCTCTCCTGCTATCCAGTCCTCTCCTGCTATCCAGTCCTCTCCTGCTCTGGTGCCTTTCTGTATCCAGTCCTCATGCTATCCTGTCCCCAAGATCTACGCCCACACCGTCCTGTCCCATTCAGTCTGTTCCTGCTCCACTCCTGCTCCATCCAGTCTGTACCTGTCCAGAGTCGTTGCCCTCTCCATCCTGTTCGTCCAGTCCTGATCTTCACCCTCTCCGTCCTGTTCTGCACTTGTGCCAGTCTGACTACTCCCTCATCTCCCTTTTCCTGCCTATCCCTTTACTTGTTCCCTAGGCACAATCCGCTCTTGCCTAAAGGACTCGTCCCTTCCTCATCAGACTCTGCAGTGCCCCCTACCCAATCCCTGACAGTAACTGTATGTAACCCTAATTTGGCTATGTAAAACCTTTGTACAGCTAAGGGGTCCCCAACCTTATATACTATTAACCACATTGAAATATAAAAATAATTGGGGAGCAAAACAAGCATGAAGAAAGTCACAGAAGATGCCATGTTGGCTATTCTGTAGCCTCTATGGGGACTGGCAGGCTATGGGAAGCTTTGTTTGGAAGTAAAAATGTTTTTTATGCAACCAAAACTTGTCCCCAAGCCAGAAATTAAAAAAAAGGCAACCTGCTTTGAGGCCACTGAGAACAACATCCAAGGGGTTGTTGAGCAATATGTTGTTTGTGTGCGATTGGTTGGGGATCACTGGATTAGAATGTTGGGATGTTTAAACAAATGGCCTGTAGATGTCACTGTGCACATGAGTTAAACTGTGCATACACAGTACTTGCTATACTAAGTGCTAGAGTTTGTTATTGTTGTGTAATGGCTGCATGAGCCTGCTAATAAAGCACTGTTAGGGCTAGTGCAGACAGGGAGATTCGGGGAGATTCTGTCGACTGGCGATTAATCGATGGCGACAATCTCCCTGAACTGCCTTCTCCCTGTCCGCCACCTGTTTAAATTAAAAAGTGTCAGCGCCAATACACATGCGGCAGAATCGACCGAAGTTTCCTCACGAAGCAACTTTGTGTGATTCCGGAAATCGTGTGTATTGGCGTTGGCGCTTTTTAATTTAAACAGGCGGCAGACAGGGAGAAGGCAGTTCGGGGAGATTGTCACCCGTGATTAATCACCAGGCTACAGAATCTCCACTAATCTCCCTGTCTGCACCCATCCTTATAATCTACTCATCCTCAGATATCAAAAACACAACAAATGTAACACATATGAATGGGCATTCACTGTGTGGAAGGTATGAAGAGGAGGTGTAGTGAACTACAACCTTAGGCTACTGTGTTAAAAAATAAAATATGTTCGCCAGGGGGTTCTTGTAGTAAACAACAGAACTAGTTTAACAGAACTAGTTTATTGTCCAAGACAGTGTTCGTGGGGGTTAATACTCACATGATCCAAAGAGGCAAATGCAGCAATTTGGTAGGACAGTTAATCAGAGACAGCACAATGTGGCACCATGTGGAGATAGCTTAGGGCTGTTTAAATGGATAATGTCATGGGAAAACAAGCAAAATGCATCAGTTAATATTGCTGTTCCAGCAGACTTCTGAACTGAAGAAAAAAATACACTTGCTGATTCTGGAATAAAACTTTACATCATAGGGTGAATTATTTGCAATGTAAACAGAAAGAAAAACTACACCATAAAAATCATGACATAATGCCTTTCAGGTTCTCCTTCTAGGTTGTCAATGCTCCTTGTGGTCTGCATCCCATACAGCAAAAATGGATGAGGGAGAAGACTATGCCTGAATCCCTCTTCAAACTGCAGTCCCCACTTTAGGCTAATCAGATCCTAGGGGAGAGATACTCCCTAGTATAAATCCTTGTTGGACCACATGATGCTCTTTCTATCTAATGCTCTCTATCTAACTTAGAAAGTTAATGGAATAACCTGTCACTGACTAAAGCCTCATTTATTGGGCCCCTGCCCTCTCACTTTCACTAAAGGGGTTGTCCTTCTAGGGCAGCATAGTTTACAGGGGCTTTGTTGATCCCAGGTTTCCTGGAACACAGGCATCTGGGTCAGCAACTGTAGGACAAAGAAAAAGATCCACCTCTAACCAAACACTATATTAAAGTGTGGCAGGAAGTGGTCATAAGCCTATGTACCAATAACAGAAATATGCAAGTGAATAATTGGATACATTAGCTTTAGCCCAATAACTAGGGAAATTAGGAAATATAAGGATTTAAAGCCATAAGGAGGATACCAAACCTATGGGTCCCGACAGACTAAATTGTTCCATTTTAAAGGACTAAAATGTTGGTAGATATGATATTCCTGGAGCAACTATGCTTTGTGCACTGAAAGCAATGACTGTAAAGCAGCAGATATTTTCTACCAGTATAAGTGTGATGGACAGATTCTTGTATAGCTCTACCAATGTTATGAAGCACACTTTCCTAGCCAGAACCACTATTCCAGTAAGGCCAGCTTAACACACATTTTAGCGGCATTGTATGCCGTATTGGACTGGCCCACAGGGATACCAGGAAAACTCCCGATGGGCCCAGGTGTCAGTTGGCCCTCTTGCTTCTAACAATTTGACCTATTTCATGTTCATTCCCTATTTCTATATGTGGAAAAAGAGGCATAATAATGGAAGAATAGAGTATAGTAAGTAGATAGACTAAAAGAATAGGAGAATAAAGAGGTTAAGTGAGGAGAGAAGGAATAATAGTTTGGAAAGGTTTTCTGGTGGGCCCCTGGCAACCCAGTCCGACACTGATTGTATGGAGGGCGCCTACTCAATGTTTCAGCTGGGTGCTATTTTAGGAATGCCAATGGATAACTCCTTCTATTTCCAGCAAGGTTCAATAGTACTTCTCACTCAGGTGTACTCTTGGCTGATTTCTTTATCCAAAGTCAACCAACCAGATAACTGCGACCCATGGGGCAGATTTACTGGCAAAGTGCCCATCACAGACGAAAATGTGCCAAAATCCGCCGGGACATCTGCAATTTACTAATAGGCGTAGAGGACAATTTGCTAGTGAAAGAGACCTTAAAGGCGAGCCAAACCCCCTAATTTCTATCCCCTTCCCCCCTACCCTAAATAGGCCCCCTCCCTCCTGCCCCCTGGCCTACCTGGAACCCTGGGCAAATGCCCCTAACTTTCTATTTACCCCACCTTGCAGGTCTGAATTAAGACTGAATTAAATTACTGGAGTAGAGCGGTGAGGACCATATCTCCTCCCTCTCTTAGGCTGCATGGGTGTGCTGCACCTCCCCATATCTGCTGAAAAATAAAAATTTTGCTCATGCATGCCAGGTGTCTACATTCACGCATGCGTGCCAGGGCGCTTGCCCATGCTCACAGCACCTGTAGGTTTGTGAACCCGGTAGGCTCCCAACGTTCAGTCCGTCCCTGAACATGACGGGTGCAGCATCGAGTCTGTACCTCCCCCTTTTGCCCATCCCCAATAACACACACCACACCACTGGTTTGGAGAGAGATGGCCGCAGTTATTTATTCTATAATTAACAAGAATACTTTAACATGATAATATTTCAACTTTTACCAAAACGTTTGTATAACAACTCAAACAATATTATTCCCCCACCCGGGGAAAAGAGGGGTAACTGTGTCCCAACTGCCAAGATTGATTCCTGCTCCATTTCCAAGCCTTAAATCGGGCTGCATATCTCCCCATGAGGACCCAGGCCTGCCAAGCCACTTCCCATTTTAACTTCCCTTGGGGCTCCTTGCAAAAGTAACCCCCGCCACCGCCACCGGCGTGATCGCTTGAATCCTTAAGCGCGGCACGACCCGCTATCCAAGTGACCCAGGGCCCGTTCCACTCCTTCCATAAGGGCCAAGGTGAAAAATGCCATGCCCACCTCAGACAAGTGAACTCCGTCCTCTCTGTAATAAGCTGGCCTCTTATGATCCAGGTTTTTGTGTCTCACTACAATTCCCCCAAACTTTCTCACAAAAGAGGCCATCAACTTGTTTACCTTGCCCCTGCTCCTTTCCATTTTTTCCCCATCCGTGGCATACCTCCAAACCAAACGCGGTACCATCTCTGACCAAACCAGTATAAAATCCGGGAACATTTGTCGGATTTTATCCAAATCTTGTTTCGTTACCCGCACCAACTCCTTCTGGGGTCGCAGCCCCATGTCATTGCCCCCAGCATGTATAACTAAAACATCCGGCCTCCAACCTGACCTGACATTCTGTAACAGCAGGGGCCATACTCCAGGCCACCTCAAGCCTGGCACACCAAAGCAATGAATGTTCACCCAACCTTCCGGAAAGCCCAGCTGCAAGCCTGAAGACTTAACTGCGGCTCTCCGTCTGGCCCAGAAGATGTACGAATGCCCAAGTAACCACACGGAAATAACACCACCTGTTAAAACAAAGTCATAGTTGTATAATTTCAACTCCCCACCACTTTAACATGTGCAAATCAAAATAATTTTATAACATTAGCATAACCATCACACTTATACAGTAATATAAAACAAGCTCCACCAACCACCTTTACAAAACATTTTCATATAGCATGCCATAACATTGTCATCAACATTCACTTTTTTTTTTTTTTTTACACAACTCTCAAATTCACATGTTAACCAGTACACATATTTTTTTGAACAAATCTTAGACCAGTAACTCTGGCCTTATATAACCCCTAAACCTTTTCGATTCCCATCTTCCTATCTTTTTTACTATGGCCTCATCTACTCCTAGCCGCGCCGCTTCGGTCGCCGCCCCTATCCGGAATGAATGT
>CM044433.1:50958087-50984250 GCA_024363595.1 Xenopus borealis | reverse complement strand
CCCTCAGCCAATTGCCAAAAGTTTTGGGCAATTTGGAATATTTCTTCTTTTTCTCCTCCTCATCCTTTTTACCATCCTTTTTCTCCTCCTCCTTCAGCTCTATCGTCTCCTCTAACGGGAGAAGGGAAAGCAGTTCCACAAACTCCCCTTTCCTTCACCTCCCGTTTTACATGGACCCCTAATGGTCCAGCGAATGCCACATAGGCATTCTGTCTGGCCACTTCCGTAACAGCGTCTATAGCCTCCCTCTCAGCCTCCCTATTCTCCGCTTCGCATTTTGCCCCTGACGCCGGTTCTGGTCCTGCGCTGACCGCTACCATGCCGCCCGTTACTATCGCCGCTGGCACCCTACCAGCTGCTGCCGATGCCCCTGGACCCCCCCCTTTCCCTTGGGTGTCCCGCAAATGTCGGTCCGCCCACTGCTCTCTCTGGGACGACTCCTGACTCCTCTCTTGGAACCGCTTGATGACCGACTCCTTGTTCTCCCCCTGTCCGAACACCTGCTCCTGCTGACCCGCCTGGAAGAACGACACCCATGGGATATTGTACCCCGTCCAGGAGAACAAGTCCTCCTTGTCCATCTGCTCCTTGACCTATCCGTCCTGTCGCTGTCCCCACTGGACCTGTTGGAACCTTCCCTGTAAGACATAGAAGAGCGAGAGCATTCCCTCCTTCTCCCTCCACCCCCTCCCTGTGGGTGGTTTCAGTGTCAGTGGCCCTATCCCTGTCTGGGCTGGCCCCTCTCCGGGCCATGGTGCTCCTCCTTGCTCCCTGCCGAGCACTGGACCTACTCCTAGATCGAAGTGGCCGACCCCGCTCTCTCCCTGGTCACCTGCTACTGGACCAGCTGACCCTCCCTTCACTCCTTCTGTCCCTCTGCCTCGATGCCCTGGCCCCCAAGTCACGTCCCCCCACCTCCGGCCCAGGTGGTGGACCCTGCCCTGTATACATCTTGCCCGATGTACCTGGCCCTACCTCCTGGGGCCCTTTTTCCCTTTGGCCAGCCACTTGCCCACTGGACGATGGACCTCCTCCTTGCCTTCCTTTATCTTGTCCCTGTGCCCACATACGGGCCGTCCGAGCTGCCGGTCGTTTCCCATTGCCTCCCGGCCGGTTGCCCCCGCCATCCCCATGCTTGGGGGTGGTATCTCCCCTCCCCCCCTGTGGGATGTTACCGCTAGTGGCTGTCTTGCGCCCCCTCCTGTTGCCTGCTTGTGGGCCAGGGGGCAATGCGGACTCTACATTTCCCCCATCCCCCCGTGGGCTGTTGATCCGGGGCCCGTCCAACTCCCTGTATGCCCCTGGTGATCCAGGCCCGTGCCCCATGCCTCCTCTTCCTCCACCATTGGGCCCCTGAGGGAGGGCGTGGCCCCCATCCCCCCGTGCGCTGCTGCTCCCCAGCTCACCCTGTGCCCCACCTGCCCCAGGTGAACGTGGCCTGTGTGGGTTGTCCCCACCGTTGCTGGGATGAGGTCCGTGAAGGGGGGCAGGACCTATAAGCCCCTCATCCTTCTGCGGGCTTTTGCTCCTGGGCCTCCCTTGAGGCCCGTTGCAGGATGCCGTGGGCCTGTTCCCGCGCTCCCCATTAGTAAGGGGATTGCGCTGGTGCCCTGCTTGCCCCCCCTCTGTGGCCCTTCTCCTGGGTGGCCTTTGTGCTTCTGGCTCCCCGTTGCCCCCCCCCACTGGCCCTGCCTGGTGACCTGGGGGGAGGGGTGAGATCCACTGGGCCCCTACCCTCCCGTGGCCTGCCTCTGCTGGGCTCCGTTCCCCTTCTTGTGTCCCCTTGCTGTGCCATGCCTGGCCCTGCTGTTCCTACCTGGCTGCCGTGGACCACTCCCACTCCATCCTCCGCTCGACCCGGCTGCCGCTCCTTTCTGCCACCTGGACCTGGCGTGGTGCTCCTCTCCTGCCTTCCTCGACCTCCGGCCTTGAACGCTGACCCGCGCGGCGATCCCGGGCTGAGCCTCTGCGGTGGACGAGTCTTCCTCGCTGGACGCCTCCTCTCCATCTGTCCCCCGACGTCGTGAAGAAGCAGATCCTGCAGCTGATCCTGGAGCCATGAAGGTCCGTGTCGTCTCGCTGCCTCCCGGAAGTCCTCCACCACGCGGTCCAGGTCCGGATCCATGGATGCTCCGTCCTTCCTCCTCCGCGTCCCGGCGCCGAATGATTGTAAGTGCATCGCTTCTCCTTGCAGGGATAGGTCCCCTCCTACGCCCCGTCAAGCCCTGCTTCCCTAAATGGGTCATTGGGCCCCATAATAGCCACTATATAATAACACTACTTCCTGCTTTTCAGCTCTCTTGGTTTCCACTGACTGGTTACCCTGGTGACCAAGCAGTAACCAATCAGTGACAGGGGGGCACATGGGCCATAACTCATACCTCCAAACATTTTGGTCGTAAAAAGAGGGACAATTTTTTTTTCGCACGTAGCATTGCCAAATTTTTTTTTATCACACTCATTTTTTTGACCACATTCCCTATTTACTGTGTTCATTTTACAAAATTTGGCAGTTTATGAAAGCTTGAAAATATTTCTCCTTATCTAAATTGTTACAATTACTTATTTTCTTATCTCAAAAGTGTAACAAAATATATTCTCTGCACATGTTAGCAATTCTGGGCTCTCTGCCAAAAGCCAATGAAGCTAGAAACTTTGTTTCTTTTTCTGTCTGTTCAGTGCAGAGAAAAGAGGGACTTTCCAGTGCAAATGAGGGACTGTGGGTTGAGCTGTGAAAAGAGGGACTGACCCTCCAAAAACGGGACAGTTGGGAGGTATGCATAACTGTTGCTTCTGAATCTGAGCTGAATGCTGAGGATCAATTGCAAACTGAACAGTTATGTCCCATGTGGCCCCCCTTCAAGTCGCTGACTAACTCAGGAAGAGCGCTAAAAAGCAGGAAGTAGTGTTGTGTTCTGTTACGTATGTTAGACATCCAGTCACTTCAGCCTTTATACATACAACTATATCGGAAACATTTTTTTATTCGTTTTTATTTTTACACCAACCTGTTCCTTCAACCTCAGGAAAGGGAAGTAACTGCCTAGGGCAGTGGCTCTCAACCTGGGGGTCGGGACCCCTTTGGGGGTTGAATGACCCTTTCACAGGGGTCCCTTAAGGGGTTCCAGGAGCAGGTTCATCTCTCTCCCCACTAGCCCTGGGGCAAGGTTGTAGCGCTCCGGGTGTTGGTGCAGGGAGTTGTAGTTCAGTAACCTGTGTAGGGAAGCCAGTTGCACTACAACTTTCTATATCCTCTTAGTAGGGGCTGCCATACAGCTCTCCCTGCCCATTTAAAATTTGTAAAATTAACATGGTAATTGGGGTGTGGCAAACATTTTTTGCTGCACTATGCACGGAAAACAAACCTTTATGCAGCCACACTGTCTCCTGTACTTTCCTAACAATCCGCTCTCGGCTGGCAATGAAAATATTTTAATATTTTATGGTTGGGGGTCACCACAACATGAAGAACTGTATTAAAGGGTCACAGCATTAGGAAGGTTGAGAACCACTGGCCTAGGGTGAAGTAAAAGACCATATAGGGTGGACAAATATAGAGGAAACTGCATGAATAAAATGCAGCTAAATAACTAAATAAAGGAAACATACCCATTTAATCAGTAATGTAGATGCCTTATACAACTCTAATAAAAAAAAGCAGCAAGGTGTGTCCAGATCTACCAGAACCATTTAAGGTATCTTATACACAAATTATGTGTGATTTTTTCTCAGGATGAAATCCAGCCAAGGTGTGCACGTAGATGCTGTGACAGTCAGTTTTTCCTAAACAAGGTGTGGTTTTCACCACCCGTGTTTTAACGACAGCAGTGAAAACACTGTGTGTGACACAGAACTTAGGTGCTGCTTTAGCTATCATCATTATGGAATCAAGAGATAACAATCATTATTTATTACTACAATGATTAATCCATAATAATGGGATTATTTATGGAGATTCAATTAAATGTTGCCATATTCTTGGCAAGTGTATCTGCTCTTTTACGTGAGTGGATGTCATGAAAATAACAAACCCTTTTATTGAATTCAACATCCTAAACAAGAACTCATTGGACTAACAAATTATTTTCAACTGCTAGTTGGTTATATTTCAAAAAATTAGCAAACAGATTTTGATTTGGGTTCTTTTAACAGACTTTGGTTAATGTGGGTTTTATATAAAGAAAACAGATACATCTTATCACTTCTGCTATCGTTACTGATGGCCAGGTTTTTTCCCTGTTTCGTTTGTAAAGATAAGAGGTCTTAGACCTGTTCTATAATCCTGGATCTCTGGAAAGGCCACCTAGGCCTAGGGTGACAGGATTTTATGGGGTGGCCTGCTGCCCAGCTACACCCACATTGGTTCAGAAACACTGGAGATACACAGGGGATACTATAGTTTTTTTAATTTCCCATGCGCCAATCCCCTTTTATCCAGTCCTGATGATGACAATTTGCGGATAAAGAGCAGAGTATGGGGAGTGACGAATGGCAGTGGGCCTAGGGGCGGCCACTATGTAAATCCAGCCCTGTCTATAACAGATATGACCCAAGTGACACAAAGAGCACATTTTGCAGAACTTTTTTTGGTTGTGTTTTTTTTTCAACAAAAGGGAACATTTTCATTGTTTTTTTTACAGTTTAGCATACCTCCCAATTTTTTTTTTTTCGCAAATAGCGCAGCAAATTTTTTACACAATTACTTATTTTCTTATCTCAAACGTGTTACAAAGTATCTTATTTGCACCTGTTAGCTGTTCTGGGCTCTCTGCCAAAAGCCAATTACGTTAGAAACTTTGTGTCTTTTTCTGGCTGTTCAGAGAAAATAGGGACTTTACAGTTCAAATGAGGGACTGTGGGTTGAGCTGTCAAAATTGGGACTGTCCCTCATAAAAAAGGGACAGCTGGGAGGTATGAGTTTTGCTCTGCTCGTGTCTCTGTGTTGCACCTTACAAGAAACACAGGATTTACCAGAAATAATTAGAACTTTCAGTTTAACAGTGGACTTTGCCTCTCGCTTGCCCAAGATATGGCTGTAAACAGGAAGTCATTTATTTCAACAAGAGCAAAGCCACATGATGAGGAAGTGTACTTGTATTATGCTGCTACTCAAGGTGGATTTCTCTTTCTCTCTCTGTGTTTGTGTGCGGAGGAGGCGGTGCTGAAATATCAGACAGTGAACCCATTGGAAGACTAATAATAGGCCATGAGCTCACCTGTTCTCTGATACTTAACCTGTTGTACTTCCCACAATGTAGTAAAATTGACGTTCCAGCAGCTGGGCAAGTCAGCAATGGAAGAACCATTAAGGTAACTAAACATCATTAAGTGACATTGTATATACCATTGAACTAACTGTTGTTTCACAGGTTATAAGGATGCACATATCTGGCACCCTACAGTCTTATTCCCTGGATCGAAACTTGAAAACAGATCAATGGGATCTCTGGAACTTCCAGATATACTTGTGTTTCTTTCACAGTAACTGAACTACAACTCCCAGTATCATCATCAAACCACTTCAGTGAAGTTATGATGTAGCAAGCTAAGCTTTACTTGTTTACGGTGGCTTGCAAGGGAGCTCATCCACACTATATATCTTACATCTTAACAGAGTAAAAAAAAACATTGTTTCCTTCTCATGATAATAACAATGCTGGTATTTATTTATTCTACATAGCATTACGTTTCTGTCGGTCTCTCATATTCTGTTGGTTTCGCATATTTAACTTATTGTTAACTTATATGGTGGACGCCTGCCATAATTTGCAGCTGTTTTGTGCAATTGTTGGGCTTACAGTTTTAGCAGTTGCTAGGACTTAATTTCCCCAGCAACCAGGCAGCAGCAAACATGATAGGGAAAGATGAATAGTAGAGGAACTGGATACACATAACGATAACATTACATCCTCACAATCAATGTTTATTTTCTTTGTCAGTGACCCAGACATCCAGAGAACATTAATTGCAGGTTAAATATAGTTGCAATAATTTAAAACCCATCACAAGTTGTAAAGGGAGCACCTATATTGTGATGCTCATTAGTCTTGAATTGAATATTGCATAATTGAATAAAATATTATATCTAGCAGAGGTCTCATTTACTTACAGTTTATTTTATGTTGCTTCTGGTAGGATATGTCAGTAAAACAACTTTTTAAAAGGTCAGAAAAATTGTCATTTTGCAAATGTTTTGATCGATTGGAACGATTTTAACCATTCGATTGAATATTTTTATTCGATCAATATAATAACCAAACCCAATTTGGTAGCTTTGATATGGCGAACTAGGCAGTCGAATATAAATTTAAAGAGGAAGTACTAGTAGTCGAATATTCAAATAGATTTTTATTCGAATCATTTGATTCGATCGAATTTTCAAAATTCACTGGTCGAAGTGGTCTTCAAAAACATTTAAAATTTCGAATTTGAATCTTTTAGAAAATTCGATCGAACTTCGAATCCTTCATGTGAATTTAGTAAATCTGCCCCATAGTGTCACTCAGATTCATTTAGATCAGAAAAGCTTGCCTCCTAATTCAGTTCCAGATTTTCCCATGGAACCTGCAATTTAATTAGAATCTCACTGTTTACCACATGAAAACAGTATTGAAATCTATGGGAAAACTGGAAATGACTTCAGAGAAAAGTGTTTTCTCCCAAAATTAAATCTCATCCTAGTAATATAATTATCCTCTTCCAGGCTTGGGTCCAGGATGTGCTCCCAGCCCTCACCCCTTCAGATGCGCATTTTCTTTACTCAGCTCCAGGGTGCAATAGCACCCTCTGCTCCCCTGGTAGTTATGCCACTGTCTCATCCATAAGTTTATACATGATAAAATAATGTCTCATTTATTTAAATCTGTCCCATAATGTAATTCAAAACAGAAAAGCTGTATCGCCTCTGACCCACAAGACTAAATGGAAGTACATACTCATACCACTTCTGCTTTTAGCTGAAAGTTTACCTTGGATGTTTAACATGACTTACAACTGTGTATGTGCCCCTATTTGTTTCCACCTGTTTTGTGTTATATGCAAAACAGTTTAGAGTCCACATTATGATATGAGGGAGATTTTGCATGGCTTAGTTACATGAGAAACCGATATATAATTATTCACGTAACATTTAAGAGTTACAATGTCACCTCTTTGAATAGTTACAATTGTGATTGGATTAGTGGAAGAGTTTATATGCCAAGAACTTCCCATACCAGTCAGTTGAACTGAAGAAGCTGCTCGGATGAGTAATGAAACGTCTTCAATAATTACTCAGCAAGTCCAGTTGTTTTAGATTTACTTATATTAGATATACCATGACCTGGATGAATGAAAATCTTCATAGTCATACTTTACATATATTTGGGTCCCTAAAATTAATTTGCTGTGGGCCCAGTAATATCTAGTCATGTCACTGCTTACATGAGAAACCGATATAATTATTCAGATTTCTTACAGATAAAGATTGGTACAAGCAAAGTTTTGGCTGTTGTTATTTGACTAGACACAGCTATATATGTCAGTTCTCTAAAACCTAAAAATGAATAGGGATAAGAATGCCATGTTTTATATAATGACCTTATTGTACCAGCCTAAAGTTTCAGCTTGTTAATAGCAGTATTGACCCAGGACTTTAAACTTGTCACAGGGGGTCACCATCTTGGAAAGTGTCTGTGACACTCACATGCTCAGTGGGCTCTGAGCAGCTGTTAAGAAGCTAAGCTTAGGGGTCGTCACTAATTATCCAACAGAAAATGAGGTTAGCCTGTAATATAAGCTGATGCTACAGGGCTTTGGAGACACAGATGTTTACTGCTAAAGGGCTGTGGTTGCCTTGGGCTGGTACAGAAGCCCACAACATAATGTACAACATTTCTAGCTACCTCTTTAGTTTAACTTTACTTGTCCTTTAAAGAGGGCTATTCTGAGACAATTTGCCATTGGTTTTCATTTTTTATTATTTGTGTTTTTCGAGTTATTTACTTTTTAGCAGCTCTCCTGATTGCAAGTTCAGCATTCTGGTTGCTAGAGTACAACATAACTTGCAACTGTGAATGTGCCCCTATTTGTTTCCAAGTGGGTAGATAATAGGCAGTAAATTTTACTGATCAGACTAACTGGAAATGAGGCCCCCAGGCAGATCTTGGTTGGCCTATGGTTCCTTTCCCAAACTGGTAGAGTTGGTTCATTGGCCTGCTTAGCTAATATCTGTAGAGAAAATTACCTGCTTTGAATAGACTGAATGTTGCATGTCATGCCAGGGAAACATTGTCTTTGGACATTTACTCTGTATAAGCATTGCTCCTAAAATGCCAAACCCACCATATATGTTGTATAATTGACAAGAATGGACTTAAAGGAGAAGGAAAGGCTAGGAGAACTTGGGGGTGCCATACGTTAGGCAGTGAGTACCACAAAGCGTCGTTCTTCTGTCTTTCTCCTTTGTGCATGCACAGTAGAGCGAAAGGCAGAAAGTGAACCTCAAAGTAGGCTATTTCGTTCTACTGTGCATGCGTTTTCCACAGGAAATCTGAAGAATGAAGATGACGGAAGTAGAATACTCCATGGTGCTCACTGGTATTACCCTGGGCCAGTGCGGTTTTCTGCCTGGGGTTACAGGTAAGTCAATACAATCACTTGGGGTGCCTAATATTTGGCACCCCCCAAGTGCTCCTAGCCTTTCCTTCTCCTTTAATCACCAGACATGCAGAATTCACTTCTCCGTTGCAACTACCCTGTATGGTGGAGAAAAAAAGAAGTGAATAGTGCAAAACATAGGTGGGGCCCAGTAACAGCTAGTTACACCACTGCTTACATGAGAAACCGATATATAATTATTCACATTTCTTACAGGCAAAGCTTTGGCTGTTATTATATGAATAGACACAGTCAGTCAGTTCCCCCCTTAAAGGGGTTGTTCACCTTTATATTAACTTTTAGTATGATGTAGAGAGTGACAATTTGCCATTGGTTTTCGTTTCTATTCTATTTGTGTTTTTGGAGTTATGTAGCCTTTTTTTCAGCAGCTCTCCAGTTTACAATTTCAGCATTCTGGTTGCTATGGTCCAAGTTGCCAAGCATTGATTTGAATGAGAGACTGGAATATGAATAGTAGAGGGCCGAAATAGAAAAATGAGTAATAAAAAGTAGCAATAAAAATGTGTAGCCTTATAGAGCATTTGTTATTAGATGAGGGTCAGTAAGGGCTGGGCCACACCCGTAGGCGCCCTAGCAACCTGTCCTGTAAGTCCCGGCCCTGTCAACAAGCCCTGCCCCATTGTGTTGGAAAAAGTCGGACAGGGAGGGAAGGGTGATTGACAGAGGGGACAGCAGTGGAGAGGAGGAAATTACAAGTGAAGGAGGGTGTCAATAGAGAAAAAGAAAAAACTAGGACTAGGGGTAGGCAGAAGAGGCTGCCCAGCACCCCCATATTATTGTGCCCTAGGCAGCTGCCTCTTCTGCCAACCCCTAGTTCCAGGCCTGGGGTCAGTGATCCCCATTTGAAAGATGTAAAAGAAAGCAAATAATTAAAAAAAACTGTAAAAATAAATAAATAATGAAGACCAATTGAAAAGTTACTTTGAATTAACCATTCCATATCATACTATAAGTTAACTTAAAGGTGAATCACCTCTTTAATCACAAAGCCACAAACGTGCATTGGTGCCAAAATGCGCATACACAAATACATAAATATATTCCACCTGTTATGAATAACCTGTATTGTGTCCAATTTACATGTGCCAACTGATTTCAGATGCAATTAGTTACTAAGATTGCTGGAAGAGCTATTGTGACATACAGTATGCAAACCAGTTTAGGCTGGGGACAGACAGGGAGATTCGGGGAGATTCTGTCGCCTGGCGTTTAATCGCAGGCGACAATCTCCCCAAACTTCCTTCTCCCTGTACGTCGCTAGTTTACATGAAAAAGCGCCAGCGCTGTGCACACGCGGCGCGGCGATTTCCGGAATCGCCCGAAGTTACTTCGCGAGGAAACCATGAGGATTCCGGAAATCGCCGCACCACGTGTGCACAGAGCCGGTGCTTTTACATTTAAACTAGCGACGGACAGTCCACATTATGATTTGCGGGAGATTTTGATTGCATGGCTTACATGCAGGGGCGTAACTACAGAGGAAGCAGACCCTGCGGCTGCATTATGATATGATTATAATTTTATTTGCATGGCATCATGACAAACCTTGTCATTTATGGGAAACCCAGAGAGAGTGTCAGGCTGGGTATAGTTTAATTCAGGGGAATAATCACATCCGTGTGTTATATTGATGGGGGCTATTATTTTAAGGGAGTATCAGTGTCCTTCTGGCACACTAATTAACACCTATATCAGGTTACAGTTCTGTGTACAGAGTTCAAATACCAACAAACACGTTTCTGGTAATTTACACTTCAGGGACTAAAGTCATTGGAATAAACCAGGCCAGCCCTGGGGTTTCCAGACATTCAGTATAATCTTGTCTTCTAATCTCCAATGAAAGAACTAGATAATGTAAAAGACCTGCATGTGGGTGAATGCAAGAATGAAAGGAGAGGGAGTTATTTACTGTAAAAGGGTTCGGCTGCCTGTAAAACTGAATGATAAGGATCATTTACGACAAGCAGCAACTTGCTTTCTCAAAACCTACTAAAGCTAGAAATAAAAAATATACATATTGGATGTAATACTTTAAACTGTTACTAAAGTGCAGTGCAATAAATAGAAATTCATAAACTCAGATTAATTCTAATTCTAATTAGGAATCAATTTCCACTAGTAATTATTAAAGACATTAATTAATCTCTATGTAAAGTGCAACCTGTATCTACTATTTCATTAATGAATGAATGAATTTCCTTCAATTAGACTAAAGTGAAGTGCAATAAATAGTAAATCAGTTTTGTTACCAATTAATTAATTAATTAATTAATAAAATTTTTATTGCACTGCACTGCAACTTCATTCATTCATTCATTCATTCATTTATTTAATAGTAATTATGGATTGCACTTTACATAGGGATGAATTAATCAACCAGTCTAGGTGTGGTCATTGATGTTATGCTTTATAGTTAATTGCACGATTAATATATCAAAATATAAGCAAAACAATTTATAAGTGACCATTTAGGAGCTAAGATTTGATATAGGTGGGGTACTTTTCTTTTATTTTATTATTAACATACTAAAGCTGTCACATTTTTAGTCTGTCAAATTAAGTTAATGTAGAAGGATAGCTTTACTTTGTCCCAAATACAGATCGAGTGCTCTTGTGTTAACTATGACTGTCATTGCTAATAGACTTAATTACTACTGTTACGATTATGTAAAGGAACATGTTATTTTTTTTCTCATTAGTGACTAGAGCTCATTAGTGTGAGATTTTGGGGAGACTCCTTTACCCAGGTTAGCCCCAAACAAACAGCACAGGATGCATTTGGGCCACCTCCATTCTCTCAGAGAGAACCCCAGCAGTCAAAACACCCTTTTCCCAACACTTCTTATTAATTTGAACGTAAAACGCATTGGGCAAACCCCTCTCTTTTGGATGTTTGTAGCTAACTTGGCCAGATAACTTGCACTTCCTTTGTACTTATGTTGTTTGTGCCCAGGGCTGCCATTAGAAATCACGGGCCCCGCCCACCCTAGCATCCAAGCCTGCCCACTCCACATCAAAGTTAAAAGGGCCCCATAAAAAAAAAATTTTTAAATTGGTGTCAGGGGCCTATAGAGTATTAAAATAATAAATTGGTGGCCAGGGGATTAAAAAAAAAAGAAAACCCACATTGGTGGGTTCAGGCTTCAGGACTTCAATTATAGCTGTTTCAGGTTTTTTGGCCCTTCATGGTTTTTTTCGCTGCTTCAGGATTTCAGTGTCGGTTCCTTTCGGGACTTTGGGGGGTATATTTATCAAAGAGTGAAGTTAAGAGTGAAGTTCCGCCACTAGAGGGAAATTCAACCGCTCTCCATTCATTTCTATGTGATTTTTAAAGGCGTATTTATCAAAGGGTGAACTTTCACTTCACCCATTGATAAATAGGCCTTTCACAAGCCCATAGAAATAAATGGAGAGCGGAGGAATTTCACTCTAGTGGCGGAACTCCACTTTTTGATAAATTTACCCCTGGGTCTTTCCGCCTCTTCAGGACTTTGCAAATGTTTGGAAGTTCCACATTCTGCCGCAGGACTTCGGAGTGCATGCTTCAATCTTCAAAGAGCCGGGCCCCCCTTCAGACCCGGGCCACTTGTCGCCCCTATCCCCCCCCCGATGGCCTGTTTGTGCCCCACAAGCGGTCTTTTTGTGCATTGTTGTACCTTAAAGTGCCAATAGATAGGCTAATACTGGCTGCTGAGTCAACCACTATTAAATTGATAGTCCATTGTAAATCACCTTCCCAATCACTAGCTGCCAAACAGATCAGAACAATGCCAGGCTCTTGACTTTTGTAGCTCAGCAGGGGGGGGAAGGGGTGGAAGTGGCCTAAAGGCAGTAGTGCAAATCTCCATTTCCAAGAACCATATGATAAGCACTTAAGCACTTTCAGCTTTTGGGAAGACTTCTTTAGAGAGATTTCACTGCTGTGTACTAATGTTATAGGGGAGCCCTTTTGAAATAAAAGTGGTATCAAGGTGATACCTTTATTGGCTAACTAATATAATCATAGCAAGCTTTCAGAACATTTTAATTCCTTTTTCAAGCTGATTCTGTCAATCACCAAACTGTCCTTGTCTGCAGGATAATGCACATTTTTAGTTGTTTGCTTGAGGGTAAATGTATACCTTCACCATGCTATATTTGCCTAACAAATGTAGATTTTTTTTATTAGTGTTAACAGGTTATATTTTCAAATAGATTTGTGCTAAACAAATTAAACTTTTTGAAGGTTGTTGTTGGTAACCCTAATTACATAACAAACAATGAGGAAAGGTCGGTCACTGTGGAAAGAGGCTAGCAATTATAGCTTTAACATTCTTTGCTGTGACTGGATAGGAATTAGGGGAAGGAGTGTCTTACTGGAAAAGCTATTTAACAGTACACACTTAAGCCTGTTCGTCTTAAAACTTCCACTCAAGAGTATCTGTCCGGAAAAGTAAGTCTGTTTTCTTTTACTGTTAATTCTAAAGCACAGTAGCATTAGTCCGTTTAACACCCACAATGATTCCTCCAGCAGCAGGTCTGGCTTGACTTGGATAAGCCCTAATGATAAGAGCTAGGGAGCACTGGTCACTCTGGTTGCTCAGATAATGCTGTATTTCAAGTGGTTTGGTTTCTGCAAACAGATATTCAGCAGGAGATGGAGACTTAACTGTATTTAGTCCACTCGTTTGTACTTTATTTATTGTCAAATAAAGTATTTTTTTTCTCTATTTTATGAGACTTTTATGATTTTGTTTTGAGTTTGTATGAGTCTGTTTGAAGAGAAGCTGTGGATGATGTACACTAATTTGTATCTGTGTCTGATAGTGGCCATCTGTCAGTGAGTATAAAGGCATTATGATGAAATGATTACACTGTACACAAGGCAGCTGGACGTTAAAAAAGTCAATCCAATTGTTTATATCACTTCCGTATTAGTATTTTTTCAGTATTAAAATGTATGCCCTGTCCTCTGCGCTTCATTGTGGTCAGACTTAGAGTCCTTATTTGTAACAGGGAAATTGTTGAATAAGCACAGCAAACAAAACATTAGTTACTTATAACTAAAAGAAAAGACTGAGAAACAGATTGATTTCATAAATACAACTCATATATATATCTATGTATTTATTTTTTATTGCACAAAGACCTTTGTTTCACTTTAGGGGCAAGTTAAATGTTTGCGTTTTGAGAACTTGGGAATAACATAATAAAAGGTGCAACTGCTCCTGGAACTAGGGTTGCCACCTTACTGGCCTTCCTATATATTTACCTTTTTTTTCCTACTAATAACAGTGGGATCAGCCATCAAAAAATGCAGTAAACAAGTAACATTAACTGGACAGCTGTTTAAACACCAAGCGTGTGGTTCCTAGACTATTAGTTTTCTGCCGTAAAACCAACTGTCCCATGTATTATATTTAAATTTAAAGACTGCTTAAATCAATCATTATCACATTTTCCTGAGTAATTATTGGAATTATTTTTTTGTGTGCTACACTGACCCTTGGACTGATTCTGGCAAGCATATATTATAAAGTACATGTTTTTGAGACAATATGTAATTATTTAGATTTTTTACAGATAAAAACTGGTAAAAGCAAAGTGTTGTCTATTATTATTTGACTAGACACATCTAGAAATGGCAGTTCCGCCTTAAAGATGGTGTTCACCTTTAGATTAAGGTATCTAGTATAATATAGAAAGTGATATTCTGAATCAATTTGCCATTGTTTTTCTCTTATTTGAGTTTTTTTGAGTCATGTAGTTTATTATTTAGCAGCTCTCCAGTTTGCAATTTCAGCATTCCATGCATTGATTTGAATAAGAGACTGGAATATGAATAGGAGAAGGCCTGAACAGAAAGATGAGTAAGATAAAGCAGCAATAACAATGCATTCATAGCCTTACAGAGTGTTTGTTTTTTAAATGAGTTCAATGATTGCTATTTGAAAGACATCTGAAGAAGGCAACAAATAATTAAAGAAAACTACAAAACATAAAATAAAAACGGGAAATGGAAAACTTGCTTTGAATTGGCCAATCAAACTATCATACGTTTGACACAATTCTTTTTAGTTAACGGTTGAGTATATAAAACTATGTTAACTACAGCATAGATGGTTAAAGCCTGTGTAATATATTTATTTCAGGGTTGTTGGTAAAAACGCTGACCTCTTATAATGCTGGTTGCTGTTTGGTTTGAGTGAAGGAAAACTCAATTGACAAAATTTTTATGGAACATGCCTTTAACAGAGGAAATATTATATATTGCTTATATTTCAAAGACTGACTTGGATTTTAACAAATATTTTGTCCTTCATAATGCAGCTACCTTCATATGGAAAGAGCAAACAGCATTAAGATGGAGACCAAACAAAGAGGAAAGTTCTCCTCTTTAGACAAACGAGAAGCCAAAAAGGTGCTTGAGAGGTATGTGAAACGAAGCTTAAGCAACTCTTCTGAAAAGACTGGATACAAAGGAACAGTGAAAAGGCAGAAAGAAGTTCAGAGATCAGCTAGTGATATATCCAGACCTGGCACACAAGTAGTCATAATGAAGGAAAGTAACCTTGCACAACAAACGCCTGAAACTAAAGAAGCACAGACAGAAGAAAATGTAAAAATAATGGGCACGACTGATGAAGCAGCAAACCCAAACCTGGTCAAAAGTACAGACAATGTAATTGCTTCACAAGATGTCAAAAAACAGTCTTGGTTTAAGAACTTTTTTGGTTCATTATTTAAAAAGAAAGATGACAAAAAAGAGGAGAGGACTACTAGCTGTGTGCCAGAAGATAACACAACCATTTCCTCTGAGGCCGTCTATCCTCAGCCACCCAAAAAAAACACTGGAAGGAAAAGTAGCATCAGAAAAGCATTTTCTTTTAAAAAGAAAGCTGCTGAAGAAGTTCATGTAAGCCGTGCAGAAGCAGATTTCGAGTGCAACAGTAAACCAAAGAGACCCACCGTCCTTCAACTGCAGAACATCCGCAGGCCGTCTTCATTCCGAGGAAGTAGGTGTTCATTTAATAATAAGTCTGATGTATACAACTATTATTAACATGTTATTAACATGTATTTCTATAGCGCCAACTTGTTGCGTAGCGCTATGTCACTTCTCTTACAGTTCAGAATACACTTCAATTATAAATAATTACCCAAACACAGCAAAACTCTTCTGTATACAGTAAGTTAGCATCCCTCACAAAGATAATTAAAGGAACACCCAAAAAAGAAAGTGGTTTAAAGTGATGAAAATGTAGTATTGCACTGAACTGGTAAAACTGGTGTGTTTGCTTCAGAAAGACTATTATAGCTTATATAAACAAGCTGTTGTGTGGCCACTATTCATTGAAGCTGGAAAAAAGGAGAAAAGGCACAGGCTACACAGCCTATAACAGATAAGCTCTATAGTATACAATGTGATTCTCCAGAACTTATCTGTTATCTACTAGGTACAAGTATAGGATGAAGGGTGTTCTATATATTGGGTAACTTCTGTTTATACCATTTCCTGTCATATACTGTAGTTTTCTAAAGAAAATTATCTGGAATTGTTTTTTCATCCTATAGGGGCTTACAAAACTATGAACCATGTTTTGTGTGCAGTTAAACAGATGCCTTTCCAATTTTGATCTCAGTCACTAGTATTTGAGGACTATACATTGTTGAGGCTTGTGAGCTCTGAGGTACCAGTGAAACACACATGTCAGATCTACTGGCTGCTGGTCCATGCCTCAGCAGCCCCATTCCATTGAACTTATCTTAAATGGCGGAACACACTAGGGGATTTGGGTGAGGACCAATGGGAGGAGGCAACTGATAACCTATATAATTTCCTAGTATGCTCCTGAGATAGACTGTTACAATACAAATTCTTGTACCAAGTTTATTTGACACCCACCAAACTATCCATATTTGGCAGAAGGGACAACAGTAACTGTCATAGGTGTCAGATGGAACAGGCGGATTTCCTGCACATGACTTGGCAATGTCCTCACATACAAAACTTCTGGAGAGCAGTCACAGCATATCTGTCAGCGCAGCTCCCTCTTCCCCCATTGCTGTCTCCCTACTGCTGTTTGTTGGGGATACTGGAGGAGGTAGCCGTGGGCAAATATATGACCCTTCTTATTAGAGGACTACTGTACTACGCAAAAAATTTATTATTCTGAGATGGATGGGGCCTAGGGCACCCACGCTGGAAATGTCAAATTAATAATGTTTTACCCATAATTAAACTTACCTACTTGGCTCAGGGCTGCCTTGAAAAATTGGAAAAGATTTGGCAGCCATGGACTGAGACTGAAGGTCTAACTGGGTAGTCAATGTCAATTGGAGAATTAAATGTTGTTAAATTGAAAAAATGAATAAAAATAATTGTTTAAAAAAAAAAAAAAAGATGCCTTTCACCTGGGTGAGCCAAGACCTAAGTCACGGAAATCAACATGGTTTACTAGAAAGCTCATAAAATTGATTATGATCTTTAGGCTACGTGCTTTTTCCAAGCATAGTGTCATAAAACAATTAAAGCA
This sequence comes from Xenopus borealis, assembly GCA_024363595.1. Taxonomy (NCBI): domain Eukaryota; kingdom Metazoa; phylum Chordata; class Amphibia; order Anura; family Pipidae; genus Xenopus; species Xenopus borealis. The sequence goes on along the minus strand of CM044433.1, from coordinate 50,967,076 downwards.
ACACACTAGTCTCAAAAAAAAAGCAAATGTCGCTTGTAGAGAAAGACACAGCGCTACGAAATAAGTTGGCGCTATAGAAATACATGTTAATAATAATAATAAAGACAAATGTAAGGGAATAAAGGGGAATAAAGCACAGATAAAATAATAACAAAGTCATGTGACAGTTATTTTTCCTGTAAAATTGTAATTATCCCTGTTTTGTTTGTTAAGGTAAAAAAATTAAAGACCACTTTTATGATAAAGTGACGGATGAGATTGAACAAATTGTCAAAGAAAGTGACAACCTGACTGCAAGGACGGAGAGTTTTGGGGGTGAACTAACCAGCGAGCAAGCAGAGGATCCCGGTGAGTGATCTGACCATCTAAGTAAAAAGGGTTTCAGACTATTATGATTTAAGCCCATAGTTTGTAGGGCAAGCGTGTCCCACCCTAGACAAAATTACAGATAACCACATTTTTTGTAGTTTAATAGTCATCTTACAACAGGCTCTAAAACTACCTAGATCAACATGCACCCCAAATGATGTGTCTATATCTGGTTAAAAAAATGATGGGTAAAGGTGGCCATAGACGCACAGATAATATCGCACAAAACGAATTTTCGTACGATATTCGGTGCGTGTATGGTGGGAAATGAGCCGACCGATATCGTCAGATATCGGTCGGCTGGTTGATCGGGCTGGACGGAAAATTTTGATCGGATGCCTTTGAAGGCACCTTGAACATCGGCCATTGTTAGTGCTGAATTCTATTGTTTCTACCTGTATATTTGATGATTCAGCTCTACACGTGTGTGTTGAAACAAACGATCTTTCTTGGAAAGATCTTTTCCGAGAAAGATCGTAATTGTTACGTCTATGGCCAGCTTAAGTGGTATAAGCAATGGAGATAGATTTAGTGATAAATTATACAGTAAGAAACAGAATTATCACACACAATTTGTGACTAAGGATTTTAAATGTAATAATGAAGTGTTTTACTACTCACAGTTCAGATGTGTCATTTTTGGGAATCTGACTATGGCTATGTATATAAATTCTTCTTTGAGAGAGGGTAACTTCCAGTACTTACTGCTTCAAGCACTTTAATTTTCACCTCCCTCGAGTGCTTTGCGACCTAGCATTTTCAACCTTGGTTAAAAATCCTTTGTAGTTTTTATTGCTTTATAGCCCTAACAGGGGCGTAACTACAGAGGAAGCAGACCCTGTGGCTGCAGGGGGGCCCAGGAGGTATAGGGGGCCCATGAAGCTCTCCTTCATATACAATATCAATACATACTGGTAAAACAGGACAACCTTTGGATATGTTGGGGGCCCTAAAATTAATTTGCTGTGGGGCCCAGTAACATCTAGTTATGCCACTGATAAGCCAAGACAATTTGTTCTGTACACATAAATGATTACTGTTATTGTGTTTTTTTTTTTTAACAGAAGTCCTAATTAAAATAATTGTCTCCATCTTAAGGAAGGAAGGAGATGAACTAAATAAGAAGGTACGGAATGCAATGACTGATTTAGAATGTTTAAAAATTCCAATAATGTCAAGGACTATTAAAATGAGTGGGAAACGCACCCTTTTAAGAATAAGTGAGGCTCTAATCCATTGGAATCAGCCCACAAACAATCCAAATCCATTCAACAAAAGAATCCAAGGGATTACACACTCCAAAAATAAAAATACAAAAAGGATTCACATACATAATATGCATGTATTTCTGTTTTGGAGGGTACAATGCCTTGGTTTCTTTTAGTGATGTCAAGGATGGTATAGTTAGTATTCTATATTAGATAATCAAACCAAATACAGTAATTTGCCATTTAAATTGGCCACTCGCTGATGTCTATTGCAGACAATTCTAACCGTGGATTGGTTACTATGTGTTATGCATGGCAAGATTTGTATCTTCTCTTACTAATATACATAGCAAGGTTTGCCATTAATATAGCAAAGTTTGCCAGTTTGGTCCACTGATACTCAACGCAACAAATCTTTTATATTTTGACTGCATTAGACCAATTAAAGCCAATTGCTGGTGACTGATTCTTTAATGAGTCAAAGGAAAGAACCTTGCATTAATGGCATTAAAGGTGGCCATACATGGAGAGATCTGCTCGTTTGGCGATGTATGCCCACCTTAAGGTGGGAGATATCGGGGTGAACCAATTGTGGGGCCCTAGGGCCCAATGATCAGATCATGACGATCGGGAACGGGCGGTCGGATCGTGAGACTGCATCAATCAACAGATGCGGCCGTGATCAGGATTTTTAGTCCCGTCTGATCGACATCTGGCCAGTAAGCTGCCGACTCGGCCTGTCGGAAGCTTTTATCGGCCAGTGTACGGCCACCGTGGCATTTTAAGAGTTGAACTTTCAACCAGAAATGTGTCCCTTTTGGTGTGGACAAAATTCTATCCCAGTAACTTCAGAAAATTACAGAAGGCATCTGTCCACAGCAAGAAACTCAAGTTGTCCTAATCCAGCTAATACAGTACTTAGGCTGGGTGCAGACAGGGAGATTCGGGGCGATTAATCGAGGCGACAATTTCCCCGAACGGCCTTCTCCCTGTCCGCCTCCTGTTTAAATTAAAAAGTGCCAGCGCCAATGCAAACGCGGCGCGGCGATTTCCGGAATTGCACAAAGTTGCTTCGAGAGGAAACTTCGGCCGATTCCGGAAATCGCTGCGCTGCGTGTGTATTGGCGCTGTCGCTTTTGATTTAAACAGGCGGCGGACAGGTAGAAGGCAGTTCGGGGAGATTGTCGCCAGCGATTAATCGCCAGGCGACAGAATCTCCCTGTCTGCCCCAGAATAGTCATTTTGTTAACTTTGTTGCTAATAATACTGCTCCGTTTAACTGATGTAAATCTTTAAACAAACAGGTTAAAGATGATCCCACGCTCTCTTCCTTCTTCAGAGAAATTTCCTATAACTCATTCAAGCACCTTGCGGATGTTTATGTTGACAAGGAAGTGAAAAACAAAGTCTCAGATGTGATGCCTGAAGACATTAAATTTGCATACTCTATTGACTTCACTGCTAAGGTGGCTTGTATTTCCAGTCATCCAGTAAATCGAATCATGGGCTTTGGACACCAGTATCTTCAAGATACATTTCCATGTCCTTCGTACAACAGAAAACCATGGGTAAGTACTGTTCCTGTACTTGTCTCTGATAATATATAGTAAGGCTTGTTGGAAAGTGTATATTCAATTTTAGCTGCAATTTTTACGTTAGAACCGAGCTGCTTTTTTTTGTCATTGTCCTTGACTCTGAGTGAATCTATGACACAGGAAAGAGAAAAAATTGCTACAATTAAGTAGTGAGCAAACCTTTTATCCAGTTTTAATCCTAAAAAAAACTGGTAATCTAAAAATACTTACAATTAAAGTACTGAAAATGATGATGATCCCCATTAAACCGACTGTGGCCTTCTCTAAAAAGACAAAGAGATAGGGGCCACATATGATCTCCAATGCTACATTATCATTAATGTCATAATGATGCATTTGGATAGGCTGAGTCAAGATTCCTCGGGTGGCACATTAATAGAGGAGGCAAAAATCTGCCCCTAGTATTTTAATGGCAGAGATTTCATTTTTACCATAAAATGTGGTCCTTTTAGTGTAGAATTACACTCTTTGCACTAATGATAAAACACCACCCTTAACTGTGTGGTTTTTTTATTTACTTAGCTTTTTATTCAGCAACTCCCCATTCAGCAATATGTTTTGGCTAGGGTCACAATTGCCAAGGCAACCATGCACTGATCTACACAAGTGACTGGAATATGAATAGGAGAGGGCCTGAATAGAAACATAAGTAACACAAAGTAGCAATAAAAACACATTTGTATCCTTACAGAACATTTGTTTTTTAGATGGGGTCAGCAACCCCCATTTGCACAGATGGAAAGAGTCAGTAGAAGAAAACAAATAATTCAAAAACTATAAATAGAAAAAATGAATAGCAATTACCTAGAATTAACCATTCTATAACACACTAAAGATATTGACAACTAATATACTGAAAATGATGAGATCCCCATAGAACTTGGTGGGCCAGGTTGAAAGTTGGAGCCAAACAGGTACAATCCCACATTTCTAGCTCTACAGTATCACTGACGTCATAATGACTTACCTAATCAAAGTCTGGCATTATGTTACTCATATAAAACTGCACCAATTCAGGTTTTTAAAAGTATTTCTAGGTCATCCTAAAGCTGCCACTTAGTGTGCTCTCTTCCTAGTAGTGTGTCAGAGAAGGTGGGGCATCCTTACTTGCTCAGGCTCTTTGCTGTGATTGGCAGTAGGATGCAGCTGTTCATCAAATTAAGTAGGCCAACAGATTTCAAGGTTGAGTTGTATTTAACCCAAAAAATTCAAGTTTTGGAGGATATTTTTCAGTAAAAACTACAATTTTCAGGTTAAAAACTAAAATGTTTCAGGGTTTTTTTTTTTTTTCAAACTAGACTTTTCAGGATTTAGTATACCCTGAACCTGGAAATAGCTTGAGTATAAAATACTCCAGCTTAAACCTGTCAAGCTCATGTAGAAGTCATTGGCAGAAGTCACTTCAACCATTTGAAGATGTTTGTAGCCTTCGTGATCTTCGGGTTTTTTTTCTCAAATAGTTAAGTGTTGCACAGTATAAACAAAAACGTTAGTTATATCTTCTGCATGCGAAACCTAATGAGCTATATTTAATCTGGAACCTGTATTTCCTCTTTGACTAAGATATCAAAATGAACAAATAGTATTTTTTTCAGTATGTCACCATTAATTCCTTTTTCAGTAATTAGAAGTATAATCAGTAGTTGAATGTAGACTGGCAACAAATCAGCCCTTAGTTCAGGTTGTAAACAAGGTGTAACTAACTAAACACATTGATGATTATATTATGGAAGAATGACAGCACATGATGAAACGGGAGCAACGTAAGGCATAAGTCATGTGGAGCAAATAGTTTGAGTTAAGTATTACCCCTGTGACATAAGCATGATACCAGCATATTTATATTTGGAAGCTAAGATAGAATAAGGTCACATTTGTAGTAATGTGATCATTTTAATAGCAGATGGGTCATTGTGCAGCTGTGATGCTCACTGGTGAGTCTAGGATGCTGTAAATTCCCAGTGAGATTTCCCAGTCACAGGAGAATCATAGTCACAGAACTTTAATGCCTTCATTCTTTTATTGCTGAACTGAGGCATGCTGGGAGGTGTATTTCTATGGTTGCAGATGTTTTACTAGTGTTAAAAGTTGCTTATCTCTATGGTAGAATGCTTTTACATTTTAGAGGTCGGAAAAAGATGCACTGCTTATTATTATTATTATGTAATTGTTATAATTAAAATACAGGTATGGGACCTGTTTTCCTGGGGTTTTCTGGATAACAGATCTTTCTGTAATTTGGATCTTCATACCTTAAGTCTACTAGAAAATCATATAAATATTGACTACAACAAATAAGCTGATTTTGCTTCTAATAAGGAATAATTGTATCTTAGTTTGGATCAAATACAAGCTACTGTTTTATTATGAGAGAAAAAGGAAATCATAAAGCAAATTTATTTGAGAAACTGTGGTAGACGATTCGCCGTCAAAAAATTAGATGCGTCAAAATTATTCCGACGCCCATTGACTTTAATACATTTGGACCAAATAGTCACATGTATAAAAATTGGCACTCGTGTCAAAATTGACGGGCGTCAAAATTATTTTGACACCCATTGACTTTGATGCTTTTTGAGAATTTTTCACTTTTTTGCCATTTTTTCGGCAAAGCGAAACTGCACAGATTCGCCTATCACTAATTATAATGTCAATGGGAGATGGCCTTTCCATAATTTGGAGCTGTCCAAATAACGGATCCCATACTTATAATAATAATATAGGCAAGGGACCCATTATCTGGAAACCCGTTATTCAGAAAGCTGTGAATTACAGGAAGGCCAGCAACAATACTTTGTACCTGATCCAAACTAAAATATAATTCTATCTAATCCTAAATACCAATCAACAACATAAGATCTGCACTCACAGGTCTTTAAATAAAAATACAAAACGTTTAATTGTGAAAATGACTGACGTTTCAGCCTCCTCCAAGGCTCATATTCTACTATTTTTCGTGAGTGCCGACTTCTACATGGACAATCCTATATACCTGTATAATCCTTATTGGAAGCAAAACCAGTCTGTTGGGTTTATTCAGTGTTTAAATGATTAGTAGACTTGGTATGAAGATCCAATTTACAGAAAGATCTGTTATCCGAAAAACCCCAGGTCTCGAGAATTCTGGATAATAAGTCCCAAAGCTGCAATAATAATAATAATAATACTACAGGTAAGGTATCCCTTATCCAGGAACACATTATCCAGAACACTCCGAATTATGGAAAGACTGTCTCCCATGAACTCCATTATATCCCAAAAATTTAACTTTTTAAAAATGATTACCTGGGTAACAGGTCCCATACCTGCAATAATTTTATAGCTACATATTGTATAATAAATGAGTGTTTTCATTAAACATACAAGAAAACATACAAAACAACCAATAGCAATACATGATGTCCCTGTTAAAAAGTGCTGTTATGTGGATAAGGTGGAGAAATTCATTTGAATTTGAGAGTGTCCATAACACATCATATTGTTTGTATGGTTAATTTGCATTTAAAAACCAGTGTCTGCGATTAAATTCATTCTTTGTTTTTCCTATAGAGTAACAGTGTGGATCAAGATGATGTCATCAGCCCAGACTGAAAAGACAGACTTAACACAGCAAAAGAGCCCATTGGCCATATTGACTAATAACACTACCCTTGAATCTGTTGCACTGACTAAATTCTGTTTACACCAATGTGACTCCAGTTTGCACAAAACACATGGAATACGTGGAACACTTTTCAATATTTCTAGTGTTGTGATGTTAAATGTTTAAATACTCTTGAGCCACTGTGCGGCCTCGAACCCAGGGGCCCTAACATAAGAACGTGTGCATTCACAATGTGAAGTCTTACCTTGTCTGCTCATAGCTGCTGGACCTGGCACTTTCCAGTGGATAATACGTTAGCAGTAATGATGTGTGTAGTTTTGCTGTGTGTTCTTTGAGTGCTGCATGACTGTTTCCTTTTTGGCGATTTTAGACTTTACCAGCTGGCTACACTGGACTTTTAATGAGCCACTACAGAATCATCTGGAATGATCAAATGTGGAGCAAATACATTATGTTTGTAAAAGTGATAGGGAAAATATTGTTCATTTATAATTGCCCATTGATGTACTGGCTAACTTGTAAATATATAGTAATCTGTATGTTTGCCCAATGGGTTATTTGAATAGGTGACAACAATGTGAGATCTCTCGTTTACATAACAATTAGTGGGACAGTGGCACAACTTTGGAATTCAAACATCTCAGCAGCCTAGTGGTCTCTATGATTGTTCTTGTCAGTTTTTTTTTAAACAAAAAGCTGCAAAAAAGAAACACTGGGCAAACCAATATACAATGAAAACTGATCTTTGTCATATTTCAATTAATTTCCTCTGCTGGCCATATGTCCCAGGTGCACTTTAAGCATTTCATTGCATTTCTTCATTTATTATTCTTTACTGAGCAGCGTAACTATCAGAGAAGCAGACCCCATTGGACCAGACCATGGAGTCAGCTGTACAGAAATTCCCCCTCCCCAGCCACTTTCCAAACAAAATATTAGCCCACAGGCATGCATGAGCAGGTGGGGAGAGCTGGGGGGGGGGGTGTGTAGCACTGCTAGTTACACCTCTGCTCAAAACTCTACATTCCATGGACTTTGTTTTCTCTTTATACCTCTGAATTTAGCCATTTTAAAATAAAATAATTTATTACAAGCTATGACTTTATTTGCTGTTCAAATTTCTATGGGACCTATTCACTGCAACATACAATCCAGGAATATTCCGTTTATCTCCTACGTGTAAGTGGACTCCGGCCAATGCCGTGCCTGTTAGTGCAGCTACACAAATGATTGTATTGGATCTACAAAAAGCAGGTAAAGAGAAGCAGACCATACACACAGTTTGCCCTCACCCTAAGGTAGACCACAGCTCTGTACCCTAAACCTATATTTATATAGCTGTGTAAAATAGTTTCCACTTAAAACACGGCATAAACCTAAAATAATAAGATCATTGAGATTAGCTTTAGTGAGCAAATGTTTTGCTGCGGCAATGACACTCATGGACTTGAATGGCGTTGTGCGTAAAAAAAAAAAATGAGGCCCTAATTGATGAGCAATGTCAACATATATTGGTAAAACAGAACAACCTCTGGATATGCTCAGGGGCCCTGAAATTAATTTGCTGTGGGGCCCAGTAACATCTAGTTATGCCACTGCTTACATGTATTCTTATTGCTACTTTGTATTACTCATCTTTCTATTCAGGCCTATTCATATCCCAGTCTCTTGATCAAAGCAATGCATGGTTGCTGGGGTACTTTGGAAATTGCAAACTGGAGAACTGCAGAATAAAAATCTTACTTAACTCAAAAACCATAAATAATAACATATGACAGCCAATTGCAAATTGGTTTAAAATATCACTCTCTACCTCATACTAAACGTTAATTCAAAGGTGAACAACCCTATATGTTATGATGTTGATGGAACAGGTCGCTACATTGTATCTGAGAGTTTATCACCATTGTCACAAACCTTACAAAAGGAAGAAAAGAAGGGGCTTCTTTGTTAGATATTCAATGCTAAATTTACACCTGAAAGACTACATGAAACTGTAAAGCACTAGTTTATATAAAGCATGTAAAAGGCCACAGTTTCCCTTGTGTATTTATTCCATAAGTAAAAACTCCCATTCATCTGTTTATAAAAGTACATACTCCATAATAATCCAGGAATGTATTCCATGATGTTACACCACTCTGGAATCTGTGAAAAGAAAACATGATTCTAAGCAACTTTTCAATATACATTCATTACACATTTTCTATGGT
>CM044433.1:50943157-50956424 GCA_024363595.1 Xenopus borealis | reverse complement strand
AGTTACATAATCACCTTTTATTATAGAATTGCAACATCCACAGCTGAGGCATGGGAAAGTACCCATTTTGGGTTTACCCAAAAATCTAGTGGAGTTTTTTTTCCTGGAAACATCGGATTTGACTAATTTGCTAGCTAGATTTGGACCTCTTTTGTATGAAAACAAAGGGGGTTCCCTACAGTATTTACCAAGTATCCTATCCCTCTGTAAAACAAACCAATGGTACTTTATTATTTTCTGTATGGCTTTGCTGTTTGGTCCAAATTTGGATACAAATGGGATTTGTTCTCTGCCTTTTCTTTCCTTTGTAATTTTATTCAACAGGGTCTCTCTCTCAATCAGTAACACCTCATCTCTTTTATTAATAAGTTGGTCCCTTCTGTAACCCCTAGCCACAAATTTCTCTATAAAGCCATTGGCACTATTTAAGTATTTCTCATTAGTAGACGCAATTCGTCTTATTCTTAAAAATTGGCCCCTGGGTATACCATTAAGGGTCCCTGGTGTATGGTAGCTATCCCTATGTAGAATATTATTACGTTCCATGGGTTTATTATATAGATCTGTTTCAATTTTATCATCAGTCTTAATTGCATTTACGTCTAGAAAATGTACAGATTTTGTACTATATTCCATCGTAAATTTAATAGTGGGGTGTTGTGTGTTAATATACTCCAAAAATTCTTTTAGTTCCTTTTCACTTGAACCCCATAACAAAAAAATATCGTCCACAGGGCCAAGCAGGCAGTTTTGCTGGCAATATCGCCTGAAATGGTCTTTTTAGTTGATGGACACATCGTACATTTAAACAATCGTTTTGAGACAATCGTGGTCTCACGATAACCACTGGATCTTTTAAAAATCTATGGCCAACTTCTCACAGCATATGTTTTTTAGATGTAGAGTAAGAAGAAGGTGTAGGAGTAAAATACTATTAAAAAAATGCAGACCAATTGAAAAGTTGCTTAGAATTAGCCATTTTATAAACATGCTAAAAGTCAGCTTAAAGGAGACATATAGGATAAATGAAGAAAACCCTAATTTTGTAGGCAATTACAATTTTGTGGTGTTGCTTTTAGATGGTGCTAATAATTAATATTATCTTTAAAAATAGCCCCTTTATTGGAGCTCCCTATAGGTCAGTGATCCCCAACCAGTAGCTCGTGAGCAACATGTTGCTCTCCAACCCCATGGATGTTGCTCTCAAAGCAGGTGTTTATATTTTAATACCAGGCTTGGAATCAAGTTTTAAGTGCATAAAAATGAAGTATAGTGCCAAGTAGAGCCTCCTGTAAGCTGCCAGTCCACATAGGAGCTACCATATAACAAATTACAGCCCTTATTTGGCACCCAAGGGATTTTTTCATGCTTGTGTTGCTCCCCAACTCTTTTTACATTTGAATGTGGCTCACAAGTAAAAAAACATTGGGGACCCCTGCTATAGGTGTTCTCTGGTCCCTGTCTGTGTTTCAAATGAGGAGTGGGTGTGTCCTAATGGTCCCTGCCAGAAGCACAGTTGAAGGGGGACATCCAATCACGACCCTGCAGTCACACAAGCACAGACAGGCTTAAGTTTCCTATCAGGTCCTGCTTGCTGCCGATTGGTTCCTGTCCTACAGTGCAGTGATGTGAGAGCCACCGGCTCCCCTGCACAGCCTGGGAATTCAGGGAGCAGGAATTGGAAGGGATGGATTATTAGGGTTTTTTCAGAAATATTCAATAAATCAACCTGAAACACTACTTTTTAAAGCACAATTCTATATCTAAATGAGTATAACACAATGGTACCTTCTTATTTTTTAACACACAATGTCTACTTTAAAAGTGAACCACCCCTTTAAAACTTTCCTTTAAAGGGGTAGTTGACATTAACCCTGTTACTGCTAGTCAATTTGGTACTTTTTTTGCCAGTTTTTGAACATTTTTTGCTCTTTCAATTTAGGGGCCTTTCCTGATTGTCAGGACAATCTAAGCAAACTAAAGTATCCAGCTTTTGTTCTGAACACCAGGGGGGGAATTCACAAAAGTGTCGGTAAAATAAATAACCCAGAAGTGGCGGTCGACAAATTTGTAAAATGTCTTACAAACGGCAAATTCACAAAGGCAGATGTTACATCTCTGAATGTCTCGTAAGTCCGACAATTTTCTAAAATGTCCTATATCTTTTCATCGTACAGACGACATTTTACATGACTTTTTAAAGACATTTTACAAGACATTTTAAAGACATTTTAAAAGACAATTTGACCGACAATTTCATTTTGGAGAGCCTAATGTGTCGGAAAAATTGTCTGCAAAAAAAATGAGTTTACGAGTAATTCATAAAAATGTCGGGGAAAGTGGTGCAGAAAAAACCACGCCCACTTTTCACTACACTTTTTCAAAAGTGTCGTATATGTCGGAAAATTGGCGGGGAAATGCTCTGTGAATTTGTTGTCTGTTGCTACGACATTTTAAAGACAATTTAAAGACATTTTAAAGACATTTTTTCCTTCCCGACACTTTTGTGAATTCCCCCCCTAGTCTACCAGGATGCCCCAATATGCATAGATATACAAAAGTATGTGGTTATGTATGGACCCCAAATGAAAATTGTGCATATACCAAAGTACCAAACCTAAATGCTATGCTAAAACACTAAGGAACAATACAGGGATAAAATTGTGTAATTAGAGGTCAAAATAGTCATCCCATAGTCACGCTGCCATTGTATGTAATGGGTTAAGTACATGTGTGCACATTTTATCCTATCAGAGAGGAATCAAAACAGCAAGTGGATCAGATGCATGTGGATGTGCATGCTTACTGGGTGTTTTCAGTCTGATTGACTTACAAGACACTTTTATTTAATCTTTACTTTATTTTCTAGAAGACTTAAGATCCCCTTTCTATAAAGATCCGCTATCTGGAAAACCCCAGGTCCTGAGCACTCTGGATAAAAAAAAGGATCTCCTACTTGTACCACAACAAATCTCCATGTGTGCCAGTAGTCTGGGAATTCTTTTGCTTTTATTTTATTTAAAGGAAAAAATATGGGTATATATATGATATTTCTTACAGAAAACAGGTCAGTTTTAAGTACTGGCAGCATTGTGTGCATATAACTAATATTCTCTGGTACAAGCAAATATAGTTCCCCTTGGACAATCACTGATGCACACAGGGCATTTATCAGTCTATTAAATCTGACAAACATGCAAAATTCATTCTTGTCCAACAGGCATTTCCTCTGCTGTTGCCTTTTAGTATTGCTTCATATCCTCATATTTGCACACTTATCAGAAATCCCTTACTATATGTGAATTCCCTTACTATATGTGAAAAGAAAAAAAAATACCATTGCAAAGTCCTTTTCCAATCCTCTGATCAAACAAATATACACAGAAGTTAAACGCTGATATAAATCCCACGGCTGTCTGCCTGCATGGGCACTGCATTAGGGGGGCTCTGGACAGCATTCCCGGTGGGCTTAAGCCTGGGGGTCTGACCCTGAGTTGGTGTGTAAAATAAATCCTCTTACTTCAGAAAATACTGCTAAAATATAAACACAGAGTTGTGTGTGTCTGGAAAGGTACAGTGCACAGTCATTTCAGTATAGAATACAGACAAAATAAGAAGACTGCTAAGGTGATGTGCTTGTATTGCTCATTTATTTGTACAGCTTTTACCATTTGAAGTATCATTTGAAAGACACACTCCAGAACCAACATGAACACACCCTCTCAACACTTATTCCCTTCTAAAAAATGTCAGTCTGTCCACTTGCAAATTACCCCCCAAACAATGAAAAGTGTCAGCTGAGCCCTGCCTGAAAGTGACTGAGCTCTCCCTCCACACAAGGCTATTCTCCAGCACTCCCCAAGTACAAAAATGTCAGTTGTCTCGTCACAAACCCCATTATAACACAGCCACCCACCACACACAGACTTCTCCCTCCTCACATGTCTCCACAGGTTACAGACCTCACAGACACACAATAAAGCCCTCCCTGTGAATCACAGACTTGTCTCCTCACACAACAGCTCCCTCATTCAACCCCACAAAAGTCTGTGCAGCCACACCCTCCTCTTCCCCCCTGTGAAAATGACATGCCAGCTTCCCAAAACACAAAAAGAACTTAAAGTTCACTTCCATCAAGTCAGCTTAGGGTTGCCACCTTTCCCTGTGGCTCAAGCCGGACAGGGGGGTGGTCCCATGACGTCATGGGGCTGTCCCGTGACGTCAGTGGGCGGTCCCGTGATGTCACGGGGCGGAGCTATGACGCCGCGATCGCCGATCGCGGCGTCAATCAAGCTAATCCTGCCCAGTTTTCCTTATATGGAAAACCGGGCAGGAAGCATTGAACCGGGCAGCCCTTCAAAATACCGGGCTGTCCGGTTCAAAACCGGACAGGTGGCAACCCTAAGTCAGCTCCTTCACATAACACATATATGTGTACATACATGCTGCCACACCAAGTCCTATCAGAGGAGTTCTACTCTCCTCCCACGCTGGCCCAGACCCTCCCAACAAAGCAGTGTGTATGCAAATTAACCACACTGACTAGGGATCAGAAGCTGACTGACATGAGAAACAGGCAATCAGAGTTAAGCTTCAGAAACTGCTGCATTTGTGCACTTCCTGTGTGTGTATAATGTAAAACAAGGAAGTACAGTAGTCACTGTAGTGTTTTTGGGGGTCAGCGACCCCCCCAAAGGGCCCCATCTGTAAAGGGATCCATCTGAGGTGAATATCTCATCAACTGCATATTTTTTGTTAAACTATTATATGGCAAAGCTTGTTATTTTTACATGAACTGTTACATTTTTGAATGTTATCTGAAGGTGAACAACCCCTTTAAAAACTGAACTTTTTATTAAAACAAACATTTGGCTTTACTAATGCAGAGAGCACATTTCCACTTTCTCCATTAGTAATGTGTTCACCTATGGACCCCCACAAGTGCAGGAAAGGTAGGTGGCAATAGAAAAGCTGGCTCGGAGCAGGGCAGGGGCTAGAATCAACCTTTAGGGCTCCTACACACGGGCGTTTATACCTGCGCTCCCCTGCGTTGCATTTTGCTGCGTTCAAACGCAGGGGAGCGCAGGTATAGATGCACTCAATTATTTTCAATGGGGCTGTACTCACACGAAAAATGCAGCGTCTGAATCTGCGTTCGGCGCTTACACGTGTCTCGTGGGTACAACCTCATTGAACAAATGAGGTGCGTCTAGACCTGCGCTCCCCTGCGGCTGAACGCAGCCAAACGCAACGCAGGGGAGCGCAGGTCAAAAACGCCCGTGTGTAGGAGCCCTTAGGGCTCTTACACATGGGCGGTTACCCTGAGCTCTGTTTTGCTGCATTCAGCCACAGGGGAGCTCAGGGATAGATACACTCAATTCTTTTCAATGGGCCTATACTCACACAACTGCATGTAGGCAGGAAAAATGCAGCATGTTGTGTCTGAACCTGCATTCAGCACCTACATGCGGTTGTGTGAGTACAGGCCCATTGAAAAGAATTGAGTGCGTCTATTCCTGCGCTCCCCCTGCGGCTGAACGCAGCATAATGGAACGCAGGGGAAAACGCCCATGTGTAAGGGCCCTAATTCAAATGTATATCCAAGACAATAAGAAACCATCTGATTTCACATTATTGCACAAAGGATCATATTTTGGAATATCCAGCATATCCTGGTCCACTTGTGCATCTCACTGTGATGGGTTTCAGGGAACAGTTTGGAACACTTGCATCCTATTCCATATTGTTTCCTGATTATGAGGTCGGTTGTGCAAAGTAATTTGGGTTGGGAATTGCTTTCAATAGTCTCACTGCGGTTGATAAACCAGGGCAGTGTTGGACTGGCCCACAGGGATACCAGGAAAACTCCTGGTGGGCCCAGGTGTCAGAGGGCCCTCTTGTTTCTAACAATTTGGCCTATTTCATGTTCATTCCCTATTTCTTTATGTGGAAAAAGAGGCTTAATAATGGAAGAATAGAGTATAGTAAGTAGATCTAAAAGAATAGGAGAATAAAGAGGTTAAGTGAGGAGAGAAGGAATAATAGTTTGGAAAGTTGGGCCCCTGATCTAAGGTTTAATGGTGGGCTCCTGGTATCCCAGTCCGACACTGAACCAGGGCTAACTGTAGGTTCCTATGGGAACATAACTAAAATAACTTTTGTTTTGTTTAAGGGATACTCTCATGGGAAAACATGTTTTTTTCAGAACGCATCATTTAATAGTGCTACTCCAGCAGACTCATGCATTAAAAATCAATTTCTCAAAAGAGCAAACAGATTTTTTTTAATTCAATTTTGAAATCTGACATGGGGCTAGACATTTTGTCAATTTCCCAGCTGCCCTGGCCATGTGACTTGTGCCAGCACTTTAGGAGGGAACTGCTTTCTGGCAAGCTGTTGTTTTTCTTCTCAATGTAACTGAAGGAGTCACAGTGGGACATGGGTTTTTGCTATTGAGCGCTGTTCTTAGATCTACCAGGCAGCTGGTACCTTGTGTTAGGGAGCTGTTTATCTGGTTACCTTCCCATTGTTCTGTTGTTAGGCTGCTGGATGGGGTTAGGGTTGCCACCTTTTTTGTAAAGAAATACCGGCCTTTGTTATTTCCCTATTAATAACATTGGGATCAATTATAATTTGTACCGGCCAGGCCGGTAAAATACTGGCCAGGTGGCAACCCTAGATGGGGGGGGGAGGGGGTGGTATCACTCCATATTGCAGTACAGTAGGAAAAAGTGACTAGTTTATCAGAGCACAAGTCACATGACTTGGGGCAGCTGGGAAATTGACAATATGTCTAGCCCTATTTCAGATTTCAAAATAAAATATAAAAAAATGTTTGCCCTATTGAGAAATGGATTTCAGTGCAGAATTCTGCTGGAGGAGCACTATTTATTGATGCATTTTGAAAAATACTTTTTTTTCCCATGACAGTATCCCTTGTTTCAAAATGCAAGTGTTAATAGGCATTTTTAACACAAACAGGTGTTTTCTATTTCAGTATGTTCTGAATGTGCATCAATATGCTTCATTTAAATGCAATTATCACAACGTGCTGCGTTTTTGTGTGTTTGATGAACTAAATCCCAGATCTAAATGCTTGCGGGTAAAACTAGGCAACAGGGCATCAGTCAGCTTTTAGGTGCATTCAAGCCAAAATATGGCAAGTGTTTAAGGGCACTTACACACGGGCATTTTTTGTCTGCACTCCCCTGCCTTGCACTTTTTTTCCGTTCAGCCGCAGGAGTAGATGCACTGAATTATTGTTAATAATTTAGTGTGTCTACTTCCGTGCTTCCCTGTGGCTGAACAGAAGAAAGTGCAACGCAGCCAAAAGACCTAAAGCATGGTACACTAACCTGAAATCCTGCATGGCTAATATGCAGCTGATTTAGATGCATGCTGCAGACTGCACTGATTTCTCTGCAGCTTGTATCTACACATATTGCTTATTAACCATTCAGTGTCCAGGTTGTGTTCAGTTTTAGGGCTCTTACACACGAGCTTCTGAAGCTGCGCTCCCCTGCAATCTGGTTTTATGCGTTCAGCTGCGGGGGAGCAAAGGAGTAGATGCTTTCAATTTGGGCTGTACCCACATAGACACATGTAAGCTTCAAACACAGGTTGAGATGCAACATGCTGCATTTTTCCTGCGTTTGAGTACAGCCCTATTGAAAAAAATTTAATGCGTCTACACCTGTGAAAACCATGACTTGTTTTGTTTTTTTTTGCATTTGACGGCCGAAAAACCATGGAAAAAAGTAAAGTTTTTGCGGAAAACCCAGCATCAATTGCCAAAAACTCAGAACATTTCATTAGGGTTAAAACATCTTCAAATGGTCATGGGGACATCTGCCATTGACTTTTACATGAATTCGCCAGGTATTTTTGGAATCGGACTTGGAATAGCTTCGGGGACTAAAACATCATAAAAAAAACCAAACTTTTTCGGGTTTTCCGTGTCAAAACGGATGCCGAGAGCTAATAAATCTTCCCCTTGGAGTATAAGAAAGCTGCAATGCAACATATGAATTTCCAAAATCAATCATATGATTTCTGTCAGTATTCAGCCAAAACTTGTTAACACTGTACGTTTTATTAAATGAAGATTTTTGTTGCTTTTTGATTTTTAGTTTTTTTTTCATCTTTAAAGCACCTTATGGAACCGAAGACCATTAATTTAAAAAACAAAATAAAACAAAGAAAAATAAAATAAAGGAATGGATCTCTCTCTCCAGAAAGCATGCCGATTTTCAGCAATCATTGGCTTCTTGTAGGATATAGTGGCTAAAAACTAACCTGTTTTTATGGAGAAAATCAAGCAGAGAATATAGGAAACAAAAAATAAAATGGATTAAACATCAAATTTAAAATAACTTCTCTCAGTTCAAATTTTAATTCCACATCACAGAGATATTCATGCAGAGGAGACAAGGAAGTGGCTTAGGAGTTGGATTATTCTAGTAGGGTTGGGAAATCTAGTTTTTATACAATTCTATACAAATACTGTAAGCTTTCATTTTTTTACAGTTTTAATACAATAGTGGGTTTTGCTTTTGAAAAAAAACTAAAGCTCACAGCTCTTCCTCGTGCTTTTATTTATTCTTATATTCTCATACTCTTGGCGGCTCTAGCAAGTATCATTGAGGTTGCTTCTGTTTCTTGAATTCTGGAATGGACAAATGTGTATACATGGCTGTAAATAGTCTCTGACGGTCCATTTTGGGTTTTTTATTTTATCCTTGACTGTTGGGGTGGGGAAAATAAAGGGAAAGCTCATGATGAAAGTAGGAACTCTGCATTGAATACAGTCAATGGGATTCCCCACCCTGGCTTGCATTGAGACGACCTCTGAAGATGCCAAAAAGCAATCGCTGAGGCTTGTTAACAAGGTATCGCTGCCAATGTCATGAAATATGATGTCATTGCCTGTAATGATAACATAAAATTAATATCAATTACTAACTAACCAATGAATCATTGTCAGCCTTCTAATAATAAACGTTTAATGCATAAAACCAATTTAGAGACAGCTAGTATAGTCTCTATGTCCATAGTAGTGTCCACTGAAATGCCAAACAGACTTTTACTGGAAGCTACAGTTTCTGGTACTGGTGTAGGATCCATTATCCGGAAACCTGTTATCCAGAAAGCTCCAAACTGAAAAAAAGAACCACAAAAAATGTTTTCCCTTTTCTCTGTAATAAAACAGTGCTTGATACACCTTGTATTAAAATATAATTAATCTTTATTGGAAGAAAAAACAGCATATTGGGTTTATTTCATGTTTAAATTATTTTTTTATAGACTACAGCTATGGATCCAAATTACAGAAAGACTCCTTATGTGGAAAACCTCAGGTCCCAAGCATTCTGCATAACAAGGTCCGTGCCTGTACTGTTATCAGTGGAAGTTCCTTGATATAGATCAGCAATATGGAAACTGCCTTTCATAAAGTGGCAAAATTATGTATATTGTTATTATTTATGCCACTCCACCCATGTAGTGATAGTATAGAACACAGCCATCCAAGTTGTCCTTTGTAGATTTATATCCCTCCCAATGGGGCCAGTGTCCCATATTTGAGCAATGTGCAGATGAGTGATGTCATCAGTGGTGAGTCCAAGATCAACTGGAGCAGTCCCTCTTTATTCCCATTTGTCTCTACTAGTCTATGCTCATTGAGTGATTATCTTTTGGAAGCTGTCAGGATTCTGAATGACTGCATACAGGTCCATTATGGCAACACAGATAGTGGAGCAAATGAGAAAGAACATGTAGCTTGGATAGTTAATCATTCATTTATTAGACCTGATGGTCAGCTGTCTTAATTTCTGATTGGTCAAAATAAGAAAACCTCTTTAAGGTCCCTTAGTGGTGCCAGTCTTGCAATCATTTTTAAAGTTCCATATACAGGCATGGGATCCGTTATCCGGAAAACTCCGTACACTCCATTTTAACCAAATAATCCAAATTTTTTAAAAAATTCCTTTTTCTGTGTAACAATAAAACAGTAGCTTGTACTTGATCCAAACTAAGATATAATCCA
Source organism: Xenopus borealis (assembly GCA_024363595.1). NCBI lineage: Eukaryota > Metazoa > Chordata > Amphibia > Anura > Pipidae > Xenopus > Xenopus borealis. Next base: position 50,946,379 of record CM044433.1, on the reverse strand, counting down.
TCCTTATTGGAAGCAAAACCAGCCTATTTAATGTTTACATGATTGTCTAGTAGACTTAAGGTATGAAGATCCAAATTACAGAAAGATCCATTATCTAGAAAACCCCAGGTCCTCAGCATTCTGGATAACAGGTCCCATACATGTACACAGATTTTGTATTCAGCTGATTGCAACATAAAAATCATTTATCTAAGAAGAAAAAAAAATTCACGACCATTTTGTGTGCAATTAGATGTGCTGCACAAAGACGCAGGGGTCACGTCGGATGCAACGAACTAAGGTAATAGAATTGTCAGATGGTGTCGCGGCTTTGACCCTCCGACAATTCTATTACTTACCTTAGTTCAGTCACATCTGACGTGACCCCTGCGTCTTTGTGCAGCGCATTGGATCGCGCAAAAACGCTTGTGGAGTTCTGCCCTTAAACTAAAATTTCAGCCACAACTGACAGAAACATTGTTCAGGATGCAAGCAAAAAACCCACAAATAACCTCAGGTGAAATACAGGACTCTCTGACAAAATGTGGTGTGGCTGTTTCAAGATGCACAATAAGGAGGCACTTGAAGAAAGATGGGCTGCATGGTCCAGTTGCCAGAAGAAAGCCATTACTACACAAATGCATCCCACTTACAATATGCCAAACAGCACAGAGACAAGCCTCAAACCTTCTGGCACAAAGTCATTTGGAGCGATGAGACTAAAATTTAACTTTTTGGCCAAAACCATAAATGCTACATTTGGAGAGGAGTCAACAAGGCCCATGATAAAAGGTACACCATTCCAACAGTGAAATATGCAGTGTCGGACTGGGACACCAGGGGCCCACCCAACAACCTTAGACCAGGGGGCCACCATAAAACCTTAGACCAGGGGCCCACTCTCAGTACTAATATTCTTCATCTCCTCAATCAACCTCTGTTCTCTTAGTTTGTATTCTTTACATACTATAATCAATTATTCCATCTATTTAGCCTCTTTGTTCTCATAGAAATAGGGAATGGCCATGAAATAGGCCAAAAGTTTAGCAGCATGAGGGCCCACTGACACCTTAGCCCACCGGGAGTTTTCCTGGTATCCCTGTGGGCCAGTCCGACACTGGAAACATGTAGATGGATCGCTGATGTTTTAGGGATGTGTGAGCTACAAAGGCACAGTAAATTGTGTAAGGATCGATGGCATAATTAATGCAGCAAATTATCAAAAAATACTGGAGGAAAATTTGCACTCATCAGCCCAGAAGCTGCGCATGGGACGTACTTGGACATTCAAACATGGCAATGATCCAAAACACAAGACCAAGTCGACCTGTCATTGGCTACAGCAAAATAAAGTGAAGGTTCTGGAGTGGCCATCTCAGTCTCCTGACCTCAATACCACTGAGCCACTCTGGGGAGACCTCAAACGTGCAGTTCATGCAAGACTGCCAAACACTTTACGGGAACTGGAGGCTTTTTGCCAGGAAGAATGGGCATCTTTACCATCTGAGAAGATAAAGGGCCTCACCCACAACTACCACAAAAGACTTCAAGCTGTCATTGATGTTAAAGGGGACTAACCATGAGGGAAAGAAACGTTTTTGTGTTATCATTCATATTCTCTGAAAGGCTATGTAAACTTATGAGCACAACTGTATCTCTATATATATTATGAGCACAATTAGGGGGCAGTTCCTGCTGAATTATGTTTAGTACAGGGGAATACATATGCTGCCAGTTGTGCTCATAAGTTTACATACCCTGGCAGAATTTATGATTTCTTAACCATTTTTCAGAGAATTTGAATGATAACACAAAAAACGTTTCTTTCACTCATGGTTAGTGGTTGGCTGAAGCCATCTAAAAGTTAAAATATCATAAATTCTGCCAGGGTATGTAAACTTATGAGCACAACTGTATCTCTATATATCCTATGAAAACACTTAGGGGGCCGTTTCTGCTGGTGTTTAGTGCAGGGGAATATCTATGATACCATCATTTTATGGGATCTGTCTATACAGACTATGAATAATTTTGGTGGCTGTTCCTGCTTAATTGGACTTAGTACAGGAGAATACCTATGCTGCCAAAGATTTATGGTATTGCTGTGAACAGGCTATGAGCAAACTTAAGGGCATGTTTCTGCTGAACTGTGCTTAGTAAATGGGAATACCTATGCAGCCATAATGTTATTTGATCTGTCTATACAGGCCATGAGCAATCTTAGGGGCTGTTGCAGCTGAATTTTGCTTAGTACAGGGGAACCCTTTGCTGCCATAGTTTTATGGTATCATCTCTTTGTACAAACTATGAGCAAACTTAGGGGCTGTTCCTGCTGAACTGAGCTTAGCACAGAGAAACACCTTTTCTACCATAGTTTTATGTAATCAATCTGTACAAGCTATTAGCAAACTTAGGGACTGTTCCTGCTGAGTTGTGCTTAGTACAGGGGAATACCTATACTGCCATAGTTTTATGGTATCTCTCTGTACAGCGTATGAACAGACTTAGAGGGCTGTTCCTGCAGTTACATCCAACTTTGTAGGGTTGGCAACCACCAAAAAATCTACTGAGTGTCCAACCACAAACAGTCCTTATCCCCTGGTCCCCCCTCCTGACCTGTTCAAGCCACACCTCCCGTGCCAGCAATGCAACATTTTTAAAGGGAAAATACGAGTCAGGAAGAGGGACTATGATGCACCAGACCCCACAGTCCAGGCCCCACTGTGGCATCTGCTGTATAGGTAGTTACATCAGTCTTCCACATACAATTCCATGCACCTTTGTTACCTTGTGTAACTTGCTTACGTATATATTTAATGATTGTCTCTGTATTGCAAACATGTGAAACTTCCAGCTTCTTATGAACAGTCAGTACAAAGTGGCAAGTGTACTGGAGCTGGAGGGCCACAGGTTGCCTTGTCTATGCACTTCCCAACGTCCCTGCGTATACACATAACCCAGGTACATGCTTCTCATTATGATGCTGATGGGAATTCTTCCAACGGAGGTACTTGCTGAAAAAGGGCAGAGCTGCTGAGTTCATTTTATATAGCACAGAAACATTTAAGCAGCACTTTACAGAAATTATACATCATTCATATCAGCCGAAGCCCTAGTGGATTTTATAATCTAATGTCCCTATCACATTCACACACAGTAGGTTCAATTTTATCAGACGCCACTGAACCTGCCTGCATATCCAGTCATATCCCACTGTGGGAAAATGATTAGGCCCAGCTCAAT
>CM044433.1:50905232-50922176 GCA_024363595.1 Xenopus borealis | reverse complement strand
ATAGGTCACGGAGCTCTGTTTTCAAGCTGCCATGCGTCTCAGCGCCAAGCCACGCCCCCCTTGGTATATGTGTTTCACCTGAAGCGGGGTGACTACTGAGATTGAGAGCACCGGCTACCATTCCCCAGTCACATACCTTCATTTTGTAAAAACATGTATATCAGTGTAAACTAATAACAATATAGATATTAAATCTGTTATCTGGAAACCTGTTATCCAGAAAGCTCCAGATTATGGAATGCCAATCTCCCATAAGATCTTTAAAAATGAATTCCTTTCCTCTGTAGTATCAAACCAGTACTTCATCCTGACTAAGATATATTTAATTCTTATTGGAAGCAAATCCAGCCTATTGGGTTTATTTTATGATTAAATTCATTTCTAGTAGACTTAAGGTGTGGTGATCCAAATTACGGAAAAATCCGTTATTTGGAAAACCTGAAAAAAGTGTAGTTAAAGTAATGTGTTGATTCACAGATATACCTGATACTCCAATAACTAATTGGGCTTAATGGGGCAGATTCACTAAAGCGCGAAGCATCTAACGCTAGCGCTAATTCACCAGCGTGACGTCAAATCGGAACTTTGCAAATTCACAAACACCGGCTCTGGCGAATTTTCACTAGCGAAGTAGACAGACCCTTACACCAGGCGAAGTTGCGCACTGACGAAGGATCGTAACTTTGCAAATTCACTAAGATGAACATTTTGCTCAACGTTAGCACTTACGCTACACGTTACTTCACCTGGTCATATCAGGTGAAGTTCAATACAATAGATAGGAGGTCCCAGAAAAACTCTGGTGTATTTTAGCATAGGAGGGTGATAGTCTAAAAAAGAGCAATAATTTTTTGGGGGGTTACCCTCCTTCTCCCCTACATTTCCTAACATATGGCAACACAACTATACAGGGGGCACATGTAGGGCAACAGGACAACTTTATATAATTTATTAAAGGTTTCCTGGGCTTGTGTAGTGGAATGTAGTGGCTGTAACATATAATTATATTATAAGTTAAAGTTACCGCCGTATGCAAATTAGGCTTTGCTAGCGTAACAGTGCTCTGCCTAACGAAGTAACACTAGCGCAACTACGCTACCATTCATTGACCTGAGCGTAAATCCGCATTTTAGTGGATTTGCGTAGAGCTGGCGAAAATTCGCCTGGCGAAGTGTGGCGAACGCTAGTGAAGCGTACGCTGGTGAATTTTCAAATCACAGTGAATCTGCCCCAAAATGTCTTGTCAGTCACTGAAATATGGGAAGAAGATTCTGCATACTGAAAACATGGGGAGTTTCTTTGCAGGGATGGTGCTCTTGTTAGAATAAATAAATAAATAAAAACAGCAGCAGCCTGGGAAGTTTCAGTTACGTTGCATAACTTACTTTACTTACTTGGTTACCAGTTAAACGTACTCTTAGATTTGCACGTGTGAATATGAAAAAGGGATGATTGGGAAAGCTAAGATGGTGCTGTGCTGCTGCAAATCAAACTTTCCTGGGCCACTGTAGATTTTTCCTAACGAGAGCACTGGCCCGGGGTACAAACCTCATGATTGTATTTACTGGGGCTGCCTACCATTTTGGCACCACCTAATAAATAGGGTGGGTAGAAAACTGCATGATACTAAAGGACACTGCTAATAAAGGGGATGTTTTGTAACTGAGCAAAAATGTTTTAATCCTTTATTACACTTTACACTGGCCATACATAAACTGGACTGCTGATATTTTCTGGTTATTGTCAGGCAAATTATATAATTGGACAGAGTGTTGGGGGTCCAAATAAACATTTTTAAAAATGGGCCACAACCACCAATGGGGAGTGTATGGGGGTTACTGTCCAACACCATACCATGATATGATTTAAAAGGGAACTGTCATTTTTTTTTTTTAAATGCATCAGTTAGACCTGCACTTAAATCCATTTCTCAAAAGAGTAAACAGATTTCTTTATATTCAGTCTTGAAATCTGACATGGAATCTGACATTTTGTCAATTTCCTAGCTGCCCCATGTCATGTCATTGTGCCAGCACTTTAGGAGGGGACTGCTTTCTGGCAGGCTGTTGTTTTTCCTTCTCAATGTAACTGAAGGAGTCACAGTGGGACATGGGTTTTACTATTATGTGCTGTTCTTAGATCTACCAGGCAGCTGTTATCTTGTGTTAGGGAGCTGTTATCTGGTTACCTGTCAAGGGGGCTGTAAAGTGCAGCACTGCTGGGCCCCCCTTCAGGACTGGGCACAGGACACTTGTCCCCCCCTGATGGCGGCCCTGTACCCCTTGCTTAGTTAAACAAGCAGTTGCCAGTCTATCCATCCCTGTACCTTATGATATTAAAAAAAGTGGACTCTTAGAAACTGTATATTAAAGGGGATCTATGGTTGAAATCTATCATCTTTCCTAGGTTTTGGGGAATGATTTTAATGATATATATATATATTTTAATTCTTTAATAGCTGTTAGCTTGCCTGTCAGTGCATTCCTCCAGAATCAGTACATACACTTGTAAAAAAAAACCTCACAGCCAGTGGCCATCTCTTCTACCTAACCTGCCCACCCACTAATAAAAAAACAGTAGGCGGCTGCAATGCTAGGACGGGCACCACAAGAAAAAGCAGGCAGCATTGCAACGATTGGTATCAAGTCAGCGAGATCTTCATGCGCTCGCTGCAATACTAGGACAGGCCCTGTTTGAGAAAGCAGGAAGCATTGCAGCGATTGGTACCTAATCAGCGCAATCTCTTAGAGTGCAGACAGAAAAGCAGAAAGCACTGCATTGAGCTCAAGGAGATCGGGCTGATTTAGTAACAGTGTAGGGGGAATGAAAAACGAGTAATCTGCTGTTATGTAATGTCACAGTTATTTTACTGGTTGTGCTACAACTTCCCCCTCTCTCCGGAGTCTCCCCCTGAGCTGTGTGCGCTTCTGAAAACTTCATCTGTAACTGTTTTTTCATTGGTGGGTGGGTGGGTTAGGTAGACAATAAGGCCACCGGCCATGAGGATTTTTGAGCTAATTCTGGGGGAATGCACTGACAGGCAAGCTAGCAGCTATTATAGAATCAAAACTATAAAAAAATAATGCATTGCAATTACAAATAACCTTATAATCATTCCCCAAAGCCTAGGAAAGATTATAGATTTCGACCATAGACCCCCTTTAAATTATATGTTACGTTATATGTCCCCTTTGCAAGCAAAACAAATGATTAACAAGTGAGCCAGTGAGATACACTAGCTTTATGCAAAATTAAAAACAAAAGGCAATTAAAGCAAACATACTCTTGTTCCATGGCGTTGAACACAATGGACTGTGTTGTAACAAAGCAATTGGGATCTACTTGGCCGTCCTCCCCACAAATCTCAGCTGCAAGAGAAAAAATATGTGATTCCTGCCAGGTCTGTCACTTGCATTTAAAAAACCATTGATAAGTGAGATAGAAAGACTTTCTTTGAACTCTGCACTCATAATACAGGAGTCTAAAGCCAACAATATCGCTTCAGATTTCCTCGCTGGTCGGGATAGGTTTAGCAGCATCTGGAGAAATATATTTGGTGAACGGCATCTCACTCTATACCTGCAGTTAAAAAACGACACACAAATATTAGCAATAAATTAACAAGTAACAAGCATGAAAACTATGCATTTTGCAATGATATAAATATATATAAATATAGACAAGCATTAGGCTAGTTTTATATATAAATATTTCATCTTTCTACTAGAAACAGATACTTTTTTATGGAACTGAGATATAAAAGACTTTAACTAATTCACAATTTTTTAAAAAGGTGTCAGCGGGAAAATTTATTTCAACTAGATTTCTACTTTCATGGAGCTTAATAAACCCAAGGTATAAGCTGCTGAGACATATTTATTAATCCACTATGTGTGGGGGAGACGTAGTATGCATGGAAGAAGGCTCATTAGTGGGTACAGTTTGATCGGGGCAGAGTTTAAGGTGGATGCTCGGTGGGCCTCCTGCCTTCTGTTTATTTTCCAAATAGTTTAAAGCACTGTTCCATTTTGCCCCTGTGTCCAGTCATTTCAACCTAGATGTATGATGTGGCATTTTAGAGAAATTCTGGGCCTGCACATCTGCAGATGCTACAGATAAGTCTGGTCTTTTCAGAGATAATGATACTGGTTCTGCCAGTGAGCTGCGCTTGACGGTGTTTAAACTGAACCTAGAACGTGTAGTGGGTGAAAACTTTTAGCTTCCAGCCAGAATTAAACCAAATGTTCCTCCTGAATTCCATAAACTGGATAAAATATGGGAGAGACACATTATCTTGTAGCATCTGTCCCAGGGTCTTTGAAAGGCTGGACTTGGTCTCTTGGACCTCATACTTCAGACAGGATCTACCTAAGCATCGACAACAACAAAATATAAAGTAATAAAGTCAATCACTCTCCTTAACAAAACACAAATAAGTCCAACCTAGGGTACTGTGCACATTCCTGAAGCAGTACTGAATTACAATACTTTGTAACAGTCAGTATATTATTCTTATTTAGTGAGGTCACAAAACAAGTGAAAGTGGGGTTGCCAAATGAGGCTGATCCACTGTTTAGGAAAGAGGCCATATGAAAGTCTCACTGTAGAGGCTGTCTACAGACCTCATTCAATTGCCGTCTGCTTTTCAAAGGCTTTGCGTAGCTTAGGTCTGGCTTGTTTGCACCTTTTTGTGCAACATCATCTTTCAGTGTTTAGAAAGTTAGGATACTCAGGAACTGGGCGGCTGTTATAAAAAGCTCAGTTAAATAGTCATAACTATGAACAAAATATTAACCACGTGTATCGCAGAGTGGGTTCCTTTTACGCCACTACCAAGTTAGTTTTAACGTTTCTCCCTGGACATAATCTTTTTATTCGAATACAATAAAAGTTACGTTTTAAGCACCATGTAGAGACAAACATACAATGGTGGGAGCCCAACTATTATGGGTCTCTTTTCTCCTAATTGATGAACACAATATTAGCTTTATTCTGGTCCTACCTGCAGCCCAAGTGATTTCTTACCAAGATCCCCAAAATGTGTAGCTTCCATGTGCATCGGGTGCTTCTTGAGGGCGGCAGTTCTGCTGCTTGAGTAGGAGTCCTTGTTTGCGGAGATGGCATTGATAGTCACATAGCTGGGTCCGGTAGCCTCCAGCAAAGCATTGGTTTTTTGGACTTCTTGACGGGGAATGTACTGATGCTGGTGCTTGAACTGATCAGAGAAGGATAAACATAAATAATGTTACAATATTAAATAAGACGTGTTATTTTGGGACTCTCGTTAAATCAATCAAATTCATAGCGGTGATTTGAAAAGGGTTTTTCACCTTTGCATTAACCTTTAGTATGATGTAGAGTAAAATTCTGAGACAATTTGCAATTGGGGTTTCATTTTGTTATTGTTTGTTGTTTTCATTCAGTAGCTCTCCAGTTTGCAGTTTTAGCAATTTGGTTGCTAGGATCCACATTACCCTAGCAACCATGCATAAAATTGAGTTAGAGACTGGAATGTGAACAAGAGAGGATCTGCATAGAAAGGTGAGTAATGGAAAATAGCAATAATAATAATAATTAATAATAGTTAATTAATAAAAGTTGTTTAAAGAGCATTTGCTTTTAGATGGGGGGTCCGAAGAAGAAGGCAAATAATCCAAAAACTATAAAAAGAAAGAATAAAAACCACTTTAAAAGATGCTTAAAATTAACCATACTATAACATACTAAAGGCCAACGTAAAGCAAGCCACCCCTTTAACAACATCAGGAAAACATGGAGCCACCACTTGAAAGGAAAGAATTATAGCTGGTACATGTCACAATGTTTCATACAGCTTGATCAGGTTTCCAATGAATTATTTGATGTGCGTGTGCCCCCTCTCCACCTGCTCATCAGACATGTGTCAATTAGCCAAAACAGAATATAAAGTCCCAAGAGGATCCAACTTGGTGAGTTTATTTGTTATTGAACAATTCAGAACCGACAGGTCAGCAATTCTTTCAGAGAAAGAAACGGATAGGCCAATCAACTGGGTCACAGCAGTTTGTTCACCCCCATGTGTTGGACACACAGACAGGCCACCACACGTGGATAATTATGTTGCACTAAACTACAAGACTCCCTTAGTGCTTCCTAAAGAAACGCAGCCCAGTAACATGGAGGAGTCTGAAGTCCATTTATCCTATGGAACGGAAGGCAGAGAGGAGACATTTACACTCATTCATTTAACATATGGCTTATTTTGTCCGAACTTTTGTCTTGTTAGAGGTTTTAGATATCTCTCTAAAGTATTAATATGCACTAACCAAATCTATTATTTTGTGCTTTTAAAAAATGGGGGAAAAGTCAAGTCTAACATTGACTAGTTATTATTAATCCAGTAAGGCTTTGCAGTGTAACATACATTGCTACTAATAGGAGGGGATTTCATGAAGCCTTCCCCTGTGTGGAATTAAAAATCTTTTTTGTGCCAAAATAAGACTTGCATAACTGGATCACTATATGCCCAAACAGTGTATGAACATTCTTATCCAACTCACCTTTCTGTTCCCTTGACAATAATAGCTACAACTACTAGTTTGACAGACAAAGACATTTTTAACCCTTTCAGCAGGATTCGGATTCGGACAAATCCTTCTTCCTGGCCAAACCAAATCCAAATCCTAATTTGCATATGCAAATTAGGGACTGGGAAGGCAATCGCATGACTTTTTGTTACAAAACAAGGAAGTAAAAACGGTTTTCCCCCTTCCCACACCTAATTTGCATTTGCAATTATGACGCGGATTCAGGGGTTTGGCCGAATGCAAAATAGTGAATTCGGTGCATCCCTATCCAGAATACTTGGTATCTGGGGGCCCAATCCTTGCATGATCTGTATAGGCTGACACCTTTCCCCTTCACAAATGCTGAGCAGGTTGATGATATTATGGGGGCAAGTCAGTAAAGCTTGGGATCTATTATACAGAATGCTTGGCACCTGAGGACCCAATACTTGCAAGATCTGTAAACCTGGCTTAAGACTACTAATAAGGTTTCCACCTTTGTTCACCATTAACGCAGGTCGGGTTGATGACATCATGGGGGGGGCAGGTCAGTAACGGAACATCATAGTATGCTTTAAAGGGCACCTATAAGCCGAACAAATTTCCCCAAACCTAAGGTGCGGGCTCCAGGAGGGAGCTCCCGGTGTGAGCCACCATGTTTTAGAAAGTGCATGCGCAGTATAAAAAGCTGCCCGAAATTGTGGCAGCATTTCATTCAGCTTATGCGCATCACGTCACATGCACATACTGTGCATGCACTGTCATGGCGGCTGCAGGGTGCAATTTTTTTTTTTAAACTACTAGAACCCCAAACCGGAATGCGGGCTCTGCTCGCACCTTCGGTTTGGGGAAATTATTTCGGCCCATAGGTGCCCTTTAATGTGGTGATTGCCAGATTACCGAATCAGTCTCTGGGAATCTGATCTCAAAGGAAAACCAGTTGGGCAGTTTTGATCCATAAAAGATTTCTGCAGTTAAGTTAATAAAGTCAAATAAAAAAAGTAATGTACAATAAATAAATCATGTTTTTTTGCTTGAAATTTATTCTATAGGAGATAACCTTCCCACAATGCAGAATTTTCTGGATAAGCGATCCAATACCAGTAATTATTTTGAAAGGAATAATAAGATCAGCTCCTTTATTTGCACCGCAATGCAAATCTGCAAGTTACCGGTGCGGCAAAAAGCCAATCCTGGAACCTTCAAGAGACAAAAATTCTGTTTTTTAAAAATGTAGGGCGTCCAGGGTCCCAGAAACCAGGCCTCATAAACGCTCTTGCTCCCACACTCGGTATACATGCAATAAGATGGGAATGTTCCGTACACACAATAAAGCTGCTTGCATATACATTATTTTTGGTCAGTAAATTACATATAATTTAACACACTGTACATTGTCTTTTGAAGTTACACAACACTTTAATTGGCAACAATAGCTGGCAACAATGTACAGAAGTACAGATATAGGACCTGTTGTGCCGAATTATTGGGAGATCTGGGGTTTTCTGGATAATGGATCTTTCTGTAATTTGCATCTTCATTCCTTACATCTACTAGAAAATTTTATAAACATTAAATAAACCCAATAGGCTGGTTTTGCTTCCGATAATGATAAATTATATCTTAGTTGGGATCAAGTACAGGTATAGGATCCGTTATCCAGAAACACATAATCCAGAAACCCATTATTCAGAAAGCTCTGAATTACGGAATAGTTGTCTGCCATAGACTCAATTTTATCCAAATAATCAACATTTTTAAAAATGATTTCCTTTTTCTGTGTAATAATAAAACAGTAGCTTGTACTTGACCCCAACTAAGATATAATTCATCCTTACTGGAGGAAAAACCAGCCTGTTCCTAGTATACTTAAGGTATGAAGAGCCAAATTACGGAAAGATCCGGTATCCAGAACACCCCAGGTCCTGAGAATTCTGGATAACAGGTCCCATACCTGCACAAGCTACTGTTTTATTATTACAGAGAAAATGGAAATCAATTTGCATTTGGTCTTCATTTTTTACTACTTGTGGTGTTTGAGTTGTTTAGCTTCAGCAATTTCAGAAGTCTGTTGCTAGGGTCTAAATTATCCTAGCAACCATGCATTACATAGTTACATAGTTACATAGTTAAATTGGGTTGAAAAAAGACCGAGTCCATCAAGTTCAACCCCTCCAAATTAAAAACCCAGCATACATACACACACACACACACAAACATCTCCACTCTTTCAAACACAAACCATATACATATATGCCCATAGCTATACTAACTGTAGATTTTAGTATCAAAATAGCCTTTGATATTATGTCTGTCCAAAAAAACATCCAAACCCCTCTTAAAAGCATCAACAGAATGAGCCATCACAACATCACCCGGCAGTGCATTCCACAACCTCACCGTCCTGACTGTGAAGAACCACCTACGCTGATTCAAATGAAGTCCTTTACTTCTAGTCTGAAGGGGTGGCCTCTGGTGCGGTGATCCTCTTTATGGGTAAAAAGGTCCCCTGATATTTGTCTATAATGTCCTCTAATGTATTTGTAAAGTGTAATCATGTCCCCTCGCAAGCGCCTTTTTTCATTGATTTGAATAAGCGACTGGAATATGAATAGGAGAGGCATGAAAAAAAAGATGACTAATAAAAAGTAGCAATAACAATAAGGGGTAGCAATAACAATAAGGGGTTCAAATCCGATATGTTCTGATTTTTTTTTTTTATATAAAAAGTCAGATTTCACTAGAGTCCACAATGTGACCTTATTTATTACAGCAAAACAATTGAATCAGATCGGGACAAACTCTAAATCGAGCAAAAACTCAAATTGTATGATTTTTTTCAGCTTTTCCCAGAATCATACTATTTTTATTGGCGTTTTTTTTCTGCCTGAAAAGTCCAAAATTCCAGTGCAGACCCCAGAAACTTCCAAATAGGATAGGGACTCTCTCATTGGGGCAAATTCACTAAGCGGCGGAAAAACGCTAGCATTACCTTCGCTAACGTTCGCTGTACTTCGCCAGGTGAATTTTCACCAGAGTTACGCTAATTCACTAAAGTGCGAAGTTACGCTCAGGTCACCGAACGGTAGCGTAGTTGCGCTAGTGTTATTTCGCCAGGAAAAACACTTTTACGCTAGTGATGCCTAATTTTCATATGGCACGAATTTCAAAGTGTAATAGAAGTATATATTACAGCCACTACATTACACTACACAACCCAAGGAAACCTTTAATAAATAAAATAAAGTTGTCCTTTTGCCCTAAACATGTGCCAACTGTAGTTGAGTTGCCATATGTTAGGAAATATAGGGGGGAAGGAGGGTAACCCCCCCAAAAAATTACGCTCTTTTTCACCCTACAAAAGGTAAAACACGGCAGCTTTTTTGGGGACTTAGAAAAAATTTCCAATTTTTTTTTTCAAACTCCGAACTATTGCATTGAACTTCGCCATGTCTGACCTGGCGAAGTAACGTCTAGCGTAAGTGGTAATGTTCAGTAAAATAGTCATCTTAGTGAATTTGCGTAATTACGATCCTTCGTCAGTGCGCAACTTCTCCTGGCTGCAAAACTTTGCAAAATCTGGCAATTTTGGTGACATTTCCAAAAATCACCACAAACCTTTTACCCTACCGCATTGTATGTCTCACATACTATTGAGTATCAATATAAATTACCCCAAATATGAAAGCCTGGGGGTCTGCTGAACAGTTTGATGCCCAATATGTATAGGTGTACCTAAGCACGTGGCATTATAGGGGCCCGAAAATGAAGACCTCCCCCCATATGTTCTGTCATTTCAGGTACTGCAAAAACTACACATTTACATAGTTTGGGGGGGGGGCAAAGTTAGAAAAAAGTAAGTTCACCCAAGAAAACCATATATTTTCGGAAAGTACACATTCTTGCGAATCCAAATTGGGTATGCATGTCTTTGTACTCCAAAGTACCAAGCCACAAACCATTCCTAAATTTGGAAATTTTGGGGTCCTCTGAACAGCTTGATGTCCCATATGTATAGGTGTACCCAAACACATGGCATATAGGGGCCCCAAAAGGAAGGTACACATTCCATGAATACAAATTGGGTATGTCTTTCTACTCCAAAGTACCAAGCTGCAAAACTTTCCTAAATTTGGCAATTTTGGTGACTTTTTAAAAAATTACCACAAAATTTTCACCCTGCCACATTGTATGTCCCACATACTATTGAATATCAAGATAAATGATAAATATGAAAGCCTGGGGTCTGCTGAACAGTTTGATGCCCAATATGTATAGGTGTACCTAAGCATGTGGCATATAGGGGTCCTAAAATGAAGAACTTCCCCCATATGGTCTGTCATTTCAGGTACTGCAAAATCAACACATTTACATAGTTTGGGGGGGGGGGCAAAGTTAGAAAAAAGTAAGTTAACCCAAAAAAAAGATATATTTTTGGAAAGTACACATTCCCCCAAATTCAAATTAGGTATGCATGTCTTTGTACTCCAAATCACCAAGTCGCAAGCCTTTCCTAAATTTGGAGATAAAAGCAACGTTTTTTACTTCTGCCTAAAAACTTGCAATTGGCCCAAACACCATAAATATTGATGCCAAGGGTCTACTGAACAGTTTGAAGTGCAATATGCATTGATATAACAAGGCAGCTGGAATGTTCAGACCCCAAATAAAAATAGCGCATATGAATTTTCTCTGCTCCAGTTTATTCAAATAAGTCAACTATTTATACTCTATTATAATAACACAGTACTTAAAACATGCCTGTTGGATTTATTTAATGTTGACGTTTTTTAGCGAACGTAAGGTATGAAGATCCAAATTAGGGAAAGATTTGTTATACAGGGAAATCCCATGTTCTGAGCGATCTGGATAACAGGTACCTGTACAGTTATAGGATCTATCATCAATAATGCTTGGGACCTGGGATTTTCTGGATAAGGGATCTTTCTGTAAATTGGAGCACCACATCTTAAATCAAGACATAGCTGAAAATCAAAATATCACGATAGGCATAAAGTTCATTATAAGCGTCTATAAGTATGGGACCTGTTATCCAGAATTTCAGAATATCTGTTTTTCCAGATAACAGATGTTTCCGTAATTTGGATCTTCATACCTTAAATCTACTGGAAATTCTTGTTATCATTAAATAAACCCAATAGGATAGTTTTGCTACAAATAAGGATTAATTATATCTTAGTTGGGATCAAGTACATCTACTGTTTTATTATTACAGAGGAAAAGGAAATCCTTTTTTAAAATCTGGATTATTTGATTATAATGGAATCTATGGAAGACAACTCTGTAATTCAGAGCTTTCTGGATAACGGCGTTCGGGATAATGGTTCCCATAACTGTACAAATAATGTAAACATTAAATACACACAACAGGATTTCTTTGCAGCTAATAAAGATTTATGTAGTTAAGTTACCAAAAACAGATTTTGTTTTTATAAATGTAATTTGGAGCTTTCTGCAAGTTTCTGGATAAGAGATCCCATACCTCTACTGTATAGTAATAAAATGTATATACTGTGCACATTTCTGATCAGGATACAGCAAAAAAAACTAAATATATCAGGAATAACATTTATTATAAATGACTTATAAGATATAAACCAAACGACAAAAGCGAGACTAAAAAACCATGATTGTGTTGAAATACAACTCCCAGTTCTATGTAACTGAATAGATGCTGGTCAATGTCATCCAGCAACATCCGGGGACCCAATGTTAAAAAGATGGGCATTGGAAACCCAGTAAAGACAATGCTGTATATGAGTGTATAGCCTCAGAAAATGGGAAATATTCGTGTCACTCCTAATTACTGTATGTTACTGTGAAAATTCCTGCACTAACTGCTCTTTATTGAGCTACAGGAGTCCTGTGCATCTACTCTTTAAAAAGCAAGTACTGGTATGGGACCTGCTATTTAGAATGCTCGGGACCTGGGGTTTTTCGGATAAGGGCTCTTTACGTAATTTGAAACTTCATACCTTGTGTCTACTATAAAATCATGTAAACATTAAATAAACCCAAAAGGCCGGTTTTGCTTCCAATAAGGATTAATTATATCTTAGTTTGGATCAAGTACAAGTTACTGTTTAATTATTACACAGAAAAAGGAAAAAAAAATTTAAAAATTAGATTATTTGAATAAAATGGAGTCTATGGGGGATGGCCTTTACAGAGCTTTCTAGATAATGGGTTTCCCGCTAACGGATCCCATACGTGTACAAAAAAAAAAGGAAATAATTTTATAAAAAGCTATTTATTTGAGTAATACAGAGTCCATGGGATATGGCCTTCTTGCAATTTAGAGCTTTTGAGGATAACAGGTTTCCACATAAAGAATCCCATATCAGTATGCCATAAGTTACTATGACCGACCGCAACATTATTTGCAAGACCCTCATAAACTTTGAATAAAAGAAAATGTTTATCATACTGCCTAGCAGTCAGCTCCCCTCTGCCCTCTATACAGGAGCCCCAAGTCCAAGGGTCTGCACCCAGGATCAGGACGCTGTTGTTCCACCCACATCCCTGGGAACTTCCCTGACCTGCAATAATCACAAACAGAATAAAGTTTATTAGCAGGGAAAACGTAAATGTCAAAATAACTTTTTTTATTTGCCAACCTGGAATGCTGCTGGGGGTCACCCACTGAAGTCTCGGGTTCCTCAGAATCCTAATGCTTTGACCAGAGCCCTGAAAAGTGACCCCTTTCCGTCTGCACCCAAAAGCTTGTTTAGCACATTCACTGAGCTTGTCTAATAAAACATCTCTACCTGCTTCTCCCTGCAGCTATCCCTCCTGTACAGCAAACATCATGGTGATGCCTTCCTGCAAATGTTTTAAGGGGTGGGAACTGTTTCCTGTACAGCTCCCATGGGTGGGCCCTGTGGACTCCTCCCCCTCCCTGCATAGAAAATTGACAAAGCAAACAAACTGTGATTTCTACAACAGTAAAACCAAATCTTTGATATGATTTATGATATAAGTTGCTCTTTGATAGACTGAAGTACTTGGTGTCCACCAAAAAACTGATTATAGGGGCCCAGGGCTGCATTTAGAAATCACAGTGACTCACACGACAACAGTTTCTGGGTCCCCCTTGCCACCCCAACCTCACCCATCAGTATGAAGGCCATACAAGACAAAAGCATTAAAACATTAAGTACCCCCCTACAAGTTAAAAAAAAAGAACTTGGTGGCCAGGGCCCCTTACAAGTTTTGGTGGTCACGGACCCCTACAAGAAAAAAACATTGGTGGCCAAGGACTCCCTACAAGTTAAAAAAAACATGTGGCCAGGGCCCCTATAAGTTATTTTAAAAAAAACATGTGCACAGGGCCCCTACTAGTGAAATGGCAGTCTGATACCCATGGGTTTACCTGCAGGTCGGTCGTGTTCAGGGCAACCTCACACCTGACTACTGAAATACTCTGAACTACTACTCTGAAAATGTAGGTCAGTGTTGCTGGATGGGGAATATATTGTTTTCAAACACTATGAAAGATGGAGGCAGGAATATGGGGCCAGTGGAAAATATGAAAGGGGACTTTTAGCTGTAGGGGGTTTAGTTCTCCTTTAAAAGTGACTCAACCAAGGTTGAACTGGGCATGCAGGATACTTGGAAAAAAAACGGTGGGCCCCTCCAGCCCAGATCCACTTCCACCTGCCTGCATTTTTCCTGCCCCGAGGGCAGATGGCAACCCTGAAGTCAGCAGGGTGGGGTCTGGTTCCTAGAGCAGGCGCGTGCGGTCCACTAAGGTGGCAGCCCTGGAGGCCCGGACCCCACCCAGGGTCAGACTGGGGGGCCCACTGGGACTGCTGTCCAGGGCCCCCCACTGCCCCTAGTACGGCACCCACACTGATGTGGTGGCGTCACCGCGATTGCGCTGCCGTCTATTTATTTATTTTTTTAATAGGAGGAAGGTCTGGGCGGCAGGAACCTATGAGTGCCAGGGCCCACCGGGTTTTTTCCTGGGGGCCTGTCAAGCCAGTCTGACCCTGCCCCCCCCAGTCCGTCACTGGACTCAACCAAGAAAACTTAGAATGCTACTCCCAACCCATGAATGTATGCTTATTATGATGCTTTGCTGGATCTATTTAAAACTATTATTACCCAGCACAAATCCAAATGATTTCCTAATTGAGGAGAAGAATATGTCATATGGATAAGGAAAAAAAATCTATATTTTATATTAATCTTAAGCTTCAGGGACAGTTGGAAAGAAGGTTCTGAGATCTTTATCCCCAACGCAGTGGAAGATTTTTTAATCTTGAAGAGCTTGTAAGCTCAATAGTCTGCTCTCGTTCCAGACGCACAGCCAGCTAATTGCCGTATTTGCTGAATAAACCATAAAGATCTATTAACGTGCATCAGGTTTATAGCTCCCATTTGGACAGCACAGTTGCCACTTACTGATAGCGCTCGCTGCACTAGTGATGCGGCCCCTCCTCCACCCGTTCCTGCGCTATAAGTTCAAAGCATGTAGCGGGAGAGGGGGGCGGCATCGGGGCTACTGCCTCAGGCGGCAGCAGCCCCAGAAACACCCCTGGGAGCTAGTAACAATCCGTTAACAATATATTTGTAGGGATCTATAGGAATAACAGATTCCTATAGCTTTAAAACCCCACCCTTCTAGTTACTAGGTGGAAGCCTATGTATCTATTCTGTGTTAATGCCTGTAGTTATTGGCCAGGTGGTGCTGTGACTAGGGTTGCCACCTTTTCTTGAAAAAAATACCGGCCTTCCTATATATTTATCTTTTTTTCCTATTAATAACATTGGGATCAACCATCAAAAATACCGGCCATGCCGGTAAAATACCGGCCAGGTGGCAACCCTAGCTGTGACCACATCCTGCCTTACATTGTATAGTGCCAGGAAGGGAGGGGCAACTTCCTCTTTGGCCTCTGGATGCTGATCCAGCAGGGTGTGGCCAGGGGGGACCCGGATACAGAAAGGGCGTTTGCTCTGGAACCAAGTGAGGGACCAGGCAACTAGGGTTGCCACCTTTTGCCATGGCTAAACACGGACAGGGGGCGGGCCTGTGACATTGGTGGGCGGGCCCGTGACATCATGGGGTGGAGCTATGACGACACAAATCGCAGATTGGCCGATCGCTGCATCAATCAAGCTAATTCCGCCCGGTTTTCCTTATTTGGAAAACCGGGCAAGAAGTATTGACCCGGGCAGCCCTTCAAAATATCTGCTGTCCGGGTCAAAACCTGACAGGTGGCAACCCTACAGGCAACCCAGTGAATGAGGTAGGGGAGTTTGGTGATGGACTCTCTAGGTAGAGTGAGACAGAAAGTTGTAGCAGCATGAGCAGCTGTAGCTCGGCCAAGGATTGATAGAAGGAAGTCGATCTTCCGCAGGTTCTGGGACCTCAGTGAAGAGGCACTGTAAGCAGTGTCAGACTGGGTTGCCAGGGGCCCACCAGAAAACCTTAGACCAGGGGCCCAATTTTCCAAACTATTATTCCTTCTCTCCTCACTTAACCTCTTTATTTTCCTTTTAGATCTACTTACTACATTCTATTCTTCCATTATTAAGCCTCTTTTTCCACATAAAGTTACTGTCCCTTCAAATTACGGAAACCTTCATTATCCAGAAAACCCCAGGTCCCAAGTATTCTGGAATACAAAGCAACATTAAAAAACCTGCTGCTTTTATTAAGAATACACTGAATCCATGATCCATCCAAATGTATATCCTTAATGTTTACTCAAACCAGATCCATATTCAAAGAATTACATTTTTTTCTGTACAGATGGTATTTAAAAAAAATAAAATAAATACATTTTCATTTAAATGTGCACAATAGCGTTCCGGTTTATTATTCAGCTGGATATATCTATTATACATTGTGTGAGCCTCTTGATTTAATTTAATGGACTGCTATATATTCCATTATTCAAGAGAAGTGCAGCTAATGTACTTCCCAGAATGCGGAAAGATCCATTATCTGGAAAACCTCACGTCCCAAGCATTCTCGATAACAGGTTCCATACCTGTATATATTAACTAATCGTGGACCCTGCGCTAACAATCTTTGCTAAAGATGATCCCCTCATGACCCCTTTGTGGCTGTCCAGTATAATAACATTGGAATTGGGAGCATGCTGGTACCTGGGAGCACTAAAAACACTTAATTAGGGTTTCCATAGACACATGCTTTTTTTGGGGCCCCTGTCAAAGGTTTTTTTTCCCCCACAGTGTTTGCCGTCTCGTGTAGCACACGTTTTACTTAAAAAATCCCTATGTGTGAAACTACTCATATGTCACGTCATCTTTCAGAAACCAGTGTCATTTGTGTGCAACGTGTCATCTGCTTGACGTTTACCGATCTTATGCTGCTTCAACATACTCAGTACTAATTATGCCTTTC
>CM044433.1:50874696-50885177 GCA_024363595.1 Xenopus borealis | reverse complement strand
GAACAGTGGATTATGGTGCCACAGTGAGGTATGCAAAGTATTAATTAGGGGCAAAGTAATATAAACTGTGTGATGTACTTAACTGATGACTTGGTGATCCATATAAAATACAGTGAATTGCTGGGGTAATGACATTGAGGTTTACATCATGAAAATATTGAGTTTGAGATGGATTGCAGGGGAATTGCAAGTGGGGAATTGCAAGTGGACTTGAATACAGGTTTTGTGTTTGATTAAAGGTCTATTGATTCAGAGCGAGGCAGATTTCAGTGTATCACAACTTTTTATGAGTTATTCAATTGTAAGAGTAAAGAAATATATGTCTAAATTACAGGTGACTGGATGCTCCATAATAGCCATTGGCATATACTTTGTGGTAAACAACATCTACGGAGACTTACTTACAAATAATCCCTCGCTTACTGTTGGCAATTCCTTAATCGCAATTGGCATCATCATGATGGTGTTTGGGTTCCTTGGATGCATGGGAGCAATTAAAGAAAATAAATGCCTTCTTCTTACTGTAAGTAATACACTGTGATGTACTGTTGTAGAGAGATTTTGTTTGATCATTATACTATTATTTCTTTTATATACGTTGCACGCCTTTGCAAACATATGGTTTATTCTAAACCTTCTGCCATTTGCACTGTTTTTTTTTTGTAAAAAATCTAAATTTTAGAGAAAACAAAATGCAACCTTTAATAAATAGACCCCTTTTGTTGATAAAGGTGATGAAGGACGATAGTGAGGAGAGTTTACATGGACATTTTTTATCACAACTCTGAGTAGGACAGAAATGGCTACTGAGTTGCCTGTCTCTACCTTAAGCACTTATGTTCTCTCCCTCTATGGTGCCTACATTTAGGTGAGCTTACTCCCTTGTTATCTCCTTTCTGTTTTATGGATTTGTAATGGCTCCACATAGTACAAAGGGGCAAGGAACATGATTTGTAAACCTAGTCCTTCCAGTTGGATGGTTGATACCTTAGCAACACTAGAGACCTGTCCTAAACTTGCACAGAACTAGATCAAGACTTGATAATGACTGGAAGGAAGCAAATTGCAGCTGTGACTGCTAAGAAGATTAAAAAAAAAACATGCAATATGCTATTTATGAGATCTGGCAACTAACAGGAACTTCTGTATGCAGCAAATCATGTAGAATGATATAGTGTGAAATGTCACAATCTATAAATAACATCAATTTCCTGTAGAAATGGGTGGGGAAGCTGTATATGAATAGTGCATCAGGCATCATTGAGATGACAGCCATCTCAAATAGAATTTCAACATGAAATGGATAGTACCAAGTACTCTTCGATCCAGGACCACATAATTATAGAGAGCCTAGGATCCAATGGGAATTGGGAATGTCTTGCATCTGTACCATGAGAAGGTGTGGGATGTTTCTGCCTTTTAAACCACAATTTGATGATGCTGCAAATTTGAATATATTTTCCAAAAAGAACCAGCAACACCAGGATATTTTCAAAACAAAAAATATATATATTTAGTGAAACATGTTTTAGCCAGCATAACGTTTCGGTCCCCACTGGGTCCTTTCTCAAGGCAACCACATTAAACATAATGTGACATATATATATATATATATATATATAGCCAATGAACCACAAGCAATTAAGGAATGACATCAGATTCAAATCAGGTAATTCAAGTAAATAGTGCAAAACATGAAAGTGATTAGTGCACATCATTTAATAGAGTTAAATTCCTGTTACATTATTAAGGTGAGTGCTTAATAATTTACCATATACAGGTATAACGGGTTTGTATAACTGCAAACCCGTTATCCAGAAAGCTCAGAATTACAGAATCGCCATCTCCCATAGATTCCATTATAATGAAATAATCCAAATTTTTTAAAATTATTACATATTTGTCTGTAATAATAAAACAGTAGCTTGTACTTTATCCCAGCTAAATCTGGGGTTTCTTTAATGTTTACATGATTTTCTAGTAGACTTAAAATATGAAGATCCAAATTATAGAAACATCTATTATCTGGAAAGCCCCAGGTCCGGTGAATTCTGGATAACAGGTCCCATACCTGTACTAATAAAAATATACATAAAACCAATCCAATGAATAAATGCATATTGTTATAAGAATACTTTTCACATAGGGTAAAAAGTTAAAAATATGTTGCATGTACATATAACTAACACAATAAATCCAAGTTAGCTACAACAGCATACTATAAAACTGACTCCTCTTGAGGGGGCCCACTGGTGTATCTTCCACTTAGAAAGCACTCACGTCAGGTCGCTCACACCAGCGCCAGGATAAAATTATGTTCTTTATTTTAATTCATCATTAAAAAATGTTGACACATTTCTGTAGGAGATCGTCATCAGGATATATATATATATATATGTTTATTAGCAAAAAACGCCTAACGTTTCGGCTAGCAATCTAGAAAGGCTAGATTGCTAGCCGAAACGTTAGGCGTTTTTTGCTAATAAACAGCATAATTTTGTGGTAAGTCCTGTGAGTGCAAGCTTTTTTTTACTGTTGATTATATATATATATATATATATATATATATATATATATAACAAGCGTGAAGCCAGCACTCACGATAATGATGTCAAATCTGATGCCTGGGTGCTCATCAGGGTTACTGTGTCCATAATCTTGTAGAAAGACGGCACTCTCAGGTCTTGCAAAATAGTAAAAATTTATTTACACCGAAAAAGCTAACGTTTCGGCTGACACAACAGCCTTTGTCAAAGTGAAAGGCTAGATTGCTAGCCGAAACGTTAGGCGTTTTTTGCTAATAAACAGCATAATTTTGTGGTAAGTCCTGTGAGTGCAAGCTTTTTTTTACTGTTGATTATATATATATATATATATACTGTATGGCATAATTATTGTGTGCTGTATTTCATCATAGAAATTTGGAAATTAATCCAAGGATAAATTTTTTCCTCTTTGATAATGGTTGTGGTCACATACAGGACACACACAAACACACAATAAACAAGAAGTAGCTTATACTGCCTCCACCAAGGCTGACTGATGTAGATACCTAAAACATATACAGGTATAGGAACCATTATCTGGAAACTTGTTATACAGAAAGCTCCGAATTAAGGCAAGGTTGTCTTCCATAGACTCCATTTTATCCAATAATCCAAAGTAACATTTTTTTTCTTTTTCTCTGTAATTATAAAACAGTACCTTATACTTGAGCTGTTATCTGGAAAACCACAGACTCTGCGCATTCTGGATAACAGGTCCCGTACCTGTACAATCATTTCATATCTGCCAAAACCAGTGAAACCACAAAATATTGGAGTCTGTGCAGTTTTAAGGTGGTTCACCTTTCCATTACATAACAGTAGTAACTCTTACTTTCACTTTTAAGCTGTACAGAAAGTCCTGTGTATACACAGTGACACCCACAGGCCATTTGTATAAACACCACACTTTAGTATGTTATAAAATGTATAATTCTAAGCAATGTTTCAACTGACGTTCATTGCTTTTTTTTAATTATTTGCCTTCTTCTTCTGGCTCTTTGCAGCTTTCAAATGGGGGTCACTGGCCCTGTCTAAAAAACAAATGATCTGTGAGGCTACAAATGTATTTTTGTTGCTACTTTTTATTACTCATCTTTTTATGTAGGCCCTCTCCTATTCATATTCCAAATCAATGTATGGTTGCTAGGATAATTTGGACCCTGGCAACTAGATGAAATTGCAAACTGGAGAGTTGCTAAATAACTCAAAAACCACAAATCATAAAAAAAAAAACAATTGCAAATTGTCCCAGAACATCATTCTCTACATCCCATTAAATAATCTCTGCTACATGACCATTTTATATCAAATAATGTAGCAGGTGTCAAACCTGTAGTTAGTTACACAATAAAGTGTTTAACATACATATTTGCTTTGTTTTCTAGTTTTTCATTTTGCTGTTACTGATCCTCTTGGCTGAAGTCACAATGGCAATCTTTCTGTTTGTTTATGAAAAGCAGGTCTGTACTACTGAGTATTATAAATAATAAGTCACATGGCCTGTAATGTATTGTACACAAAAAATTGAAGTCATAAAAAATCGGAAGTGATAACTTTGTAGAGGTTTAATGGTTGAAGATAGCAAAATATATATTTATCAGATTATCACACCATATTTTAATTGTATATGGGCTTCTCATCATTTGCATCAAATTGGTTATTCCCACTTTTCATTGGGGATCTTTGCTGTACCTAGAGTACTTTGTGGAACTTTATATAACAGTGATTTTATTATTAGCAATGTATTGGTTGTAATTGGTTTTCGTGAACTGTAGTATTTAAACAAAAATGGGTGTCATGAAGCCCAGGAAGTGGTTTCTATGAGATGGTTTGTGTGAATGGGGCATAATCTGTAGAAAATGTCGTCAGATGAAAATGAAATAAACTGATTTTGCCATTTGTTGTTTGCCTTCCAGCTAGATAAATACGTGAGTGAGAATTTAACAAACAGTTTTAAACAGAATCTAAAACACAATTCAAGTGAAACATGGTATATGATACAGAGAAATGTGAGTATAATCAGCAAATGCATGATGTGGGGCAGTGGTACAGTGACTTTGCATTAATGTTTATAATAAAATATTGTTACTGATTCCATTTCATCCATAAACTTTAAAAGTGTGAGCTCTCAGCTCACAAAGGGGCAAATTCATTATAACGTGAAGCGTCTAACGCTAGCGCTAATTCGACAGCGTGACATCAATTTGTAACTTCGGAAATTCACTAACACCGGCTCTGGCGAATTTATGCTAGCGAAGTAGATAGACATGCCAGGCGAAGTTGCGCACTGACGAAGGATCGTAACTTCACAAATTCACTAAGATGAACATTTTCCTCAACGTTAGCACTTACGCTAGACGTTACTTCGCCTGGTCAGACCAGGCAAAGTTCAATATAATAGATAGGAGGTTGAAAAAAAAATGTAATATTTTTTTCTAAGTCCCAAAAAAACGCTGGCGTATTTTAGCATAGGAGGGTGATAGTCTGAAAAAGATCAATTTTTTTGGGGGGGGTTACCCTTCTTCCACCCTACATTTCCTAACATATGGCAACCCAACTATACAGGAGGCACATGTAGGGCAATAGGACAACTTTATTTATTAAAGGTTTCCTGGGCTTGTGTAGTGGAATGTAGTGGCTGTAACATATACTTCTATTATAACTTAAAGTTCCCACCGTATGCAAATTAGGCTTCGCTAGCGTAACAGCGATCTGAAAAGCGAAGTAACACTAGTACAACTATGCTACCATTCGCAGACCTGCGCATAAATTCGTACTTTAATGAATTTGCTTAGCGCTGGCGAGAATTCGCCTGGTAAAATGCAACAGAATTTTCGGATCTTAGTGAATTTGCATTATAGACTATAATATACAACAGCCATGAATAAGATGTAAATGATATCCTTATAAACAGTGGTTAGTGATAACTGATGTCATTTCTGTCACATGACTGAAACTTGTGTATTATAATACATAAAGTACCCCCTGTTGCAAAATATGAGGACATTAGTCACAGAACTCCTCGATAACTTATATCCTTATATTTTACAAGAAGGGATACTTTATTCACTATATAATTTAACTCCTAGTAGAATCAGGCACATTTCAGGGGCTGCTGCTGCCTGAGCAGTAATGGAACTAGGTGGGGGCGGGCCCTGATGCGAGCCGTGCAGCCGGGCTCCCCCCCCCCAACTGCGCAACTGCCGAGGGGGGTGGTGCGGTCCCTGGGCCAATTGCACCCCCGGTAGATATGCTACTGCGCCTGAGGCAGCAACTCCAATGCCGCCCCTCATCCCACTGCGTGCTTCTAACTTGTAGCGGCAGAGGGGGTCGCAGATGGGCTGTGTCGCTAGTGCTCACTGTTCTAGAAGAGCCTAATTTTCGTTTTAAAAAAAGGAAGTTCAGCTCTTAAAGTTACCACAGGAGGCTTTTTGCAGTCCATGGTAACTGGCCGCTCCGTCCCGCCTGAGGCAAGATTGCCACCTTGCCTCATGGCTGGAGCAGCCCTGAGTAGAATTCTTCTAGATCTATTAGAAACAATGAGATATGTTACCATATAAAATCACACATTTTTTTGTGGGTACGTAATGTTACCAGTTCAAGAGTTCCCTTTAAAGGAAAACTAAACTAAAAAATTGATAGTAGCTAAAAAAGCCATATTTTATTTACTTAGGTTGTTGCACAAACCTAAAGTTTAAGCTTGCCAATAGCAGCAATGACCCAGGACTTCAAACTTGTCCAAGGGGGTCACCATCTTGGAAAGTGTTTGTGACACTCACATGCTCAGTGGGCTCTGAGCAGCTCTTGAGAAGCTAAGCTTACGGGATGTGTAAAAATAAGGTTGGCCTGTAATATAAGCTGATGCTACAGGGCTGATTATTAAATTATTTTGCTAATTGCACTGGTTTCTGTGCTGCCATGTAGTAATTATCTGTATTTATTAGTAATCAGCCTTATACTGTGACATTTACAGTATATGCTGTGTGTACTGTATATTTTGAGTTGGCCTCTAAGCTCAGTAACTGACAGCAGCACAGGTCTAACAGGGCTGTGTTAAGTTAAATAAGATTCTCTTTTGAAAGTTAAAGTAAATGTGTTGATTATAATACTTCTAGTTGCAATGCTGTGGAATCAATAGATCAGAAGACTGGATGAAGAAAGAACTTCACAGTTCTTGTTGTCCCAGCAAAACAAACTCCAATTGCAGTTTAAGTGATTCTTTCCCAGTGGTAAGTACATTATTTGATTTACTTTACTTATATGGTACGTCTGTTTAATTGGTATTTGGTTTGTGTTTAAATCCATGATTCCAATGTGTAATTCAGAAATATGTTATCATTCCCAAGATCCACAATCAATGACGCTCAATGCAATTATTATTCACTATTTGTAGAATTGTTGGTGTAGCACCTACAGTTTACACCCAAGTTTTCTGATCTTCATGGTTCATACCACATGAGACAGATTCGCTAAAGGACTCATTTTGGCCAGTGTCCACTTCACACAGCTTGCACCACTTCGCCAGACGTTGGTAAATTTTCACTAGCATTACTTTGGCAGTGCAAACATTGAAAAGCAAAGATGCGCTAGCATTCGTTTGTAGTTAGCGAAAATTCACTAGTGATCTTGCACTTAGGTCAATTTGCATAGGGCGGGTAATTTAAAGTTGTATGGACATCTTTATTATATATGTTGGTGCAAATGCTTGAAGTTACCACTTTTTATTAGTACTGTCCAGGGAACCTTAATAAAGACAAGAGAGTTAATACAGTATAATGCCCTACACATAGGCCCACTGTAAAATTAATGTTCCATATGTTATAAAATGTCTGAAGAACACCAGTTACCCAAAATAAAGTAAATGTTAGGACTTTTGCAGCCAATCCTGCTAAAAAAAAAAAAAGTCACCAGCGTTTTTTGAACTTTAAAGCATTTTCGGCAGACAGGATATAATGTGACGACTGAGGAAGATCTAGCTTGTTTTTAGCATTTCACCTGGTATGAGGTGGCAAAGTCAACTCTGGTGAAAGAGGTAGCTTTCAGTAAAATCAGCACTTTATTGAATTAGCAGAGTAATGAACTTTTGAGTGAAAAGTCGCCTGGTGATAGAGTGCTATTATTATTAACATGTATTTCTATAGCGCCAACATATTTTGTAGAGCTGTAAAGTAAATGTGATTATACAACTAAATCATATGAATTATATACATGGAACATATGGATAAAGTCGGACAGACCGTGGGAGAGAATTCCAGAGGAGGGGTGCAGCCCTTGCAAAGTCTTGAATGCGAGCATGTGAGTAGGTAATGAGAGAAGAGTTGAGTAGCAGGTCAGTAGAGGAGCATAGTAAGCGGTTGGGTGAGTATATAGCTATGAGTTCAGAGATGTAGGGAGGGCAGCATTATGAAGTACTTTGAATGTCAGGGTCATTAATTTGAATTTAATTCTGAAGGGCAGTTGAGGCCAGTGCAGGGATTGGCAGAATGGCGTGGCAGAGGATGAGCAGTTGCTGAGGTGTATAAGCCTTGCGGCAGTGTTCATTATGGACTGGAGAGGTGGCAGTCTCTGGTGGGAAGGCAATTCTAGACATGATATGACGAGAGAGTGAATAAGAATTTTGGCAGCATCTTGGGTGATAAATGGTCTTATTTTGTATAAGAGACATGATTTGACAAGTGACTGGATGTGAGGAGTGAATGACAGGGCAGAATCTAGGATAACCCCCAAGGCACCAGGCCTTGGGAGACGGGGTGACAGTGGAATTGTTAGCTATGATGTTACTGGTGTTAGTTGGAGGAAAGAGAACTATTTCTGTTTTGGAGAGGTTTCATTTAAGGTAGCAATGTGACATACAAGTAGAGATAGCAGACAGGCAGGAGGAGAAACTAGTTAGGAGTTCTGAGATCAGAAGAGGAGAGATAGATCGGAGTATAGTCAGCATAGAGGTGTTAGTGGAAACCATACGAGCCGATTCATTGCCAGAGGGAGTATATAGAGAAAATAATAAGTGTCTCAGGACAGAGCCTTGAGGAACCCCAACAGAAAGAGGTAGAGGAGAAGATGCTACTCCATTGTAGGAGACACTGAAGGAACGATTGGTGAGGTAAGAAGAGAACCAGGACAGGGCTGTGTCACGAAGGCCAAGCGAATGGAGGGACTGGAGGAGGAGAGGGTGATCTACAAATGCAGCTGAGAGATCAAACAGTATTAGTAGTGAGAAATTTTTGTTGGCTTTAGCTGTTAAAAGGTCGTTAGTTTGCCGGGCCAGGGCAGTTTCAGATGAGTGTTGTAGTTAAAAAAAAATTGTAGGGAGTCCAGCAGTTTATTGTCAGAGAGGAATGAGGTTAGTCTGTTGTAGTCTAGGCGCTCAAGTAGTTTAGAGATGAAAGGTAGCAAAGAGATAGGTTGGAGGTTGTCAAGATTGGAGGGATCAAGAGAGGGTTTTTTGAGAATGGGGGTGACAAGAGCATGTTTTAGCTGAGAAGCAAATAGTCCATTTGAGAGTGAGAGATTAAATAGATGAGTTAAGGCTTTGATTAGACAAGGATAGGTATTGTGGAGAAGTTTTGAAGGAATAGGATCAAGCGGACAGGTGGTAAGTTAAGAAGAGGCCAAAAGTTTTGAGACTTCCTCATTAGTGACAGGGGTGAAGGAGCACAGGAGAGACTGGGGAGTGTGGAGGGAGGGTGGTGGAAGCCTAGTGGGGTTGAGTAGTGTAATGTCCCTTCTGATAGTGTCAATTTTGTTTTTGTTTGATTGTGTGCTCAGCCCCTTTTTTAAAAGGTGGCAACCCTACTTGCGAGTCATGGTAGGTACGTGTTTGGGGATTAGGGGTTAGTGAGAGTTGACATGTGAGAATATTGTGATCAGAGAGGGGAAATGGTGAGTTAGTAAAATTGGTGGTTGAACAGAGTCTGGTAAATATGAGATCCAGAGCGTTACCATTGGTGTGAGTGACTGAGCACAAGGATAAGCCTAGATAGGATATTAGCGAAAGAAGTGTAGAGATGGAAGGGCTGTTAATAGGTATATTAAAGTCACCTAATATGATTGATGGGTGTTAGATGAAAGAAAGTAAAGTTGTCCAAAAATGGTGCGGTTGGTCCAGGTGGTCGATATATAACAGCAATGCAGAGTGAAAAAGGAGGAAAGAGCCTAATGCAGTGAACCTAACGAACGCTAGCGAATTGTCCTCAACGTCTGTTAGTGAATTGGCGGTCAATGTGGATGCTAATGCTGGCGGAAAGTCGCTAGCATTAGACACTTCGCCCTTTAGTGAATCTGCCCCATTGAGATGCCACTTGAGTTGCTGACGCTAGGTATTCCCATTCCAGAAGTTGGTCACTACTTCAACTCACAGACAGTCTGCACACTCAGCGTTCACCATTCTTATAATTTCAGCAATAGCGCCCTAGGCATTTGAATGCCTGCCTATCTGAATCCATCCCATTACAAAAAAATGCATGGTAACATGCGCTATTCAGCAAACAATACCATGTGTATATATTCTAAAAATGAGGGATGCGCTGAATCCAGGATTTGGTTTGGGATTCAGTTTGGGATTTTCAGCAGGATTCTGATTCTGCGAATCCTTGTGCAGGAACCAAACTGAATCTGCATATGTAATGTAGGGGCTGTAAGGGAAATCACGTGACTTTTTGTCACAAAAATTATTTTTCCCACTTTTTCCTTTCCCTGTCCTAATTTGCATTTGTTCACAACAAGGATTCAGGGATTCGGCTGAATCCCAAATAATGCATGTGATGCATCCCTACTAAAAATGCCTTTGATAGTCAACACAATCATGCCGTCATAATGAATACAGCATGTGCAGTTGTTTGGGTCCGAAAATCTTATACAACTGCAAATGCACCGAAAACGTTGGTCTCTTTCCTAAGATTGGGGAAGAAAGAAGATGTGGCCTGAGGGGTAAAC
>CM044433.1:50863240-50874408 GCA_024363595.1 Xenopus borealis | reverse complement strand
TTTTTTTTTTTTTTCCACTTAGCCTTAGTGTTATAGCATGTCAGTGCATAACTTTTTACTGTGTTTTGGGTTCTCTTTTTTTTTCCTTATTTTTTTGTATGTCAAGCTGTATGTTTGTATGCAGATATACCCAGTGGGTCAGCATTTGCATTTATATAATGCTGCCTGTACACACAGCTCTTTACATTTTACCAAAACTATAACATAACAAACAGGGATCAATACAATCATAACATACAAATAATTACAAAATATGGTTTATGGAGAGAGAAGACAAAGGGGGTCCCTGTCTCATAGAGTTTAAAATCTAAGTTAGTGTGTTTTGCTAGTTAGTATATTCATTTTTATTTATAGCAAATGTAGGGGACAGGTAAATAAGTTCCCCAGCATTATTTAGCAGGCAGTCCCCTAGTGTATAGACACCTAACTGGGTCCTAAAATACAGTTAGGAGGGTGAAATGTTTCCTTATCCTGCTTTAAACTATGCCCTTGGTGTTTACACAATGACCAGTAAATGGAACTGTGCTAAAGTATAAAACCCTTGGTTGTATTGTTCTTATGCTGGCAATACACCGGCAGATAAAGCTGACTATATCGGTTGTTTAGACCGATTTGACAGCTTATCTGCCCGTGTATGGGGCTTCCCAACCGATATCTGGACACAATATTGATCGGGAAGGTTGGATTTTGTTCCGACCGACCCGTCGGAAGTCCATTGGGCCGAACAGTCGGATTACCACGATATAGCCCTGCCAGTTAGTGCCATATCAGGGAAAGATCCGCTCGTTTGGCGATGTCGCCAAACGAGCAGATCTTTGCATCTATGGCCAGCTTTAGAAACAGACTTATGGATTACGACTAGCGCAATGGACTTCCGACGGGTCGGTTGGAAAAAAATCAGTCATACTAAAAGTTAATTCAAAGGTAAACAACCCATTTAAAACAAAAAATTAGGTCTTAACTCTGACCCAGGCAAACGTTATTACACAGCATTATAGA
Organism: Xenopus borealis; assembly: GCA_024363595.1. Lineage (NCBI taxonomy): Eukaryota > Metazoa > Chordata > Amphibia > Anura > Pipidae > Xenopus > Xenopus borealis. The sequence goes on along the minus strand of CM044433.1, from coordinate 50,873,409 downwards.
CTGATAGGCTGTTGCTACAGAAATATGTGCATACTTTAATATGCAGCTTACTCGGGACTGAAGTAGCAGAAGATTTCATGTATTTGGTGCACTAAAGGGGTTGTCTGCCTTAAAATTTTGTATGATGTTGACAGTGATAGTCTTTTTTATTTGTAGTTTTTTTTAATTATTTAGCTTTTTGTTCAGCAGCCCTCCACTTTATAGCACACACCGAGTTGCTAGTCTTACCCCAGCAACAAGGCAGTCGTTTGAATAAGGAACTGGAAAATGGAGATGGTCTGTATAGAATCATAAGTAATAAAATGTAACATAAAATTGTAGCCTCACAGAGCAATCATGTTTGGCTGCTCGGGTCAGTGACCCACTTTTTGAAGCTGGAAAGAGTCAGAATGCAATAATTCAAAAACTAAAGGAAATAAAAAATGAAGACCAATTGAAAAGCTGCTAAAATGGCCCATTCAATGTACAATTGTAAAAGTCATCGGTTTCATGTAACCTTTCTTTGCAAGTGTTAATACACACTAACACCATCCTCTTTTGTCACTGCAGGTGCTGGGTATGTCCTTTGCGTTGACCCTTTACTGCCACATATCAAGAAGCAGTGGCACACTAAGTACATAGCGCTGAGGCTCAGAAGAAGGTGTTTTAGTGTTCTGGGCCATTCTGAAATGTGACATTGTATATTGAAGAAAGCTCCCGCAGTAAATTTGTATAGTTTGTGCATGTGCAGTAGGACGCTGGTACTACTGCGCATGTGTACAAAGTTCACTGATTGAACTTCGTGCGCATTCACAGTAGTACCAGTGTCCTACTGTGCATGCGCCAGAGCAGCATCCAAGAAGAAGCTGTTGTAGGGGTGAATAGCAACTTAGGGGCAATAGCCCGGGGGGGGGGGGGGGGATTGGAGTGCCTATGGGTGGGTGAGGCTTAGCGCCTGGGGGGTTAGGTTCCCCTTTAACAGGGAGATGGAACCATCCCATATCTATCGCCATGTTTCCATGGACACAGCTGAAATGCTTTTTGCTATATTGATGCAGGGCTAGAGTAATTTGATCCTTAATTTTAAAAGGGTTAAGATAAAAATGTGGACCAAGATAGCATTTGCTGTTTGGCCAAAGCTTCAAGTAAACTGCTTTGAATCTTTCCTTAAAATAAATATTTCAGTTATATAAGTAATAAAAAGTCAAAAATGGGAAAAATTGGTTAAAGGAGAACTAAACCCCTTTCTAATAAAAATCCCTACCCTTCATAGTCTCCCCTCCCACAGGAATTGCCACAAGTAAATACCTCTAAGCCGGTAATTACCCATTGTTGCAGAGTGGAGCTCACGGGGGCCATCTTCATCCACTTTGGTAATCTTCAGGTCTTCTTCCAGCACGTTGGTAATTTGCATCACTTTTGATGCATGAGCAGTTGTAGCGAACAGTGAAAATGCCCCAATTGCGCATGCGCGATATGGTGCTTTCTTACTGAGATTACTGAAATGGCTGAAGATGACCCACGTGAGGTCCACTGACTCTGCAACAAGGGGTAATTACCAGCTTAGGGGTATATACTTGTGGCAACTGCTGTGCGGGGGGTGGAGCAGGAAGGGGGACTATGGAGGATAGGGTTTTTTTTAGAAAGGTTTAGTTCTCCTTTAAAGAGATCTTGAAAGAAGACAAAAGTTTTATTTAAAATCAAAGCAGATGACAATTTAATACACAAGTGCCATGAATAGCCAATAAATTATATCTAAATGGCTCTTAGTGATGTCTTAGTAATGTAATTTCTGTCACATGGCTCACTGAAACGTGTATTATAGTAAAATATGAGGATATTAGAAATCATCTCTGCCCTCAGCTTTGTGCTTTAGTATGGTCCTGGAACTCCTCTGTGACCTATAATATCCTTATATTTCACAATAGGGGGATAATTATTCACTGCATATTTGGCCTACACATTCAGGGGTTTACGTATTAAAATCTGAATTTATCTAATTATTTTCTGAAAGCTACTCCGACCAAATCCGCATGGGTTTTTTTCCCTTTATATGCAGAAAAAAAAATCGTGAAAAATTAGAATTGTACAAATTTTTTTGATTTGATTCCCTAAAAGTCAGATTTTGTTTATACTCCTAAATCTTTAAATTATTGCACAAAACCCAGTGCAGGTCAGGATATCTTCAGGTTGGAGTTGGAGTACTTTTTTCATTTGTATTTTGAACACCCCCTGGGTTTAATAATTTATGGAAAAAAAATTTTCACAAAAAATTTGGATTTTACAGCAAAAATAACTAAAATTTTTCTAGTTTTTGGCATTCAGACTTTGATAAATAACCCCCTTAAACATCAAGAACAGCTGTAAGTGGGGTAGTATAGTAGCATATTTAATAAGGGGTGAACAAATAGAGGTCAGTGGGAGCTGACAGCTTTAAACTGCTATGAAAAATTTAACCAAATAAAAGATTAAAAATGCAGTGAAACCAGGGCCGGAGTAAAAAGCAGCCCGGGCAAAAAAATCAAAGCAGCCCACATGTAAGCACACGATGATTTTGTACTAATATATTGGGGTAAAACTGCAGAAATTATGTGCATATAGATATAGAACAACCTTTCTCTCTTAGCTGTAATTCATGTAAAATATTACAGTTATTAACTATTATTATTATATTACAGTAAAATATTCTTTACTGGCACCACACAAATCTAGTGTGTCCTTATTAACCATATTGTTGATTTTCCATTTATTATAAGCCCTCAACATCTTATTTAGACTTACAAGGATGCAATAATTTACCATTAGTTTGGGGTACATTACGTCTTATAATATGCAAGTGATACTCAGAGTTCCCTGTATAACTCAGCCTGCAGCCTTGTGCCTTTATATGATCACAGAATAACTCCTCAGTGACTTCTAATATTCTTATTTACGGTAAGGGGTACATTATCCCTTATAATACGAGTGATACACAGAGTTCCCTGTATAACTCAGCCTGCAGCCTTGTGCCTTTATATGGTTACAGAACAACCCCTCAGTGACTTCTAACATCCTTATTTACAGTAGGGGGTACATTATCCCTTATACCACAAGTATAAGTACTCAGTTGTGGCTGTGTGGAGCTACAGCTTGGCCAGCATTGCTACACTAGTCATAATACACCATATAATTAAATGATGCAGAACCAGGATGTGTGCTGTGTGACTTCAGGGGCATGTGAATTCTACATCCATTTTTTATTTGGATTTTCTTAGTAGGGACTTTATAAATCTAGTAAAAGAACAACAATGCTTTGAAAAATACAGCTATGAGAAACCTAGAAAATAACACAGAATGCTTTTATTTTAGAACAGATGTTTCCAGGTTTCATAATTGGTTCAACCCCTCTTTCAGGTTCCCTTAGCTCATAACAATGTATAAAAGCCTTCAATCTGGGTCAGACTGTGCCCCTGGCTCTACTGGGCCTTGCCGGCCCAGATCCGGAACCTGGAATGTCTCAGGGTCCACCTCCCATCCAGCAACTACGCAGCAGCGTGTGTGCGCACTTGCACATGTGTGTCAGCGCACGCAGCTTTTTGTTGAGACAAAACAGTGCGTGTGCTGATGTGCGTGTGCTGACATGCATGCATGCACACACGCGGGGCGGTTGCAGGACAGGAGGCACTGAGGCAGTAGTCCTCAGGATCCGGAGGGGGGGCCTGATGCAGGAGCCCTGGTGGGCCCAGTGCCCCCCAGTCCGACTCTGCCTTCAATCAATATCACATGAATCTACCAAGTGTCTTTGATAGCAAACAGAAATTGTATAAATGGGGACCCAACACAGGCCAAAATTTGTATCACTGGGAAGGAGATATTAATAACTAAATTAATAACTCACACATACTTGCAAACGCATGCACACAATACACAATTTGCCTAGTATACACAAATACACACACACAATTTTGTAGCTTTTTTTTCTTACTGCATCATGTGTTGTTTTGCCTGACTGTTTTATTGCCATTGCGAATGGCGTATTCACTAATTGTACTGAACAATAGCTTTTGTACTGCTTTTTGTGATTTTGTTGGATTTTAGTGATTTCATAGCTCTGTTCTTTGTTACTTCATTTTGCTCATGGAAATGTTGTCTGCTATATATCCATTTGGAAGGGTCTCCGTGCACGACAGTTTGCTTTGTCTATGCATATTGGGCATCAAGATGTTCAGTACACCCCTATTTAGGATGTGTGGATTATATAATGGGGTAAATGCAAGCTTTGTGACGATTTTCAGAAATTTCATAACAAGTGTTATGTTAAGCATAGCTTTGCAGTTTGGTAGTTTGCAGTAGACAGAAATATATTACCTGTTTTAGATTTGGTGGAATGTGTACTTTCTGAAAATATATGGTTTTCTAGGGTATCCATACTGTTAGGGGGTTCTCATGTCACATAATACACATATTGGGTGCTTATATTGTAGTAGCCAGAGTGTCATAAGTGAGAATTCATATACACTATTTTGAATTGGGGATCTCTGTGTGCCACATAGGTAAATCTATGCATATTGGGAATCAAACTGTTTTGTAGACCTCTGGTGTTCATATTTAGGGTTCTTTATATTGGTAATGATACATGGATGATACAATGCTGAAAGCTGAAGCTTTGAGGCAATTTTTCAGATATTTCCCCAAAACCACCAATTTTGGGAAAGCCTTGGGATTCAGTAGTTTGAAACAGAAAGGCATGGCTACCGATTTTTGATTCATCAGAATGTGTAATTTCCAAAAATATATGGTTTTGGGGGGAAAACATATATTTCTGTGTTTTTACCCCACAAAAAATGCAGTCGATGTGTTGATTTTTTCATTACCTGTTACCCACAGGACTATTTGAATGCATTAACTTCATTTTGGGGTCTCTAAATACAAGATACTTTGGTAATCCTAGGCACAATGGGCACCAAACTGTTTATAGTATTCCTGGCAATCATATTTAGGGTGCTTTTTCTTGGTACATAATGATACATGGGTGTTATGATGCTCGAAAGTTGAAGCTTTCAGGCAATTTGGGTAAGGCTTGCAACTCAGTAGTTTGGAGCAGAAAGGCATGGGTACCAATTTTAGATTTGGTAGAATGTGAATTTTACAAAAATATATGGTTTTGGGGGTAAACATATTTTTTCTGTGTTTTTACCCCACAAAATATGCAGTAAATGTGTCGATATGGACAATTTGGATGCACTAACATATTGGGTCTCTAAATGCCAGATACTTCGGTAAATGCACAATGGGCATGAAACTGTTGAGTGGACCCCTGGTAATCATATTGAGGGTGCTTTTTCTTGGTACCTTATACAGTGCGGTATTTACAGAGCAGTAAATAAAACCTTTGAAGAGATTTCACATTTTTATAAAAACCGCTACGTTCAAGCTTTGATGTTTGGTTGTTAGAAGCAGAGAGACATAGTTAACCATTTTGGACTCAGCAGTACTGATTTCAATAGTACTTTTTAAAAAATATATGGTTTTCTTGGGTAAACCTACTGTTTCAGGGTTTTTCGGCCTTGGAATATAAAGTATGCCATTTTCTGCCTTCGTGCTTTCAAAATTCAGTCATACTGCTGGGAGTTTTTGCTGTGCAGAAGGCCTAAATCTATGCATGTGGTTTTGGCACGTTTGTGAGACATGAGGCTTTCCAAATCAGTTGGATGTTCATGCATAAAATGAAACATTTTTCTTGTATAAATTCATATATTATGAAAAATAGGAATTTTTCATGTTTGGTATTTAGCATTATAAATCTTTTTGCAGAGGTGGAAATTCATGAAACCTCAGGCAGATTTAGAAAGCTCAGGTTCTTCCAAAAATAGTTTTCTTAGGCAAACTACAGGTTTCCCCTCAGAAAATGAGCCTAAGGTGAAAGAGCACATGTTTCAAAAATGTCTGGCATTTAGTGGAACCAAAATGTTAAATTTGGATGGCAGCACTGAATAAACACATTACGTATATCACAGAAGAAAATAATTGGCTTTTAGATGGCACCCTTCATTATTGTGAGCAGAAGGCTGGTGAATAGCAGTTCCATTTTTGTCAAGATAGAGTTCAATTATACAGTGACAATTGCTTATGATGAACATTGACATTTTGAAGAAAGGCACTGGAACATGATTGGGCTTATTCAAATAACTGACTCCAGTACAAAATAACTGCCTTTTTCTCAAATTCTGCATGCACAGAGGAAGGATTTCTGGTGATTCTAATAGACCAAGCTCTAATACATCTTCTAGGAAAAATAAGCCCCTATAAGATATATTGGATCATTCATTTGACACCCTACTCCTGAATGAAGGAGAAACAGATGCTGAGAGAGGATATAAAACATGATTATTTCAGAAACTATGTTTGTATTTAGAACGTTTCTAATATCAGTATGCTGAAGCTTCTATTAAATTTTAATTTTTGTGATAGGTCCCCTTTAAAACATTAAGTTCCATACAATGGTCTTTGTTCCTTCTGCCCCCAACATGAGCAATATAAATATGCCTTGGGCACAATCTTGAAACTTAACACAATCTTGAAACTTTGCATGGGTATATTGTAATTAATTAGTAATTAGCAACAAGAGAGTTTGCACAATCAACAGTTATCTTTAACTAGCCTATTGAAGTTGGAATAATGAAAAAAACATTGGATACTGATTGCTGAGAAGCATGGCCGATGCTACTGAATAACACCTTTCATATCCTTCTTTGGAGCTTTATCATTAAAAGCTACAGTTAACATTTGCTTAAAACTGCAAATGTAATGTGATTCTAGATTTTTCAGTAACTTTTGGTTTTATTTACTTTTTCAGTTCTCTTCTAATCTTTTCAAGATGCTCTTCTTGTTGCCTTTTGCTTTCCTTGAGTCGTTGTATTTTTTCCGCCCTTATATTTTCATCCAGATACACTGAATTGATACAACTGCTGGAGCACAAATCAAAATAGCTTGCTTCAACTACTGATCCACCAGGAGTGCAACTACTTGCAAGGCTTGTGTCGTCTATGGATCCTGCACACTGGATTACCTTCTAAAAACAGAAATAAAGGAATATCAGACAATATTTACTTAGTAAAAACACAAGGCAGGTTTACAGACAAGAGCAGGCAGCAAGCCAAGCTTATTTAGGGTCAAGCACAGATAGTGACAAGATCTTACTGTGTGCATAAGGGCAAATTTATGAAAATTCTAAATGTATTAGTGTGCAGTCAAATCTTGGTATTCATAATTTAGCTCTTGAATGTGCATGACTTCACATACATATTCAGAAATGAAAATGTGTGCCTTTGATATGCTCCTAGTAGCTCTACACCTTCTTTTCTTCTGACTCAAAGCACATACTTCTTTTTACTTATCTTTTACATTTTTTTTTATACTTTTCACTTAGTTTCTTTTCTTCAGCTTTCAATTTCAGGGATTGGATCATCTGTTACCCAAAAACCTGTTATCCAGATAGCTCCACATTATAGGACGTCCCTTCCCCATAGACTCCATTTGAATCAAATAATTCACATTTCAAATAATAATTTCCCTTTTCTCTGTTATAATGAAACAGTACTTTGTACCTGATCCTAATATATTTATAATCTTTATTGGAGGTAAAACAATCCTATTGAGGGCCTATAGTATATTATAATGTAAGGGTTTAGACTAGTGCTGTCCAACTTCTGTGGTATCAAGGGACAGAATTTTTTTGGCCTTTGTGGTGGAGGGCCGATAATGTATGCCAGTGTTTGAAACCACACCCGCTTTAAAACACAACCATGTTACCACCAGGAACTTTTAAGACCATGTCCACATTAATGGTGGTAGCACACCAAAAAACCCAAATGGTTGGTACTCACTACAGGGATATTACTCATCACTAAGATCTGAAAACTTTAAGTCATATTAAAACATACCCTTAAATCCATATGCCGCCTCCTCCACTGTGGATAATACAGCCCTCCCAGGACATGATTAAACATCTTAGGGGCCCCTAACAGCAATTTCTAAATGCTAACAAACCCCCAGAACAACCCCTACCAGGTTCACTTCCCACAGGGAGCACAGGGCAGGCAAAGTATGGGACACATGGGGCAGAGGGCAGGCAGTGTACGGCACACACAAGGGGCATAGGGAAGGCAAAGTATGGCACGCACACAGAAAGCTTAGGGCAGGCAGAGTATGGCACATAAAGGGAGCATAGAGTAGGCAGTGTATTACAAACACAGGGAGTATAGGTAAGGCAGTGTATGGCACACACAGGGGGCATGTGGCAGGCAGAGTATTACAAACACATTGAGTATAGGGCAGGCAGAGTATGACACACACTGGGGACATATGGCAGGCAGAGTATGGCACACACAGAAAGCTTAAGGCATGCAGAGTATGGCACACACAGAAAGCTTAAGGCATGCAGAGTATGGCACACACAAGGAGCATAGGCAGGCAGAATATGGCACACTTGGCGAGCATAGGGCAGGCATAGTATGGCACACATAGGGAGCATACAGCAAGCAGAGTATGGCACACACAGGGAGCATAGGGCAAGCAGAGTATTACAAACACAGGGAATATAGGGCAGGGAAAGTATGACACACAAAGGGCAGGCATAGTATGGAACACATAAGGTAGGCTGTGTATGGCACATACAGGGTGAATAGGGCAGGTAGTGTGTGGCACACAGAGAAGGCATAGGGAAAGCAGAGTATGGTACACAGGGGGCAAAGGGCAAGCAGAGTATGTCACTCATAGAAAGCTTAGGGCAGGCAAAGTAAAGAACACACAGGGAGCAAAGGGCAGGCAGAATATTACAGGAGACAGGAAGACCTATCAGGACTGAGATGTCACCATCTTGGGAAGTGTCTATTGCTCAGTGGGCTCTGGGCAGCTGTTGGGAAGCTAAGCTTATTATTAAGAAGAAAATGAGATTGGCCTGTAATATAAGCTGAGCTAATTATTAAATTATGATACTAGTTGCACTGGCGTCTCTGCTGTCATGTAGTAATTATCTGTATTATTTGCTAGTCAGCCTTATATTGTGACATTTCTATTATATGTGTACTGTATATTGTGAGTGGGTCCCTAAGCTCAGTAAGTGACAGCAGCACAGAACATGTGAATCAGTGAATCAGCAGAAAAGAAGATGGGGAGCTACTGGGGCATCTTTGGAGACACAGTTCTTTACTGTTGGGCTGTGGTTGCCTTAGGCTGGTATAGAAGCCCAAAACATAATGTACAAGATTGGTGGAACCTTTATGTGTTACATAGCAAAGAATCTATAACATACACAGTACAGGTATACAATCCGTTATCCAGAAACCCATTATCCAGAAAGCTCCGAATTATGGGAAGCCATCTCCCATACACTGCATTTAATCCAAATAATTCAAATTCTAATAATTTCAGATTTTAAAAAATTCCTTTTTCTCTGTTATAATAAAATAGTACCTTCTAAGTAGAATATAATTAATGCTTATTGGAGGCAAAAGAATCTTATCAATATATATTTCTAAAATGTTAAATTTTTTAGGTATTTAGATACATACTTGTTACAGAAGTAGAATTACACAAATATTTTTAGCAATTTTAAAAGAGTTCCCAAAGGAAATGCCAGTAAGAGAAAAGAGCACAAACAAAAAAATCGCCATTTGTTTACACCAAAAAAGTAGTTAAACCATCACTTGAGTAAGAAGTTTAACAAATTCCAGATTTCCATTGGGGATGCCAGTGCGACTAAAGCTGGCCATAGACATGCAGATATAATAGTTTGTTTTTGTGCCATGGTGATCGGTCGTTCAGTCGATCGAACAGGTTAGAAAATTTCAGTTGGCTACTGATAATATCTCTACATGTATCTCTATATGTATTGCTGATCTGCTGATATCAGTGGAAGACTGTCAGCAGCTTTTGTCGGACATAACTTAGTGTGATTGCTGTCGGGGGCAGAACATTTTACTTCTCTATTTAATCTGAAAGTAGTGGCAGGTCGGGAGATTGGGACCTCTGAACGTTTGTCAAATATTGCAGGTATATCTGCAGATTTGTGGCCAGCTTAATATGTTAAAACATATATGTTTCCTTCCACTTTCCCCCTTCTCATATGTCAGGTTCAACCATGGCTGCAGTTTAACCGTTAACAACAGTGCTCCACCCAGGTGAGTCTTTATCCTGTGCCTGAGCTACAC
>CM044433.1:50819887-50836069 GCA_024363595.1 Xenopus borealis | reverse complement strand
TTCTGGAAGTGGACCTCCTGGCGACTCGACACAATCGAAAAGTGGAAGCTTTTCTAGCTCCGTACAGAGCCTTCGACATTGATGCTCTCATGGTGGCCAGGCCATTTTCACCTAAGCGTACGCCTTTCCACCTCTGCCACTTCTCCCAAGGATAATCAGACGGCTTCAGACAGAGCAGACACCTCTCATTCTCATAGCACCAAGGTGGCTTCGACAGTCCTGGTTCACAGACCTCATCAATTGGTCAGTAACAGAATCCTGGATGGGCATGACTCTCGAGACGCAAATCCTGACTCAAAAGGGGTTTTCAAAGGCCATAGCACACACTGGGTGCATTGCCAGAAAGCCAGTTTCAGCCAAGACATACCATCAATGGTGCAACCAAAACAATTCTGTATTCAAGGTCTTCTCGGTCCTTAATATCCTAGATTTCCTCCAGGAAGGGGTATCCAAGGGTCTGTATCTTGGTTCTCTTAAGTCAGATTTTTCTGTAAGGAGCACCTGGCACTATTGCCTGATGTCAAAACCTTTTTGTAGGAGGTTGTACGTGTGGCTTCCCCCATCCGACCACTAGCTCTTCACTTTAGTATTGCAAGCATTACAACACCTGCTGTTTGAACCACTGGGGTCAGTGTCTCTGCAATGGCTCACCTGGAGGACCGTTTTTTTCCTTCCTGAACTCAACACATTATCCTGTAAGCCGTCCTTCTTAGTTTTTCCATAACAACAGAGCAGTTATCCGAACCATACCTTCATTCCTGACTACGGTGGTCTCAGAATTTCACTTGAACCAGGAAATAACGCTTCCAACTTTCTGTCCTTCACCATTCAATACCAATGAGGTGGCTCTACAATTTCTGGATCCTGTTAGAGCTTCATAGAGTTCAGGACATCCGCAGGACTGATGCTCTACTCATCCTGCCCTTGGGACCTCATAAAGGTTCACCTGCCACTAAATCTGCCAATTCCCGTTGGATCTAGAAAACCAGTCAGCGAGCCTACACGGCACAAGGCCAATTGCCTACAGCTAGGATTACTGCCCACTCTATCAGAGGGATAAGTACGTCTTGGGCCTTCAGAAATCAGGCCTTCGCAGAACAGCTATCCTAAGCAGCTACATGGACTTCAGTCCACTCCTTTTGCAAATTTTACCATTTCAACACATTGCGGCTTCTGACACTCACTTCGGCAGAAAGGTGCTTCAAGCCGCAGTGGTTTCCATATAGGCCTCACTCTCCCACCCGGGATTTTAGGGGACAGCTTTGGTACATCCCCATTGTCCCTGTGTCCCCCAAGCAGACTAGGAGAAAAGGAGATTTTGTGTACTCACCATTAAATCTCTTTCTCTTCAGTCGCTTGGGGGACACAGGGATTCCCACCCTGGATTGAGGCTCTCCTGCTTTACTATCAAACATGTTACTTGTTTGTATTTTACTACTTACATGTTAAGTTATAAAGGATTATTTAATTCCTGTTGACTTTGTTACAAACCGAGTGAAGCTCCGCCTGCTGGGGGTATAGCCAGTGAAGGAGGAGCCAGTTTTTATCAGTTGTGTCCTGCCTCCTGGATGTACCAGGTATACCCCATTGTCCCTTTCCCCCCAAGCGACTGAAGAGAAATATTTAACGGTGAGTACACAAAATCTCCTTTACCCAACATGCATTGGGAGACAGTCTTGGTACATTCCAAAGTACAAACCAGCCAAAGGCCCATTTGCCTCTGTGCAGTTATGCTTTGAAATCATAACATGCTGGAAGTTTTTATACATGGAATTGCCATTATGCTATTTAATCTGGGGGTATTTATTAGAGATGCACCGAATCCAGGATTCGGCTGAATCCTTCTGCCAAGCCGAACTGAATTGAACCCTAATTTGCATATGCATTACTTTTTGTCACAAAACAAGGAAGTAAAAAATGTTTTCCCCTTCCCACCCCTAATTTGCATATGCAAATTGGGGTTTGGTTCGGTATTGGCCAAATCTTTCCTGAAGGATTCGGCCGAATCCAAAATAGTGGATTTGGTGCATCCCTAGTATTTATAAATCGAATAGCCATTGTACCATTCTGCGGTAAAGAGAAGAAGATGACGCCCGTGAACTCGGCTGCACAGAATCTGCACCAGGGGTAAGTAAAGAGTTGGGGGCATTAACCAAGGGTCACACTTAGTCTGGGGGAAGCAGGGAGGGGGGTATGTGTAGGGTATGGGGTTTCTTTTAATTTTGGTCTCCCTTAAAAGTGCGCCCCCCCATGATTGCACCTACTCTGCCTAACACCTAGTTCAGGCCCTGTTGGACATATTGGTGAGAGATCCACTTGTTTGGCGACGTAGCCAAACGAGCAGATCTCCCTGTGTATGACCAGCTTAAAGAACAGTTCAGTGTCAAAACAACACTGGGTAAATAGATAGGCTGTTCAAAATAAAACATGTTTCTAATATAGTTAGCCAAAAATGTAATCTATAAAGGCTGGAGTGAATGGATGTCTCACATAACAGAACGTTACTTCCTGCTTTTCAACTTTTTAACTCTGAGTTAGTTGAAGGGGGGCCACATGGGACATAACTGTTTAGTGTGTTTTCAATTGATCCTCAGCATTCAGCTCAGATTCAAAAGCAAACAGTTATGACTTATGTGCCCCTCCTCAAGCCACTGATTGGTTACTGCCTGGTAACCAATCAGTGGAAACCAAGAGAGCTGAAAAGCAGGAAGTAGTGTTCTGGCTATTATGTTAGACATCCAGTCACTCCAGCCTTCATGCATTACATTTTTGGTTAACTAACTTTATTGAAATGTTTTTATTTTGCACATCCTATCTATTTACCTAGTTTTTATCTTTTTTTTAATAGGTACATTTGTATTGATTTATAATACTTCAAACATAAAACAATACACATGCCATAAAGGTACACATTTACTGGTTTGAGGAGAGCACTCAAAACACAGTAATGCTGTGAAAAACCTTTTAATAAGCGACTACATACTACACAACGTGTTTCGGGCCTTGCTTGCCCTTTCTCAAGTGTAAATCCATGCAGAACATGCCATAAAGGTAGCTAAGTTTCTATTACAAAATATTTAAGCAAGATATATTTAGTTAGACACACACACACATATATATATATATATATATATATATATATATATATATATATATACAGTATATTCCAAATAGATATCGGTGGACAGGACCAAGCCATGTGTAAGAAGGTTGCTCCTTCAGTCCCACACCTATAACATCTTTCATTTGGATTACTTCCCATGGCCTTTAATCACACAGGGGTGAGATAGAATTGATGAAGACATTTAAATTGAACTAATTTGTCTCGTATTGGAATACAGATAACCATAGCTTCTGTCTATTGCCTCATGCCAGTCCTCTTCATCGAGGTCTGGGATGTCAGTTAGCCATTTCTGATATGTTGTCTTAAAAGTTGGGGGCACATTTGCAACAAAGTTTTATACAATGTAGATTTTAGTTTAGTAAGGGTGGGAGACCATAACACTATTTCAAATTAGGGTTTTGAGGTTTGTCTTTCCACTCCCCTAAATTGTGCTTGGAAAATCTGTCTCAGTTGAAAATACCTAAAGTGGGATAAATTAGGCTCTGCAATTTCTTCTTTAAATAACTCGTATGAGCTAAATGTGCCACCATCCAGCACATTTTGTAAGCACCTGATGTCTTTTTGGGACCAGTATAGAAAATCGGGGAATTTATAGAAGTGGGGAACTCCCGCGTTCACCCACAATGGCACGTTAAGGTTGAAGGACTCTGCTGATATATTTTGAGTGCCAAATTCCAAGCCTTTCACAGGGTTGTCATAACAGCTGGGATTTTCTCTTGGTCTGTGGTTTACTCTATATGGAAGATGCCCAAGTCCTTAACCAGTGCCTGAAGAGTTGTGTTCGGGTTATAGGGATCAGGTCAAACCACCATTTGTGCAATTGGCTAACTGTAGTAAAAGTATACATCTTGTATACATCTTCCGTGGTGGGGTAAGTTTTCACCAGGCCAACCTGGGTGTCTTACCTCCCTAGATAAATCTTTTTGGAATGTGAATAGGTGAACTATGAAATATATAGAATAGGGATGCACCGAATCCACTATTTTAGATTCGGCCGAACCCCCGAACCCTTCGCGAAAGATAAGGCTGAATACCGAACCGAATCCGAGCCCTAATTTGCATATGCAAATTAGGGGTGGGAAGGGGAAAACATTTTTTACTTCCTTGTTTTGTGACCAAAAGTCATGCAATTTCCATCCTCATCCCTAATTTGCACATGCAAATTAGGGTTCAGATTCGGTTTGGCTGGGCAGAAGGATTCAGCCGAATCCTGCTGAAAAAGGCCGAATCCTGGATTCAGTACATCCCTAATATAGAAACAGTGGCAGATACACCATTTTAAAAAATTTTATTTTCCCCCAGTGTCAATGGAAGTTTAGACCATAGAAAGAGAATAATAATGAGGGAAGATAGAACTGGTTCAAGGTTGTGTGGTATAAAAATGCGTAAATCTAGGTATTGATTCCTTCTTTTACTGCTATTATCGGGGTCAGGAAGGGGTGTTGGGTCTATTCGTAATAAGGTAGATTTCTCCCAATTGACCTGAAGTCCTGACAACCTCCTGAAGTACTTTATAATGGTGGCTAGAGCATCCAGTGATGATCCCCATCTGCTAGATATACCAGCAGATCATCTGCGTAGAGTTTAACTCTCTCTTCCATTGGTCCCAGGTGCCATCCCTCTAGTGTGGGAGACTGTCGAATTTGGAATTAGGCTCAATCGCCAGAGCGAACATTAAGGGGGAGAGAGGGCATTCTTGTCTTGTGGTGGAAAGGGTTTGGAGGTTGTTCTGTTTGCCCTGACCCGTGCTACAGGAGCCAAGTATAGCAGTTTGATTCATCTTATGAAGCTGGGTTCAATACCACACTAAGAAAGGTTTGCCCTTACGTAATTCGACTCCACCAAGTCGAAAGCCTTGGCTGTCATGTGTAGTTTGTAAGTTGAAGAATTTTCTCCTTAAATTATTGTAAGTTGTTTTACCAGCCATGAACCCAGATTGGTCTGAGTGAATCAAATCTGGCATTATTTGGGCTAGTCTACTGACTAGTAGTGATATTGGCCTGTAGGAGCTACAGGATTGTGGATCTTCTTGCGGTTTCAATATCAGGATAATGATTTTGCATCACCATTGTGAGAGTGTGTAGCAAGTGGGGAGTTAGTTCATCTAAAAGACATTTGTACAGATCTGCCGATATACCACCAGGACCCAGAGTCTTGCCAGGAGCCAAGGCATTGATGGCTTGTTGGAGTTCCTGTTTAGTAATAGGGGAGCCTAGAATGTCCCATTGAGTTGTTGTCAGTGTGGAAGTGGTAATTTGACTAAGGTGACTTGTATCTCCACCTCTGTGTATGTGACCTGGGTGGCATATAGTGTCCACCCCTCCCCTCCCCTGCAAAGGCCCTCCTCCCCCATGGGCAAATGCCCCTAGCCTGTTACTTACCCCTCCATCTAGGTCCTCTCCAGCAGAGTTCACGACAGCCATCTTCTCCAGAGCACTCTTCTACCTGTATTCATCAGCATTTGGTGACACATGCGCAGTAGGAGGCATTTGCTGTGCATGCGACGAAAGTCACAAAGTTGGAAACTTTGTGCTCCATACCGGGCCGGCAAATGCCTCCTACTGTGCATGCTCCACCAAACAGCAATAAATACAGAAAGATCGCTTGGGAGAAAATGGCTGCCGTGAACTCCGCTGGAGAGGACCTAGAAGGAGGGGAAAGTAACAAGTTAGGGGCATTTGCCAGGGGGGGAGGTAGGCCGGGGGAAGGAGGGCCTACAGAGGAGATGGATTTTTGCACCAAGGGTTTTAGTTCTCCTTTAAAATATATTGCAAAGGACCAAGGTTTTATCTGTACACTGAACAATTCCTTTACATAGTTACATAGTTAAATTGGGTTGAAAAAAATTAAAAGTCCAACAAGGTCAACCCCTCCAAATGAAAACCCAGCATCCATGTACACCCCCTCCCATAAATTATATATGCCCATACTGTATGTATACTAACTGTAGAGTTTAGTATCACAGTAGCCTTTGATATGTCTGTCCAAGAAATCATCCAAGCCCCTCTTAAAAGCATCAACAGACTAAGCCATCACATCACCCAGTGCATCCCACAAGTTCACTGTCCTCACTTTTACCCTTTAACCACCAAGCACGTACGCCATATGTGCTGGCGGTTAAATGCTCTGGCTGGCAAGAACGTACCTGGTACGTACCTGGTACGTTCTTTGGCAGCCAAGCTTTCTCTCTGCTTTGGCAGCTTGTGCCACCTCGGCAGATAGTGGGGAAGGAGGACAGACCCCTAGGCAATGATGCTAGGGGGCTGTCAAGTCGGATCTGCGACTCGATTGTTGCAGATCCAACCTCAAAGTAGCAGGCGCATCGCAAGGAGTGTCTGCTACTTTACTTATCTCCTCCTTCCCTTCAGAGCCACCCACGCACGTCCTGTCCTCCTGCAACAAAACGGTAAGTGGACTTTTTTTTTACACACTTACCTGCACTTACAGACAATTACAGTACATTTATACACTTACACTTTAGTAACGATTGGTATTTTTTTATTTTAGCACACTTGGTCCCTTTTGTACACTTATTTACATATATTTGCACAATCAATTTCATTGTACTGTTATACTTGCCTAAAAACTTGTTATTTCGACAGCATGACTATTGGATAATCGATTTGGGCCACTAATTACACTGTAAAATAAATTATTTTGTTATTTCATTGATTTACGCTATTTTTGTGGTTTTATTGCAATTTTATCCCTGCACTATTGTTCCTTATGTATATTTAGTATAGTTATGCTGGTTGGTGCTTTGGTATAGAAATGTATATTTTACTTAGTTTGATCCGTCAGAATATATGCTTTCCAAAAATATATGGTTATATGGGGGTCTTTTTACATTTTGGGGGTGTTACAGCACATCATGCACTGTCGGGGTACTGTTTTCAGCATCTGAGTTGGTTAGCGTGAAAATTCATATGTATGTTTTTCATTTGGGGTCAGTACATACCATACTTTGGTAATTCTATGCATATTGGGCATCAAACTATTCAGTAGACCTCTGACGTCCATATTTAGGGTGATTTCTTTGTACGTAAAACGTTGTGTGAGATAAATGCGGCAAACTGCAACATTTTTAGGCGATTTTCAGAAATGTTGTAAAAAACTCTATGTTTAGAAAAACTTTGCAGTTTGGTGTAGAACGACATGTTTATCTGTATTGGATTCATCAGAGTGTGTACCTTCCAAAAAATATATGGCTCTGGGGGGTCTTTGTGCCGTTAGGAGGGTCTTTTGGCAGGCAATGCTCAGTCTCACACAAAATTCATATGCACTATTTTTATTTGGGGTCCGCACATGCCAGCTGCTTTAGTATATCTATGCATACTGGACATCAAACAGTTCCATAGACCCTTGGCGTCAATATTTAGGGTGTTTTACAATTGTATGTAAGAAATTGGGTGAGATAAATGTGGGCAATTGCAATATTTTTAGGCGATTTTCCGAAATGTCATAAAAACGCTGCCTTTAGCATAGCTTTGCAGTATGGTAGTTTGGAGTAGAAAGACAAAATTACCTATTTTTCAGAATGTGTACTTTCCAAAGATATATGGCTCTGGGGGGTCTTTGTGCTGTCAGGAGGGTCTTTTGGCACACAATGCTCAGTCACAGATCTTTGTTCACAGAAGGTGAATCGGCAGTAGAGAAAAGTCATATGCACTATTTTTATTTGGGGTCTGCACATGCCAGCTGCTTTAGTATATATATTTGTGCATACTGGACATCTAACTGTTCATAGACCCTTGGCATCAATATTTAGGGTGTTTTACAATTGTATGTAAGAAACTGGGTGAGATAAATGTGGCCAATTGCAATATTTTTAGGTGATTGCGAAATGTAAAAACAGCTGCCTTTATCGCCGAACTTAGGAAAGGTTTGTGGCTTGGTGCTTTGGAGCAGAAAGACATGCATACCCAATTTGGATTTGGGAGAATGTGTACTTTCTGAAAATGTATGGTTTTTGGGGGGTGAACTTACTTTTTTCTAACTTTGCCACCTTCAAAATAAGGTAAATGTGTCGATTTTTCCGTACCTGAAATGATAGACCATATGGGGTCTTCGTTTTGGGGCTTCTATATGCCACGTGCTTAAGTACACCTATATATATATATATATTGGGCATCAAACTGTTCAGAGGACCCCAGGCTTTGATTTTTAGGGTGCTCTATCTTGATACCTAAAGGTATGTGTGAAAAAACAACGCTGCAGGGTGGAAATTTTGAGGTAATTTTTGGACGTCATCAAATTGCCAAGTTTAGGAAAGGTTTGCAGCTTGGTGCTTTGGATTAGAAAGGCATGCATACCCATTTTGGATTCGGGGAATGTGTACTTTCCGAAATTGTATGGTTTTTGGGGGTGAAGTTTTTTTCTAACTTTGCCCCCCTCAAAATTAGGTAAATGTGTTGATTTTGCAGTACCTGGAAATACATAACTGATAACTCACATGGTGTGTCTACATTTTGGGGCCTCTATATGCCACATACTTAGGTACACCAATACATATTGAGCATCAAAATGTTCAGTGGACTCCTGGAAATCATATTTAGGGTGTTATACATTGGTACCTAATGATGTGTGAGAGATACAATGCTGTATATTGGAAGCTCTGAGGTAATTTTTCAAAAAATTCACCAATTTCTATTAAAAAAATTATAAATTTAGGATAGAATTGCAACTTGGTAGTGTGGCGTACAGAGATACATTTACCCATTTTTGATTCTCCAGGATCTGTTCTTTCTAATAATGGGTAGTTTTCTACGGTGGAATGTTTGACCTTGAAATCAGAAGTATGCCGTTTTGTGGAGCGGTGCTTTGGAAATTTCGTAGTGTACTGCTTAGAGATTTTGTAATATAAAAGTGAGAAATCTCCATAAAACGATATATATTTGGTATTGGCGTGTTCGGGACACATTGAACTTTCTAAATCTGCTTTGTTCTCATTCATAAAATAAATTATGTCTGATAGATGCGTTTGTATCATGCAAAACATTTTTTTTTTTTTTTAATACACTTAGAAGCCCATATCTTTTTCAGGAGTGGAATTACCCCAAAATTCTAGCATATTTTGAAAGCTCAGTTTGTCCCGAAAAAAACCCCAATATATTGTTTTCCTGGGTAAACTAAAAGACCCCCTCAGGAAAGGCACTTAAAGCAAAAGAGTACAAAATGTCTAAAAACTGCTTGGCAGTAGATGTTCAAAATTAGGACAAAATGGCTGGCGGCGAAAGGGTTAAGTCTACTTAAAAGTTAGCTAATAAACATCAGCACTTTTTTTCTACATTTTTATATTCCTACCCTATTCACCGTAGGTCATTTTCAGATGAAAACATTTTTTTTAAAGCACAGAGCCTGAAGTCTGGATAGGGATAATTGCTGGTGGAGATCCTCTTCCCATAGAATCACTTCACATATCCCATCTATACTAAACCAGGCTTGCACTAGTGGCTTAATGGAACTTGTCTCTACCGTAGTCTGGCATTGTCCTGACGCCCCAGATTTTATGATACTCAAAAGTTCTGCTTCCTAAACTGTAAAAGAAATGACAACACAATGCACCAAGTTTTGTACATTTTATTTCTTAAAATGTATTGTTTTACACAGTAAAAACCAATGTATAATAAGCAACTTATACACATTTACATATACTTAGAAATAAGAATAAGAGCTGCATAAGTGTCTCCCAAGCACTCAGCACATGAATTTTGATCACAGCATATCTCCATCTGGGCAACATGCATTGGGTCCATGTACAACACAACATTAATGTCCAGTTTACATTACTGAAAGTGGTTGTGCCATGTTAAATGCTTTATCTTTCTATATAAGCATTATTTGGAAACTCTTGCACTCTTTCAATTATTCATTGCAGTAAGGTGCTTGAAGCTAGAGATTCTATTGCTCATATGGAGTCATGGAAGCACTAGGCATCTACTTTTAGTGATGCAGTAGGAACAAAGTCATACCAGATTACAGTTTAAGTAATTCATTATTGCCAAATACTATTCAATATAGCGCCCGTGATTTTAATCTGTAAACTTGAAGTTAAAGAGCAAACAAAGTTGCTCACTCTAAACATCTTGTAGGACACAGACTCATTCAGCGATACTCAGGAACGTATTTGCTATAGGTTCTCGTGGGTGTCAGAGCTGACTGGAAGGGTTGTCCTATGGACTTTTGCATGTGCAAAATAATTTCTTGTGTGCTTAAGGAAGCAGTGGTGATGCAATTGTTGCAGCTTAAGGTGTAATTCTATTAAATGCCAAAACAAAATTATTTCATATTGCTTTAGAAGATTGCTATAATATACTTTTTAATGGGAGAAAGCTAGAGTTGTATGGCACACTTGCATCTCCCTTAGAGTAGAAAGAAAAGGTTCAAAGGATGCTTTCATATCACTAGAGCTTCCCACAGACGATCAAGTGGACTTTTAAGGGGCAGATTTATCAAGGGTTGAATCGGAAATAATTAAAATTTGATTTGCGTTTTTTAAAAGATTCAAATTTGATTTTTGAGATTTTGTCTACTCTGGCCCTTTAAGAATTTGAATTATACTATTCGCCACCTAGCACCACGACAAATTGCTATTTAAGTCAATAGGAGATAGCCAGGGATCAATTTGGAGCTGTTTGCAGCCTTCCAGAAAGTTTTTTTTTTTTTGAGAAAGAAACTCAAATCGAGTTTTTAAAATTCAATTCGAGTTTTTGGGTCGATCCTATTCAGCCAAGTTTAAAAAATTTGATTTTCATGGGAGTTTTAAAAAACTCACGAATTCAAAATTTGACCCTATTTTTTTCTTTCCTTGAACCAAAAAGTAGAGACCAAATGGTTATTAGCCATAACAATACGAATACATTTTAGGACTGTTAGAGCACAATGAAGCGGAAGAATATCTGTTCTAATAAATAGCGTAAATAAAATATCTAAAGGCCTCAGTTCCTTTCACTGCTTTACACCAGGGGTGTCCAACCTGCGGCCCAGGATGGATATGAATGCGGCCCAGCTTGAAATTCCCTGTTCCCATGGAAAGGTCATATTAATATAATAGGTCTATATAATATCCAGGTGTCCCATATTCCAGTGTATAGCTCTATCTTGTTATCCAACTGATATTGTAGTGCATTTTTTTTGCTTTTACAAACCAAAGGGGTTTGTGTATTTCATGTGTGGCCCCAGACAATTTTTCTTTTTCCAATGTGGCCCAGGGAAGCCAAAAGGTTGGTCACCCCTGATTTACACTATGATAACATTTCATTTCAGCACACTTTCACTTCACAAGGATCCAGAGACTGTACTAGGTCACTTTGCCTATTCCCGTCTCCGTCTGACGTTTCCTCCAGGCATCTTCTCTTAACTTTGTTTTCTAAGACACTTTCTTTATCAGTTTTAAAAGGGTGTTTTAGGTTTAATTCCATGGGATCGTCCGAGATATCTAGAACAAAATACAAGATTAACATTTCCAGGAGAAAGCATGATGCATTTTTACTGTAAGGACTGTGCATGCTCCCTGTAGGGGTTATCCATATGCTAGCCATCTGTTTAACTGGATGAAAAATCAGAAATAATTTGCAGACCTAACTCATATGCACGGAAATCAAGAGGGTTATGTAATAACAAAAGAAAAGTTTGAGCCAAGTAGCATTGTATGAACAGAAGCTGAAGAAACTAAGATGCCGCAGCTATGGGTGTGATAAAAGTTTAGGAGTGGTGGAAGGTTCTTTCATCCTAAAAGTTTAGGAGTGGTGGGAGGTTCTTTCATCAAGCCAATGATCTCTGGCTACAGTAGGTTTGTTAGGTCATTCATCTTTGACTACAGCCACTTGGGGAGGATATAGGGTTGCCACCTTTTCTGTAAAAAAATACCGGCCTTTATATTAATGTATTTTCCCTATTAACAACATTGTGATCAACCATCGTTTTACCGGCCAGGTGGCAACCCTAGGTGGATATACGGTGTGAAGCAATTCTGTGAACCAGTTAGCAGATCAGCACATCCAGCAATAGCTATGTTGATTTAAAGGTATTTTATATTGATGTATTTTGGCATTTCCAATTTTTATAGCTTAAAGAATGGAATTTTTAAATAAAATTTTTTGATATTACTGTCCCTTTAAAATTACTGGCTTAGCAAGAGCAAAATTATTCACAGGAAATAATGAAGGAGGTTATTTACTAAACCTCAGGTTTACGGTCGAGCTTTTTGAGGCAAAAATGTTTTTGTGGGAATCAGTTATGCCATAATGCTGCAAAAAGCCTGACTCTGAAAACCCACAACCTCAGACCTGATGAGGTCCTGTATAAGTCAGTGGGAGAGGCACCCATCTCAATTTGAAGTTTTCGTGGTCTGTGCTGGGTTTTCGGGAAAAACATGAACAATTAGAGCAATTCAGGAAAGCAGCCTGAATAATTACAGCAATTCTGATTTTTTTCTCAATTTTATCTGCAATCTGATTAAATTTAGGTTTTTTTTTTTACTGATGAATAAGCTAAAATCTTTTAAAATAAAATATGAGATGAATTCGGATTTCGGTAAATAACCCCCTAAATGTTAGGGATGTTTGAATACAGAAAAGTCTATGCATTTTAGCCTTGTTAACTATATTTCAGGAGTCCCTGTTAGCACGGTTATAACTAACACTTATAACATGACCTAATGCCATTTTTGTTGAAATATTCCCTATATTTATGTACTCTTCTTCATGATAAAGATAAATACCTTGAGAAAAACTCTATTCTGCTGGATACACTTCTGAAGACAAAAGGCACACTACACAGCACATTGCTACTAGCAGTCTCCAGCCTTACCTGTGGTAAGCTGAGCAGTCTTTTGCTGCTCCTTCCGCACCTGACTCATTAGTTGCAAGTTATGCTCGCTTGCAGTTGTGTGGTCCACCATAGGAAGAGGATAATCTTTTCCTGAAATGAGTCCATATACCTTTAAATTAATATACATGAAATCTAATCTAAATAATCTCTTAGATTTAACCATTTCTAAAATTTTAGCACCACATTGACTATATTAACCAATTTGACACAATTATAATACAATAAAACAACAATACATAAAACATGGCAGGTAAATATCTCCTATCTTGCTTTATGATAATTGATTTACCGATCAAGCATCCAGATTGCTTCTGTATTTCCTCTGGAGCTGTCCAAGGCGCATAAATATACTTTGCAGGGAAGTTCTTCAACACTGGCAAGTATTTCCTATGGAGAAAGCAAAGGAGGGGTAGTTTGATTTCACAAAGCTTATTTATTTTAACACAGTACACCATAAATAATGACTTTTTACCTGCAGTATTCCTTAAATATATGCTTTACAAATACAATTGTTCCCACCCACAGGTTTTCTAATAGCTACTCCTAAGCTTGGATGCCGACTCTCTAAATTCACGATATTATTTGAACTTAACCTGTTGCAGTTTCATAGGCAGAAAAAAATAAATTGAATTCCAATATGGCATTCAAATTTGCGCACTGTTTTTTTTAACGATGATAGTTATGTTAAAAAAAAAGCATCTCTTCACTACAAGAACCAGTCCCATAGCAGAACAGTGCTTATATATAAATAATGTGCAATTTATCGAAATATATTGTGGCATAGGGTAATAGTTTCTAACATGCATTGAACAGATGTCTAGTGGTAAAGCAGTGGATAAACCAAAGCGAACTAATAAGCTTTGACAAAAATAAATAAAATAATAATAAAATCCCTTAAAAGCCAATTCTAGCCCTGAGGATAAAGCACTATATGCCATAATGTGGTTTATTTCAGTACAGGTATGGGATCCGTTATCTGAAAACCTGTTATCTAGAAAGTTTGGAATTACAGAAAGGCCATTTCCCATAGACTCCATTTTATCAATTTTTTTTTTAAAGTGGACCCGTCACCCCAATAAAATATTCAAAATCCTATTTTATCACATTAGTCAAGCAAAATGAACTTTAATTACACTATATAAATTATTTTAATCTTGTTTCCTTCAGTCTGGGAATTCATAATTATAGCAAGCAGGCAGGAGCCATTTTGTGGACACTGTTATTAAGTCAAGCCTTGTATCATCTCAGAATCTTGTTTGTGCACCAGAATGGGGGACCCAATGTCTATCCCCATGTCCTGGCTACACAATTAAATGGTTAAGAGAACTGGGGGAATGTGTGGGGAGCAGTGACATCTAGGAAGTGCTGAATGGAAAGTGAAAGTAATTCTCTGCCCCGCCTCTATGCCTAAGGCATAGAGGAGTGGCAGACAATATTTGATTGACAGCTTAGATTTTTAAATGAGCTTAAAACAGCTATGGATGCTTTAATACAAATTTGAAACTGGATTTCATGTTTAATTTGAAAAGGACTTATACAGATACAGATTTTTGTGTCTGGGTGACGGGTCCACTTTAAATGATTTCCTTTTTCTCTGTAATAATAAAACAGTACCTTGTACTTGGTCCACATGAAGATATAATTACTCCTTATTGGAAGCAAAACCAGCCTATCGGGTTTATTTATAATTCCTGCAGTGCTAGGTTAACTGCAAGCTTCTATACGCCAAAAAAATAGTTTTAAAATAATGAAAATCTAATGTAGCCTTGTACTGCACTGATAAAACTGGAGTGCTTGCTTGAGAAAGACTATTATAGTTTATATAAACAAGCTGCTGTGTGCCATGGGGCAGCCATTAAAGCTGGAAAAAGGCACAGGTTACCTAGCAAATAACAGATAAGCTCTGTAGTATACAATGGGATTCTTCATAATTTATCTGCTATCTACAGTGTATCCTGTGATTGAATTGCTGCCCCATGGCTACACAGAAGCCTGTTTATATAAACTATAGCTTTGTTTCTAACAAACACACCAGTTTTCCCAGTGCAGGGCAACATTATTTTATATTGTCAGTTATTTAAAACACTTTTATTTTTCGGTGCTACTGTCCCTTGAACAGGCGGGATAAGTGATTTAGAGGGATAAAATTAATTTGGAGAGCACAAAGGTGCTGTGTGGAGATGAATAGTTCAGCTCTCACTTCACTAAAGACATAAATCTCCTTTATGACAGCTAGGAGAGGGGTAGAGATATAAATATACACAATGTTTTTGCAGTTCTCACCCTGCCTTCTAGCCTAGATTAATTATTGCAGGTCTCTAGGCTCAGTTTCCGTTTAATGCCACAACTGGGGCACTGACAGGACTGGCCTTCACCTGCCATCACTTCACACTGCACCTCATTTTATCTTCCATGAGATGTAAGGCACAGTCAGACCCTAGGTAGAAGTGCACTAAAAAGTAAAGTCTTGTGCCCTGTAGTGCTCTTTTACTTCTACCCAGGGTCACAGTAAATGACAGGCTATGTGTCAAAGGCGCTGAAGACTTTCCTATCATGCTATAAAAAGTATAACCATATTTTTTTATATGCACAAAAACCCACGGACTGCAGTATGCCACTGAAATAAGCATTTATAATACATATATTACTGTATGTCTCTACAGTTACCGAATATAATTGCCATCTGGATCAGTGCGCCTTCCAAATCGAACAGGACAAAATATTCTGGTATAGTGGTGAAAAAATGCACTAGCAGACAGCCACATCCAGTTCCCTGCATTTATACTATAGTCTGCATCTAGAAGCAACTCCTCAAACACCTGAATCAACAGAAAAAACAACTATTATAAACAAAAGTGGCATTAATGAGTACATTTTAAAGCACAAGGGAAACAACTAAGAAACAACGTGAACATGAACTTTAAGGGATTCTTGTCATAATTTTTATGATGTAGATTTTGTTTCTAAATTACACTACTTACGCTGTGAATAATTCACATAAAAAAAGTGTAATTCCTAAACCAGCAATTGTATTTTTTTTAAGTTGTAATATTGGTGTGTAGGCAGCCATCTAAGGTTATATTGCCTGGTCATGTGCTTTCAGAAAGACAAGAACTTTAGGTTAAAACGGCTTTCCGTCAGGCTGTTGTTTCTCCTACTCAATGTATCTGAATGTGTCGCAGTGGGACATGGGTTTTTACTATTGAGTGCTGTTCTTAGATCTACCA
>CM044433.1:50721704-50733196 GCA_024363595.1 Xenopus borealis | reverse complement strand
CGTGAAATCGGAAGACTTTGTGAACTTCACTTCGTGAAATCGGAAGACTTTGTGAACTTCGGGCGCATGCGCAGTAGGGCCAACCGGCAAATGTGTCCTACTGCACATGCGCCGACAGCATTCGATCCAGGAAATAGACGTTGAAGTAGAAGATGGATCCTGTGAACTACGCTGGAGGGCACCAAGAAGGAGGGGTAAGTAGGGACTTAGGGGCAATAGGCCTTGGGGGGGGGGAGGGAGTTAGCGCCAGGGGGGTTTCTTGTATAGCACTTGATAACAGGCTTATGACAGGGATAGAATGAAACATGACAACTAAGCGTTTGTTGTACTTCAGTTTCATTTGACTTTCTGCCTTCCTAGAAACATTTTAATAACTACTTTCTAAGCTTTAGACTCAGGTCAGTGTATATGGATGTATAGTGAGTTACAGGTGTGAGGCCAAAAGTGTCCTTAAAGGAATACAGTAATGGGAAAAATGTTTTTTTCAAAATGCATCAGTTAATAGTGCTGCTCCAGCGGAATTCTCCATTGAAATCCATTTCTCAAAAGATCAAACAGATTTTTTTTATATTTCATTTTGAACTCTGACATGGGGCTAGACATATTGTCAATTTCCCAGCTGCCCCGATCATGTGACTTGTGCTCTGATTAACTTCAGTCACTCTTTATTGCTGTACTGCAAGTTGGAGTGATATCACCCCCTCCCTTTCCCCCGCCCAGCAGCCTAACAACAGAACAATAGGATTCAGTTAAATTGAGAAAGAAAAACAACAGCCTGCCAGAAAGCAGTTCCCTCCTAAAGTACTGGTGCAAGTCACATGACCAGGGGCAGCTGGGAAATTGACTAAATGTTTAGCCCCATGTCAGATTTCAAAACTGAATATTAAAAAATCTGTTCTCTCTTTTGAGAAATGAATTTCAATGCAGAAGTCTACTGGAGCAGCACTGATGTGTTTTGAAAAAAAAAAAGTTTTCCCATGACAGTATGCCTTTAAATAATTTTAAAAGACTTATATAAATCTGCACAGCACGCAATGAAAATTATTTTACAACACGAGCAATGTGAGCCTGACAAGGGCCGTTTTCTTTACCAGCCCAAGGCAACCCTTTGGCAGTAACAATAGACTCCAAAGATGCCCCAGTAGCTCCCCATCTTCTTTTCTGCTGATACACTGCTTCACATGCTCTGTGCTGCTGTCACTTACTGAGCTTAGGGACCCACTCACAATATACAGTACACATAGAATAGAAATCTGTTTTTATAGAACCGTGGTCCCAATATTCACTGCTGCAGCTGCACCCTGGCTTTTCCAATCCAATTCCGGCATCATTGTTATCATATCCTGAGTGGTGACATGTTTATTAAAGGGGTTGTTTGTCTTTAAGTTCATTTTTAGTATGATATAGAGACAGAGAGTGATATTCTGAGACAATTTGCGATTGGTGATTATTATTTTTTTATTATTATTTGTGATTATTTAGTTGTTTAGCTTTTCTATCCAGCAGCTCTAAAGTTTGCAATTTTAGCAATCTGGTTGCTAAGGTTCAAATTACCCTAGCAACCATGGTTTGAATGAAAGCCTGGAATATGAATAGGAAAGGGTCTGAAAAGGATAAGTAAACCATACATTTGTAGCATTACAGAGCATTTGTTTTTAGATGGGGGGGGAGGGCAGTATATGAAAGTTGTAAAAAACAGAAGGAAAATAATTACTATTATAAAATAATAACTATTTTTAAAAAATGACCAATTGAAAAGTTGCTTAGAATTATCCATTCTATAACATAGTAAAAGTCCGTAAACCACCCCTTTAAGAAGGGTGCTGAAAAAGAGATGCTGTCAGGCTGGAAAAGTCAGGCTGTGTACAGAATAATGTCCATTGGTGACTGCTGTTATTTACTGCTTTCTAAAGCGGAATGATGCATCTATTCATCAACCCACCACCACCACTGTTAAAGGAACAGTTCAGTGTGAAAATAATAACTAGGTAAATAGATAGCCTGTGCAAAATAAAAAAATGTTTCTAATATAATTAGTCAGGCAAAAATGTAATGTATAAAGGCTGGAGTAACTGGATGTCTAACATAGTAGACCGAACACTACTTTCTGCTTTTCAGCTCTCTGAGTAAGTGACTTGAAGGGGGGCCACATGGGACATAACTGTTCAGTGAGTTTGCAATTGATCCTCAGAATTCAGCTCAGATTAAAAAGCAACAGTTATGACCCATGTGGCCCCCACCTTAAGTCACTGATTACTGCCTGGTAACCAATCAGTGGAAACCAGGAGAGAGGTAAAGCAGGAAATCCATTTACCCGGTTTTTATTTTTACACTGAACTGTTCCTTTAAATACATTAAGTACATTTGCCTTTGTAACCTCTTACAACTGTAGAATAAATGTTAATCTAAAACCAAATAGATTGTTTAAAATGCAGATTTTGTGCTTTTATGATTTGGGGGAGGCAACAAAATTAAAGCGCTACAGTAATGTGTAATGTACTTGAACACCTGTAACACAATAACAATATGCATTTTTGAATATTACTTCTACAATGAAACAATTGGACTAATTTTAAAGCAACGATTCCATCTCTGGAATAATAAGTAAGAATAGCAATGCTATAGACACAGAGGGGCGCTTCTAGTTACTTGGCCCGTGTTTTGACAACGACAGGACCTTAGCAGCTTATCAACCTATACACATATCACATTGAACAGGTCGCTTTCACAGCTAAGGCCACGACAATCGCTCTGCCTCGAGTACTTACAAGTTTTGATAAAGACACACAGTGGCTACACGTACATGTTCTCTCCTACCGAGCTCAGCATTCCAGTCTGTTGCACACAGTGAATTGACGGGAAGCACAATAACAAAGAGGAGGTAGTGTGCGTTCCAAGCCTCGGCCTGAATCTAAAGCTCTTTTTTTTTTGCAAAGGAAACTGGGACTTGTGGTTTATAAGACAGTCATGCTCCGACGTAGGGCTCTGCGTACCCCTGCATTTCGAACTACAATTCCCAGAAACTGATGCTGTTTCCACAGCGTAAACGGAAAGTGATGTCGAAAATGTTTTTTTTCTGAACAGCTCTTGTGGTGCTCGCTCCTTCCCACTTTCCCCTGCAGCCGGATCAAATTACACAGGCTGTAACAGGGAGAAGGCAGAAGCGGCAGGGTTGCTAGGTCGGATGTTTTCCAGACAAATTTGGCTACTAATTTAAAGCCTGTGCGGGTTTTGGAAGTACAAACTAGCCAAGGTACGGGTTTGGGATACTTTTTGGGCCTTTGGCTGGTTTGTTCTTTGGAAACCAGCCAAAGCTGTATCTTGAACCTAATGTGCCAAGTCTGTGTCTTCTAATGCTTGTTGGGTAATGTAGTTTTTGTTTAGCAATTTGCTACCTGCTAATTTTAATGTAACCCAACGTGCAATGGGACTAACTTGTGTATAGGGTTGCCGCCTTCTTTCCTATATATGTATTTATCTTTTTTCTCTATTAATAACATCATTATCAGCCATCATGTATACCAAGCAGTCAGGTGGCAACTCTACTTGTGTATAGGGTTGCCGCCTTCTTTCCTATATATGTATTTATCTTTTTTCTCTATTAATAACATCATTATCAGCCATCATGTATACCAAGCAGTCAGGTGGCAACTCTACTTGTGTATAGGGTTGCCACCTGGCCGGTAATTTATTTTTGTTATAAATAGGAAAAAAGCTAAATATATAGGAAGGCCGATATTTTTTTTCCTAAAAAGGTGGCAACCCTACCTAGAAGTCGGGAGGTAACAGATGTTGGACTCTGTACCCTAGTCTCCTGTCGCTCTTAAGCTCTCTGACATTTTCTGGTGACTTTACTCAATTTCAGACAATTTTGGGGCAATAATCTGCTGGCCATCAAAATGTCTTTAGGTTGATCTGTAGATATTTATTGAAATTGTATATGTATTAGGGCCTTATGGGGCCTGTATACCTCCTGGGGCCCCACTCTGCAATTACACCCTCGGTGGCGAGCAAATCTGTCCTATTTTGCTGATTAGAAAAATTTGAAAAATCATACCGGCCAACATTTTGGAAATGGAAAGAGGGACTAAAAGATTTGCCACGTGGAGCATGTCAAATTTTTTTGACCATGCCACTTTTTTGTGGCCACACCCCCTAATTACCATGCCCATTTTACAAAATTTGCCAGGTTCTGAAAGTTTGAACATATTTCTGTAGTTTTTATGTTTTATTACAGTTTTACTAATGAAGCCTTTTTAAGATGTGAATCTTCTTCTCCCAAGGGACAGAACTGTTACAAATGTATCAAGGATCTATTCTGGGCTCTCTGCTAAGCGCCAATTAAGTTAGAAACATTGGGGCAAATTCACTAAAGTGCAATTTTTGTGAACGTTACCTCTTACGCTAGACGTTACTTCGCTAGGTCAGACCTGGCGAAGTTCAATACAATAGATAGGCATTTGAAAAAAAAATGGAAAAAACGCTGGCGTGTTTTAGCTTTTGTAGGGTGATAGTCTGAAAAAGAGCAAAATTTTTTAGGGGGGTTACCCTCCTTCCCCCCTACATTTCCTAACATATGGCAACTCAACTATACAGGGGGCACATGTTTAGGGCAATAGGACAACTTTATTTTATTTATTAAAGGTTTCCTGGGCTTGTGTAGTGGCTGTAACATATACTTATATTACACTTTGAAATTCGCGCCGTATGCAAATTAGGCATCGCTAGCGTAAATGCGCTGTGCCTGGCAAAGTGACACTAGCGCAACTACGCTACCGTTCGCTGACCTGAGCGTAACTTCGCACTTGCGTAGTGCTGTGAAAATTTGCCTGGCGAAGTGCGGTGAATGTTAGCAAAGGCAATGCTAGCATTTTTTCAGAGAAATAAGGCCTTTTCCCGTTTAGTGCAGAGAGATCGGGACTTTCCAGTACTAACCCAGGACAGCGGGTTGAGCTGTCAAAAGCGTGACTGTGCCGCTAAAAACGGGACACTCGGGAGGTATGGAAAAATGCATTTTTTCTCCTATATACTCGTTTATTTTGTAGACTTTTTTTCAATGCATATATTGTGCTATTTTTGGGCTCCTTTTGAGGTGCCTCTTGGCTAGTTTTGGGATGGTTTTGTAGCTGACTTTGGCCAGTTTTGAAAATTAGACCTGGCAACCAGGGCCGAACTGGGAGGAAAAAGCAGCCCTGGCAAAAGTATCAAAGCAGCCCATGTATTCACACGCATGCAAAGCATGATATATATTTCCAACCCCAAGGTTAACTAGAACTAGTGTTTGTTAATAGATATTGTAAGAGTCCATTACCATATAATCCCCAGCAATATTATACACTCTATGTGCTTGATCTGGTCCTTGCAACAAATATCTCACCCTAGTTTCTATCACAACTATTCTATCAGATGGATTAGTGGCCCTATACTTACAGTATATTCTAAAATTTCCTATCATAGGCATAATGGATTAAGTATATAACAAGCAATTGATGTAACTGAAGTTGGTCAGAATTCCTGGTTCTCCCATATGTCAGTACAGGTATGAGCACTAACAAACGCAGGCATCGGCTTAGATGTGGCTGACTATTATGGACAGCTCATTTACATTTCTAAAGTGATTGGCTCATTTACATATTAAAGACAGACCTAATTAGAATTTTTAGGTGAGCAACTCATTTACATTTTAAAGCAAGCAGCTCATCAGGCATTTGCCCGAACCCATAGATTGCCAGTCCGGGCCTGCTGGCAAACCTGCTCTGTACCTATCAGAAATGATCTATGAATTTTACCACATTAAAACGCTTGCATTCTTTGATGCCAGTATTTCTTTAAGCTGTCATTTAAAGGTACTTGGTCAATCTACTTTACCACAATAAATTCAAAAAGCATGAACCAGATTTACAAACTACTCCATGTCTAAATTTTGACTTCAAATTTAGAAATCTTTCACATTTACTCTAATTTAAATGTTGGTTTCTAATGGATACAATAGTTCAGCGCTCATTGTGCATTTCTCTCTTTAATTTCTATTTTCTTTTCATATATCCACTGGGTTGGTTTATCATTTTCATTACCTTTCATTGTTCATTACTTGATAGAGACTTTGCCAGTGTCCACTTCTCTAACATCGCAACACTTCGCCAGGAGTAGATTCACCAGGACAACACTACTAAAATGCAAAGTTGTGTCCATGGTGATGAACACTGGCGAAGTTGCGCTAGCATTGGCTAATTTGCATATGGTGGGAACTGAACTTTCAATACACATATACAGTATGTTGCAGTAAAGGCACTACACTAGACAAGTCCAGGGAAACTTAATAAAATATAGAGCTGTTATAACGCCCTACACATGAGCCCACTTTATGTGCCATATGTTCAAAAATGTAGGGGGAACCCGGGTACCCTAAAAAAAGGATGGTCTTTTGCAGGCTATCACCCTGAAAAAGTGCCAGCGTTTTTTGGGACTTAGAAAATTTTTCAAATAAAAATTGATTTGTTTGCTAGGGTCCAAAATATCCTAGCAACCATGCATTGATTTGAATAAGAGACTTGAATATGAATAGAAGAGGGCCTAAATAGAAGAAGAGTAATAAAAAATTGCAGTGACAATACATGTGTAGCCTTACAGAGAATTTGTTTTTATATTGACCCCCATTTTAAAGCTGGAAAGAGTTAGAAGAAGAAGGCAAATAATTAAAAAAAAAAAAAAGAATGAAGACCAATTGAAGAGTTTCTGCGAATTGATCATTCTATAACATAATGAAAGTTAATCTGAAGGTGAACTACCCTTTTAATATGATTCATAAAGCTTTAATAAAATTTGATGTAAACAAGGCTCCAGCGCCTGATGGTATACACTCACTGGTTCAAAGAGAGCTTAGTTCATTTTTAGACCAGCCCCTATTTCTGATTTTCTCAGATTCGATTTAGTATATTTAGTATGATACCTATGGATTGGAGGAAAGCAGATGTCAGTACAATATTTAAAAAGGCATTACGATCTCATCTTGGCATTTATAGGCCAGTAAATTTGACATCTGTGGTGGGCAAATTATTTGAAGACTTGCTAAGGCAGGGGTGCCCAGGACGTCGATTGCGGTCTACCAGTAGATCCCCCTCATGTTCCTGGTGGACCGCGACCTGGCGTGGGAAGTGCATTGGCCGGGCTGACAGCAGAGGCGCGTACGCATTTTAGGACATCGTCCTGTAAAAGCGATGTCCTCCATGCGCCCTCCTACGGCTGTGGAATGCAGCATCGCAAGCTTTCTATCTCAAAAATCCTCCAAAGCTGCAGTCCGTTATCCGTCTTCGGCCCCCCCTCTTCAGATTTCAGCACTGCCTCTTCAGACCTCAGCCCTCCCTCTTCAGACCTCAGCCATCCCTCTTAATGCGTCAGCGCTCCCTCTTCAGACCTCCCTCCTTCCCTCAACCCTGCTCAGTTCTCCGCTTTCCACCCTCAATTATCTCCCTTACTATTACTGCCCTCGGTTCTCCGCTCTCCAATATCAAGCAGCCACCCTCTACCATCATTGCTCCGCCCTGTAACTCTCCCTTCTCAGCCTTCTTCCCTCCGCTCTCCCCACTCAGAATTTTTGTGGGTCTTGTGTAGCGCTGCATTAACAATTCAACGCCACAGTTTACAATCTCAGACCCAGGAGAATTCTGAAGGGGGGAGAGCAGAGGGAAGAAGGCTGAGGGCTGAGCAGCGATGGTAGAGGGTGGTTAGTGGGAAGGGAGATAATTGAGGGTGGAGAACTGAGAAGGGAGGGAGGTGGAGGAAGGGCTGAGGCCTGAAGAGGGAGTGCTTACGTCTCAAGAAGGAGGGCTGAGGGCCGAAGACGGATACCTGTCTGCAGTGCTTGAGGATGGGTGAGTTAAAAAGCAC
Organism: Xenopus borealis; assembly: GCA_024363595.1. NCBI lineage: Eukaryota > Metazoa > Chordata > Amphibia > Anura > Pipidae > Xenopus > Xenopus borealis. The sequence continues at coordinate 50,725,309 of CM044433.1, read as the reverse complement.
CCGATGCTGCATTCAACAGCCGTATGAGGACGCATCGAGGACATCTTTTGAAAGGACGATGTCCTGAAATGCTTTCCGTACACCACTGCCTGTCCTGTTCTGCTGAGCTTCTGTATCTCACAGCAGCAACTGTCTCACCTTTACTTTCCCTTCTGCAAATCCCATGGAGTGAGTGAATGAGTGAGTGACCAAATGAGTGAATGACAATGAATGAGTGACTGTCTGAGTGAGTAAGTGAGTGAGTGACTGAATGAGTTACTGAATAAGTGAGTGAATGAGTAAGTTAATGAGTGAATGAATGAGAGTGGGGCTGACAACAGGGGGGAAGGGCAGGCTCAAGCAACAAACAAGGGCACAGGAGGGAGGTTGGTCAAACAGCAACAAGCACAGTCATGGAAGGGAGGGCAGGCTGCAAGCACAGACACAGAGGGGAAGGGAGGGCTGAGAGCAACAAGCACAGAGGGTAAGTGAGTGTGTTGAAAATTTTATAGCCTGCAAAATTTTGTAAAATTAACATGGCAATTAGGGGGTGTGGCCACAAAAAGGGGAGCGGTCAAAAAATGTCACTGCCGGGTTAGCAAGGTAGATCTCCTGATAGGGGCCAGGTGTCGAGAGTAGATCCCAGTGTAACAAAGTCTGGGCACCCCTGTGCTAAGGGATCACATTAAAAAAACTGCCCTAGTAAATGGCATTATGAGCAGCATTTGATACCGTGCCACACAAACGACTGCTTTCTAAACTAAGGTCTGTTGGGCTTAATGAAGTCGTTTGTACATGGATAGGAAATTGGCTACAGTACAGATAGGGTGTTTGTTAATGGAACATTCTCTGCTTGGAGTAAGGTTCTTAGTGGGGTCCCTCGGGGCTTGAAATTGGGTCCACTTTTATTTAACTTAATGACACAAAACTATCCAGGCCAATAAACTCCATATAGGATGCGCCATCCTTGCAACAGGATTTTAAAAAACTGGCAGTATGGGCAGCTAAGTGGCAAATGAGATTCAATGTTTATAAAAAATGTTGATAAAGAAGGACAACTAAGCTGGTAAAAGGTATGGAAAATCTTAGCTATGAGGAAAGACTGGTCAAATTGGGCATGTTCATGCTGGAAAAGAGACACTTAAGGGGTTATATGATTACATATATATGCAATAAATATATAAGGGGATCATATAATAATCTCTCTAATACTTTATTTACCAGTAGGTCTTTCCAGCTGACCCAAGGTCACCCATTCCAATTACAAGAAAAGAAGTTCCGCCTAAATATTCAGAAGGGGTTTGTTACAGTGAGAGCTGTGAAGATGTGGAACTCTCTCCCTTACAGGCTGATACATTAGATAGCTTTAAGAAGGGGTTGGATGGCTTTTTAGCAAGTGAGGGAATACAGAGTTATGGTAGATAGCTCATAGTACAAGTTGATCCAGGGACTAGTCCCATTGCCATCTTGGAGTCTGGAAGGAATCAACCCCACCCCCTCTGAGGCAAATTGGAGAGGCCTTCCTCTGGATCAACTAGCAGTTAGGCAGGTTAAAAAAAAAAGGGTTGAACCTGATGGTCGTGTGTCTTTTTTCAACTTAACTTAAGAAGTCAGAAGCTTATTGACCTGTGCATAGGGCCCTCCAATAGGCTCTACCGATCAATATCTGGCTGAAAGTCCGCCAGATGTAGATCGGACTGGACTAAAAATTCCGACTGCTGTATCTCCTCCGTGATCTGATGTGATCCCTCAAGGTGGGCATATCGGGGAGAGATCCGCTCGTTGGGCAGCATCGCCAAATGGGCGGATCTCCCCGTGTATGGCCACCTTTACTATGTAAGTACAGTAGTTACATAGTGGCTGAAATTTTTTTCATTCTTTATATTTTCATCCAAGTTCTTTCATATTATTCATACCTAACTTCTAGTTGAAATAAAAGGAGATAAATAGGTTTTCAGATTTTAGCAAATAATTATGGGAATGAAACAAAAAAAGAAAATGAGGTTACTGCTCATTCATGGATCTCTTCTTCCTTGGGGAATGGCTGAGCTGTGCATCTTGTGCTGTATAAAAATTCAGCACATGATAAGGGAAGGCAGGGCTGTCCTTACTATTTGCCATAAGGAAGTTAATTGCATTACTGCAACTAAAACTTATCAGGCATCAATTCAAAAGTGTTTAAAATCCCTCCTTATATTTCAATATCATGACCTGTTGTATATCTCCCTCTATAATCTAGACTTCCAGCAGTTGCAGGGCTTGTTTCCTCTACTGATGCTCTTGTGGAAACAGACAAAGCTGCTACACATTCTGTTCATGCTTCTCAAGATGTCAGTCTTTAATTTCTGTATCATAGGATAGTGTAGCACAGTCCATCCCAACATCATGTGAAAGGGCCATCATTCACAGACCTTGGATGATGGCAAAATTAGGTTATGACTCTTTGCCAGGTTTAAAAACCTTAAGGTGTTTAAATCCAAAAAGGTGTTTGTGAGTGCAACTGGGTTAGCTGGTATTACTCGGTGTGTGCCTTGTCACATGTATGTTGGAGCAGCAGGTCCATGCAGTATTTACATGTGAGAGATGTTGTTGGGTTTTCATCTTGGAATCTGAACTGCTGACTCTAAGGGGTGGACTTGCAGCACTGAGAGCAGCGGCAAACGAGGGGGAGGAAAGGAGGCTCAAAGAGCAACCACTGGCAGGGGCTAGTGGAGTGGGAGGAGAAGGGGCAGTGGAGGCTAATGAGGGAGGAAGGTTTGTAACAGTCAGGAGGGGAAGTAGGGGAAAGAAGGGTAGGGGGGCTGGTCCACAGCTTGTCCAAAACAGCAAATTCGCCATTTTGGCTGAAGATGCTGTAGAGGAAAATTCTGAACTGGCGTGTATGGTGTGAGGTTCTAATACAGGTGGCGGGGAGTGCAAGGAAGGAAAGGCAGGATCTAGTTATAGGGGATTCAATTATTAGAAAGGTGGATAGGGTAATCTATCATAAGGCCCCTACATGTCAAACAGTCTGCTGCCTGCCTGGTGCTAGGGTCCGACATGTGGAGGAGCGAGTGGACAGATTTTTGGGAGGGGCTGGAGAAGACCCAGTAATGGTACACATAGGTACCAATGACAAAGTTAGAGGAGGGGGTGAAGTCCTCAAGAACGATTGTGTAAAGTTGAGGGTGAGGATTTCCAAGTTAATTTTCTCAGATATTACCTGTGCCACGAGCAACGCTAAGACGACAGCGGAAGCTTAGGGAGATTAATGTGTGGCTGAGAGATTGGTGTAGGGAGGAGGGTTTTGGGTTTTTGGAGAACTGGGCAGATTTCTCAGTCGGCTACAGACTCTTTGCTAGGGATGGGCTGCACCTCAATGATGATGGTGCAGCTGTTTTGGGGGAGAAGATGGCTAGACAGTTGGAGGAGATTTTTAAACTAGGTGTGGGGGGGGTTCATAAAAAACTCAGGGGAAGACAGGTTAGATGAGATAGTGGGCAAAGGAAGGGAAAATGGTGGAGGACTGTTAAGGATAGGGAGGCCCACATGTCATATGCTCAACATGGTACCAGTATTAAATGTACTGTATGTTTGCAAATGCAAGGAGTCTGACTGGTAAAATGGGAGAGCTGGAGGTAATGGTG
>CM044433.1:50706534-50716966 GCA_024363595.1 Xenopus borealis | reverse complement strand
CCAGGTCGTTGCACCCTTTAAACAACTTCAAAATCATTTTTCTGGCCAGAAATGTCTTTTGTACCTTTTAAAATTCGCCTTCCCATTGAAGTCTATGGGGTTCGCGACGTTCGCGAACCGTTCGCATTTTTAACGCAAGTATGCGAATATGTTCGCGAACTTTTTTTCCGACGTTCGCTACATCCCTAAAGGGGATGTAAAGGCAAAAATAAAATCCAATACAAATCTCTACACAGTCACCGACTGCTCTACAGGGAAACAAAGCTGCTGGAATTCTGAAAGGCTAGGAAGTAAGATGGGGGCTCCCCCTGCTGTTTATAAGTACAATTGTTTCCCTGCCCAGCAGTTAGGGACCGTCTGACAATTCCTATCCACAGCACTAAATGAAGAGAGAATTTCACTGCATACAGTCAGGTTTCTTATAAAAACGGTACACGTGTTTTTTTATTAAAGTATATTGGAAATAGATTTCTTTTTCATTAAAGAAAGTAAAAATGGGATTTAATTTTTTTGCCTTTCCTTTAAGGAGTAAATGTAGAAGCTCTAAGATTAAGCCTATGTGGCTTAATACAGCTGTAAAGAAGTTAATAGGAAAGAAGAGAAGGGCATTTAAAAACTACAAATCTGCTGGGACAGAAGCTGCATTTAATGAATATAAACATTGTAATAAATGTAAGTCAGCAATCCGGAAGTCAAAGAAAGGAAATGAGTTAATTGCGGCACGTGCGAAAAGTAACCCTAAAAAGTTTTTAAAATATATTAATAGCCTATCTGACCAGCCTACCCCCTGACCTTACTGTTAACCACTATTTCCTTCAGGTCTGTCTTCATGGTTTTGCTGAGTGCAGGGGTCTTGTTTGGTGTAACGTCATTTCCTCCTGCGTGCACTATTACCAAATGTATGAAACTGAATTTGTGGAGAGTGTTGTACAACCTACCTCTCAGTCGTTCCCAGTTCATACCTCTCCAGCCCTGCCATGCAATCTTTATGTGTTCCTTTGGTAAACCCAACTGTTTGCCTGTCACACGTTAACTTGCCCAGAATATAAATGAATGCCCTATGATCAGGATGTGAGAAGCTTTACCCCCTGCTGCAAAATAAATATGAACCAAAAATTATGCTTCGTTTCCTGTTCCATTTATAGGATATATTAGTGATGTGTGGATCGAGAAATTCTCAACCCGCACCGTCCCTAACCTGCCCCCTCCCAATCCACACCTGGCGGCCCACTGTTGCCCCCCCATTTATAGACCCGTGCCTGGCCCAACCCGGAGTGACATCACAAAAGGGGTGGGGTGTGGTTGAGTCTATAAATTTAGGAACCGGAAGCCAGCAATGCTAAGTCACGGGTGGGGAGAGCAGGATAAGAGCTCAGCCCGAACCCACCCGACCAAAGGGTAAACCTACAGGTTTCAGGCTAGGTAAGCCCATCTCCCTGTGCTTTTTATCCTTTCTATAGTCTTGTCCCTCGTTGCTGCCTCGATTGCCACTAAAATCTTAAATTAACGTGACCCAAACTTTTTTGTATCCCATCCAGTAAGAATCACTGCCTTTTTCAACACCTGCCTAAACTGGAAGCTGATATGGGATATGAATCATTGTGTATTAATAACAGCTGCCCTTATGCTGGGCACATTACCATGCAATTCCTGTAAAGGCAGGGCATGCTATGCCTGAAGTTTCTTCTATGCTGACCCATCTACCTTTGCCCAACTGATTTGTTTTTGATCTGCTAATATAAATTAACAACTTTCCCTGAATCATCACGTGTTTGCACATTAAACCCTTCCCTACTGTCCTTTTTGATGAAGGCACCAATTCACTTATCCTAAAGGCTCTCCAGAAAGCTACTCTAAACAGGATGCATTTGAATAGGTCTGAACAAACTCTTGCCCATCCCTTCATTATTTTCTTAATTAGCAGGTCATGTATTATTTCCAGTTTACCCTGTGCTATTGAAAAACGGTATATGCCTGAATGCAGATTCTATATTCACCTTCGCCAACAGTGCCCCCCCCCTTCACTATCTCCAATTCCACGCCAATGACTGGTACTGTACCTTGCGCTGTCTTGCACTGTTCCTTATCTAAAGCATTGTTAACCAATGCTCCTTCCGGATATGAAAGGTACTGTATCATTTTGAATTTTCCAGGCTCTTTTTTTGGGACTATGCCTAGTAGTGATGCCACTAGGCCTTCGATGGCTACCCCTCAAACAGACCTGCCATTCACCCTGCTTTAACTTCCTTCTCTGTTTTTTGTTTCAAAACCTCTGCATGCCGGCTAGCTGATTTTAAGTTACTGAACGTTCTGCTGGGAGGGGAAGTGCAGCACTGGGATCCTAAATAAAACCTACCAAAAAACCTGTAGCTAAAATGCTCTGCATTATTATCTGGATAACTTAATAAAGCCTCACTTAGTTTGCTCTTCTGTATTGGTGTTACCGCTCTTCTTTTGAGCTGCCCAAAGGGTTGCCTATTTGTATAAGGATCCTCCTTCTGCCCTTCAACAAGATGGCATCCATGATTCTGGGGCGTCAAGACAAACGCGGGCGTCAAGACGTACGCGGGCGTCAAGACGTACGCGGGCGTCAATGCGCGCGCGGGCGTCAGTACGCACGCGGGCGTCAGTACGTACGCGGGCGTCAATGCGCACGCTGGCGCCAAAGTTGACGCATGCGCAAGGGGTTTAAATTGACGCCAATTATTGGAAATCCTTGCGAAGTGATCATCGCTCCTGTGTTTTCACCAAGCTATTCTATTCAATTGAAGTTTCCTGTGTACCGACTCGGCCTGTTTCCTGGATATTGCTGCCTGCTCTACTCCCTTTGACCTCGGCCTGTTTTCTGGATATTGCTGCCTGCTCTACTCCCTTTGACCTCGGCCTGTTTCCTGGATACTGCTACCTGCTCTTCTCCCTCTGACCCCGGCCTGTTTCGACCACTCTCCAGTTCTACGATTTCGGTTTGATATTGGACATTTTCCGGCACTCCTGCCACTCCTCCACTAGGGGCAGTCCTGTCCTAACCTCAGTGCCTGCTTCCTCAGTGGGAGGTGTAGGAGAGGTCATCCTTCTACAAATCTCTTCCACCTACAAAGCCTGACAATTTGCCTGGCCTTACTACTTTCTATTACATTCACTTACAGTATGAAAAGATCCATAAGACAAGCATGCATTCCTAACTTTGCAGGCATACCCCCTATTACATCTTTTCTCGTATGCAAAACACACATTCCTTGGTTTGAATGCATAAGCCCCCTTGTTTGTGATGCTAGCGGAACTATTGTCCACACCCATTTCGTCCACAAATCTATATCCGTTTATCCAAAAGACAGAACCTTGCTATTCACAATTTTTTTCCTAAAGGCCCCTATCATAATCATACCACGAAGTACTTTATAGAATAGATATGTGTCAATTATAGTATTTATATACTTTATTATATTCAAGCATTGCTCCGGCTTTCTCTCTAGGTACACACTAGAAAAAAACAAGAAATCCTTCAACCAATCAAATATTGATTTGTTTTTTCTGCCTTTATCCTCCTGTTGCACCCCGTCTTCCTTTGTCTGCATTGCTTCCCTGGTTAGCTCATAAATATCAACAAATTTACCAGCTTTAATGTTTTTCTTAATTTTCTAGACAAATGTGCAGCTGTCTCTGTAAGCACACATGCATAAGTATCTGCTGCACCAATTGGAACCATTCCTTGATTACTTTCCTTCAATTTTTTGCCTATCCCCTCCCCTTGTTCTCTTCCTTTAAAATATTTCTTAATTAAAGATATAATATAAGGGTATTACAACTACATTGTCGGTAAATTTGTAATACCGCCCCCACGCTTGCCTTTCTGAAGGCCCGGCTTCCTCGTCTTGCCTCTGCCCTCACTCCGTCCTCTGTTACCATCATAATCAGAATCCTCCCACCGTGGCCCCTTCCTGGGTTACCGCTAGTTATACTATTACCTGCATGCAGGCAAAAAATGAAAATCTTCCTCATATTCACCTTCATTGTCAACATAGAAAGCATGCTTCTCCTCTCAATAATTGTTCCTATGCCAATACTTATATCTTCCTCTATACCTTGGGATTTGTTGATACCTCGCCCCACTATTGGCCTACTTTGCCCCTAAGCCTAAAGCTTCCCCCCCCTTGATGCTGCACCCATTTACCTGGGGCAGACCCTCTCTGGGGAGATTGCTGCCTCCATTCCCCCTGGTCAGAAAAACCCTTCTCCCACTACCTCCTTCACTGTGGTGAACGTTGGAGGCAGGATCATTCAGGCTTTTCTACCTGGCTCCTGACTGCCTGTGTATACCATGGCCTTATGCCCCTCTCTTCGCTGCCCCCTCCCTTGTGGTGCTCCATGCCCTAATCTCTGTTGGCACCATGTTCCGTCTTTGCCCTCCCCTAGGCCAGCATTGATGGCAGTGAGTTGATGCTCCCTCTTCCCTGCCCCCCCCCCATGTGAGCCTTCTCTGTGGTACACAGTGGGGAGGCTGGCATGGATCTTCTGCATGGGTGCCAGGGGGTCCCTAAAACTACTCTGGATAATTAGCATTTACAAAGATGATGACTGATGTAGGAGTAGGATGGATACAGGCCAGGACTGAGGGACTGGCGTTTGGAGTGAAGCGCTGCAAGTAAAGGTGGTCTGTACAAACCTAAATTCCCTTACAGATGACAGAACATACAGCCAATGGGGGAAGCCAAGGATGAACCAGTGCCGCAACTTCATCTGCTGGCGTTACTTCTGCTGGTTAGCCCGTCCGACTTACGACAACGGCTACTTCACATGCTGTCAGTAGCATATGGGCGATATGGCCAGGGAGGAGAAATCCACCACACGATGGATAGTCACCCTGTCTCCTTTTCTGAAGAGAAGCTGAAGCTGAGTTTTGGTAAGTTATTTCTTAAAGGCTTTGCAACTTTAAAGTTTAATTTGTCTTGGTGTTTTTTTTTTTTTTCAATGTATACTAAGCTATACAGCTATAAACTCAGACAGGTACAGAATCTAATGGACTGCACCTTCTGTACCTATGCCTTCCAAATGCTCTGCTATACAGGGATAACCGTGATCTGAGGTTTTCCAGGTAAGAGATCTTTCTGTAATCTGTATCTCCATATCTTATGTCTGCTAAAAATTATTTAAACATGAAGGGGGTTATTTACTAAAATCCAATTTTATCTAATTCTTTTAATAAAAAAAGCTCACCAAAGCTCCCATCCACAATTATACTTTTCCCTTAACAAACTCCATGTCAGTATTTACTGGATTAGGCCCTCCCTCTGCTCCCATCAGAAGGACCCTCCCCAAGTCTTTAAAGACCGGCCACACCCACCTTCCAGCGTCTTTTTCCCCCCTTCTCATTTTGCTTTTGTTGGAAGCAAAAATGGTTTTCTTTTAACCTTGGGAAAGCATACGCCTGCCCACAAGGCGTCCTTGGGACAGGGGTTTTGCTCCATGGGACCTATTGTTCCCCAGCACACTGCCTCATGTCATTGGAGTTTTCTGTGCTTCATCTCCTGGATCAGGTAAGGCACTAGGGGTGCCACCTTTTCTTGAAAAAAATACCGGCCTTCCTATATATTTATCTTTTTTTCCTATTAATAGCATTGGGATCAACCATAAAAAATACCGGCCAGGTGGCAACCCTATAAGGCACTGGTGTGCAATGTTTTCTGTTCCTGGTCTGCCTGTGTTTCAGTTGCCTCTCTGTATTCTGGTTTGAGCATTCTATGATTTTTGTGGATGGCTGAGGGAGGTGGCAGTTAGAGGGTCAGCCAGTTATTAGGCATACGTAGTTAGAGGCCTGAGCCTGTTCTCTTTTTTTTTTTTGTGGGCAGGTTCATGGCCAGCTGCCTCCCTCAGCAGACTTTCCTAAGGTAGAGGTAGGGTTGCCACCTTCTCTTGAAAAAAATACCGGCCTTCCTATATATTTAGCTTTTTTTCCTATTCATAACATTGGGATCAACCATCAAAAATACCAGCCAGGCCGGTAAAACCCTAGGTAGAGGAAATTATTAAAAGAAAAGAAGGTGTGCCTAATAGCTTTCATGGTGGCAATATTTGGACTCTGGCAAGAGACATCAATTATCCAATTTGCCTCGGTGTAACCACAGCAATTGCTTTTGGTTACCTGCTTCTGCAGACAGCAGCTGAGTTTATTTCCACTAGTAAAGTGACCCCCCCACTAAGAGCAATTATGTCCAGCTGAGTATAATCAGGTGATTCCTATGCAACTGTCAGCTGTAGCAAGTGGAGATGGCCCTATCCACTTTCTAAGGGCTGGGACAGACAGGGAGATTCAGTCGCCTGGCGATTAATCGCAGGCGGCAATCTCCCCGAACTGCCTTCTCCCTGTCTGCCGCCTGTTAAAATGAAAAAGCGCCAGCGCTAATCCACACGCAGCGCAGCGATTTCCGGAATCGCCCAAAGTTTCCTCACGAAGTAACTTCGGGCGATTCCGGAAATCGCCGTGCTGCGTGTGGATTAGCGCTGGTGCTTTTTCATTTTAACAGGGAGGAGACAGGGAGAAGGCAGTTTGGGGAGATTGTCGCCTGCGATTAATCGCCAGGCGACAGAATCTCCCGAATCTCCCTGTCTGTCCCAGCCCTTACTCTGCAGACTGGAAGTCGATTCCAGCAGCCTCTGGTAGGTAATGCTATCAGTAAACTTGTGAGGCCTGTTAACAATGAATCTGGTGTCCTGCAACACTTGGCTTTAGAGAACCACTTACAGACTGGCAGAAGGAGCTACAGGTAAGGAGCATGTTCATATGCTATTCTGAAGTGTATTAAGCGAATCCTTTGCCGACCTGCTTTGTGCAAGGTTCTAAATAATGCTTACCTAACCAGCAGTGCAGGGCCGGAACTAGGGGTAGGCAGAGTAGGCGGCCGCCTAGGGCGCAGTCATATCGGGGGGCGCACTTTAGAAGGGAAATAATTTTTTTTAAATTTCTTCCTGTTTTAACTTCAGTTTCCACCTCCCTCTTACTTGCCCCTTGCCTGGCACAGATCTGGGGCAATATTTGTGCTGCTGCTCTGGCACAGGCTGGTGGCACAGGTACAGACTTGGGGGGCCATGCTGGTGGCATAGGTACAGATTTTGGGCAATATTTTGGCTTGCTGGCACAGGTAAAGATTTGGGGCAATATTTTGGCTTGCTGGCACAGGTACAGTTTGGGAGCAATATTTTGGGTGCTGCCGACACAGGTACAGATTAGGGGCAATTCTTTGGGTGCTGCTGGCTGACACACGTACAATTTGATTCATTAATGTGTTATAAGGTTTCTTTATTTAAGAAAAAGTGAATAGGTGGGAGATGGTCATACAGAATGGGGGTGGGGGGGCACTGATTGTACCCCTTGCCTAGGGTGCCAAACTACCTTGTCCCGGCCCTGCAGCAGTGTATGCTGAATTCTGGCTAATTGATCACCATAACCCAATAGTCCTATGCAGAACTGCAGTACTGAGTTCTGGACATTTACTGACCTAAAAATAATAGCCCTAATAAATGCTGCTGTTTGTTCTATAAGGTGATGTGCTGTGGCTTTGCTCTCCTGGAATCAGTAGCCCTTAGAAATACAGCCCTGGGCTGGCTGGCTGTTTGCTCTAAAGAACAGCTAATCCAAACTATGTATTACATGTAGCTGTGATTGTATCTTTGCCTTGCAGGATCTAATACACTTACATCTGAATGTCCTTTAAGGCGAATGCATTCTCCTGTATAAAGGTTTTACTTAATTGAATTAAATGTGGAATTGTATCAAGTTAATTTTCTCTCCATGCTAGGTGAGTTTATATTTTGTTGCTGATAAACACAGCAGGAGCTTCTCAAGCCTGTCTGCTATATGGAACAGGTATTAATTATACAAAACAATGTTTCGGGGCCCTTTTCTGCAAGTTTTCACAGTTTTTGTTGCAATTCACTGTCGGCAGGTCTGGAGGGCCAAACCAGTTTGCTTCTTATTCCTGTCAAACAGGTAGTATTATTCAGTATCCATAGCTGGAGTTCTGGGGTTGGGTAGTGTATTCTGTCAGAGAGCAATATCTCGGGGTCCTCCCAGAGGCCTATGTAATAATCTGCTATGATAAAGTATGTGGGTTAATACATGCTAGCACCATGGCTCTACACCCTGTTGGTGGTCTCTAAAGGATCACTTATGGAGTCTTGCATGTGTGCGTATTACGTGTATGCAGAGCCGCCATCAGAAATCACGGGGCCCCGCACAACAAAATTGTCGGGGCCCCCTGGGCTCCGCCCACCCAAGCATCTATTGTGGGGGCCCCCCAAATTTTATTTTCTTTTAAACATTGGTGGCAGGGCCCCCGTTAACAAGTTAAAAAAAAAATTATTGGAGCCCCATAAAATAAAAACTTGGTGACAGGGGCCTATAGAGTATTAAAAGAAAACATTTGAGGCCAGGGGATTAATAAAAAAAAAAAAAAACCCACATTGGTGTTGGTAGAATTGAACTCATGGCTGCAGGACTTCAGTATACTTGCTTGACTTCAGGTATTTTCTTTAGTGCTGGCTCCTTGTGACATCGGGTATTTCCGTGACTTCAGGACTTTAAGTGTCGGCTGCCTTCGCGTCTGTTCGGCACTTCAGTGATCGGCTCGGCGCTGGTAAGGGGGGCCCGGCTCTTCGGAAAATGCAGCGCTGCCGGGCCCCCAGTCCCCCCCTGATGGCGGCCCTGCGTGTATGCATGTATTATATACATGTGTGTGTACATGTCAGTATAGATTTATATAGGTGTATGGGCCATCTGCGTATATGTGCATGGAGGTGTGGATGTGTATGAATTTACAGGTCCTGATGGAGACAGTAATAAGGCAAGATAGCGTGTAAATGTCTTTATTAGTTAAAATAACCCTATATGCATTGTGCCCAGGCCCAGACTGGCAATATGTCAGCCCTGGCTAATGCTAGAGGGGCTGCCTTAAGATGCTATGGAAAGTCACTATTTAGTGGGCTGGTGGGGAGCTGATTAGGCCCTCTGTACAGTGGTGTAACTAGATGTTACTAGGTCCCACAGTAATTGATTTCAGGGCCCCAACATGTCCAGAGGTTGACCTGTTTTTCCAATACATGTTGAAATTCAGCATTATTTAGCCTCATGCGGCCCCTATGCCTCCTGGGCCCCCTGCAGCCACAGGGTCTGCTTCCTCAGTAGTTACGCCCACGTCTGTACTTGGAATCCCAGACCTGATTGTGCCCTTAGCTGGGTAGCTTCTCATTCCCTCCTAGAAGCTGTTGGTGGTGACTGCCACACAGAATCATGCATTAGTGCATACTACTAGTAAACTTACTGTCATGACACATACATCACCACTCTGAGATGACCTTTGTTCAGTCACTAGGGTGCATAGGTATAAGTTTAATGTGTTGTTATTAAATCTTACTCATATAAGATCTCCTGGCAGTTAGATTGCCATGTTGTAAAATATGAAGGGTACAGGCTGAACATCACTGTTTAGAATAAGAGTCTTTAGTCATTTTGCTGGCAAAACAGAACATCACTGTGGCATAGGGGCCAGGTTTCTGCTCTGTGTCTAGAAGACATGCATGTTTTGGGGTTAGCTGTTCTACATACCATATGAGTACTGATTTAGGCTGCAAATAATGGAATCATCTAGTCAGTGTTGTTTTCCCTCATCCTATGTCTATGTCCTCCTGAACCACCAGTACTGAATCTGCATCCTCATGGTTACATACCTATGGGCTCTAACCATTCTATTGCCTCAGGACATAATGTCTTAGACTGTCTTAAAGGTTATCTCAGCCCTGCGTTACTTGAGGTGTGTCACTTCTCCTCCTTCTATTTCGTTGGTGGATAATTGTGGAAATTGTTCACCTGTACCAAAATTGTCCCAGTGTGTCTAGTTCACCTGTACTAGTGTGTCACCTCCCCAGTGTGCATAGTTCACCATTCTCGGTAGGTCTAGTTCACCATTTCCCGTAAGACGGTTCACCTTACAGGTAGGATGGTTCACCTTTCCTGGTAGGTCTAGTTCACCTTCCCATTAGGTCTAGTTCACTGGACCCAGTATCTGACCTGGCAGATCTCGGTCATCGGACCAGGAGGTTCAATTATCTAACAGTGGGTCTAATCTGTTGGATTGGAAGCCTCCTGATGCTTTCTGGAACCTCCGTATGATCATTCCAGTCCTAAGAGCAATTGATTCATATACACATCCTCTGCACGCCCAACAGTGGGCAACCTGATACTCTGTGTAAGAGGATTCAGCTACCTCCAACATAGTCAGTGTGAAGAAAACACTGACACACAAGGCATATGGCTGCAGGGCTAACCCTTGCCATTTTAATAATGCGGAACATTGGAGGAGTTTGTATGCTATAGGATGGTTGAATTTACCTACATTTGCACATGTTCCATTACAGGAGGGAGGAAATTATTATTATTATT
>CM044433.1:50683142-50699350 GCA_024363595.1 Xenopus borealis | reverse complement strand
TGACCCCCTGTGACAAGTTTGAAGTCCTGGATCATTGCTGCTATTGACCAGATGAAACTTCAGGCTGGTTCAATAAGTGCAGTATAAAATTATGGCATTTTTAGCAACATTCAGTTTTAGGGTTTAGTTCTCTTTTAAAGTGATTGTGAAAAATGATTTTCTAGTGTCATTTTTTAACACAACTTTAAAAACATGACCCATAGGTTGAGTTATCTCACTGAAGCAAGCCGTGCCACTGTCATACAATACCCTACAGGGAACAACAACAGAAACTACTATTACATTAGGCCATATGCCAAAGATGTGATCAGTGCTTACAGACATGGAACATTCACAGGCTGCACATTGAAGCTGAGAGGACCAGAATCATTGATTGGAAATGCTCAGGCGGTTGAAAATGCAGATTAATTCAACCAAAAGTAATTAGTGTTAATATATGTTGCGTTACTCGTTTTATTTATTTATTTTTCATTTCTGCTGCTGCTCCAATCCAATTTTCTGCTGCTTTAATCCGAATTTTTGAAAAGATAACTCAGCGATAAGGAAGTCATGTTTTAATGCAGATTTAAGTATCTCAAGGAGGGATTAGCCAGTGGGGTATAAAAATGCTGGGCTGCAGCTGCTTTCTATTTCCATTGCTCTTCTCAAACTGAATCAGGTAAGAAAAAAAGGCATTTCTCTGTATTTAATAGAATTCTTATGTGTATGTACAAGGATTGTACCCTCTTGGGAGGATGTATTAATTCATTCTGCAAAGCTAGACTGTTACCTGTATATTTAACACTACAGGCCTTTTGTATAGCAAACAGAAACTCAAATGTATAGTAGTTGCTACCGATTACTCTCATATCATATAGAAGTATATAGACCAATATATATGTAGGATTAGTTAATATATATATTTATACATTCCAATTGTATTTTGTAGCTGGCTTCATTTAGCCATTAAAGCTGTGGTTCACCTTCCAGTTAACTTTTAGTTTGTTATAGAATGGCCAGTTTGAATCAATTGGACTTCATTATTTATTTCTGACCTCATATAAAATAAATGTTCTGTAAGGCTCAACATTTACAGTTTTTGCTACTTTTTATTAATCATCTTTGTATTCAGGCTCTCTCCTAATCATATTCTTGTCTCTTAAAGGACAACTAAAGTCTAATATTGAATAATTTTAGAAATGCGGTATTTTGTATACTAAATATAAACACAAACTGACTGCACCAGAAGCCCAATTAAACAAATCATTTATGTTTTGAAAGCTGGTGCAGGGGGCTGTCATCTTATAACTATATTAAACATCTTTGCAAGACCAAGGCTACGCACATGCTCAGTGTGGTCTGGGCTTCAGTTGGGAGGTTGAAGAGATACTGACACCAGAAATTAAACCTTTTTTTAAATCTATCATAATATTGTCTTTGCATTCTCTCTATAATTTTGCCATTAAAGTATTTACAGATGCTTTTACATCTGATACCCATATGTGGCCTTGCCCTTAGGGACCATCTGGCATTTCTAGCTGCAGCTGTCAGAGCAAGTAAAACAAAGAGGGAATATCACTGCATACAGTCAGGTTTATTATAAAAATGGTACACATTTTTTAAATTAGAGTATATTGGAGATAGATTTCTTTTTCATTAAAGAAAGTAAAAATGGGATTTTTTTTTTGCCTTAACATCCCCTTCAACTCAACTCAATGCACGGTTGCTGGGGTAAATTGGACCCTAGCAACCATATTTCTGAAATTGTAAACTGAAGAGCTGCTGAATAAAACACTAACAAGAACTTAAAATCCATAAATTAAAAAAAATGAAAAGCAATTGCAAATTGTCTCAGAATATCACTCTCTACATCATACTAAATGTAATTTCAAGGGTGAACAACCCCTTTAAATATCGAATGGGCATAAACTCAAATTTTGGTAGATTGTTATGAGAATATCAGTAACCTGGAGAGAAGTTCAAGCACTAGAATGAACTGCTACATTTAAAAATCACTGTATATGATTTTGTCTTTGAATATCCTGATAATTAAAAAAGACAAACCAATTCACTGACCAGATTCACATGGGTTTATATAATAAAAGGCAGTGTGTTCATGAGCAGTACCCCAAAGCAACCAATCAGAGGGCAGCATTTATTGATCATCTGTTTAAAGGAACAGTAACACCAAAAAAGTGTCTTAAATTAATGAAAGTTTAGATCTGAAAATACCTAGAATTGTATTGTTAATATAATATTAAATAAAAACGTGTATAATTACAAAAAAGGGTCTGTTAAACTCTTAAGAGACAGTTGGAGTCTAGCATCCTAGCTGATAAGAAGGACAAATGGAAATATTTATCAAAATGAAACTGATTTTTTTTTTTATTACAATAATTAATTTAAATAATGTTTTGTTTGGGTTTTTGTTTTTCAGAATGGGAGCTATTTTCATGGCATCCTTGTTTTTCTTCATTGCCATTGGCCAGGCTGTCTCAGTCTGCCTTCTAACTGAATATACCATGTATGTGGAGAAGAAAGAGTGTGCTTACTGCCTTGCTGTGAATACCACTATTTGCGCAGGATTCTGCATGACAAAGGTATATTTTGTGGTTAATTTCAATATATCTTTTTTTTTTTAATAACCCTAGGCAGGTCACACACACACACATATAGTAGAAGATATTAGGAGCACTCATGGATGCAGAAATAACTTAATTTATTGAGGTTTCAAGGAGAACTGAAACGTGTTGATGTGACTTTGTAAAACTTCAATAAATTCATTGAGTGCTCCTAATATCTTCTACTATATGCTTTAAATGAGGAGCACCCGGGACTCGATTGCAGTTTGGAAGGGCTGTACAGGTATGGGCAGTGGTGTAACTACCGGGGGAGCAGGGGGTGCGAGTGGACCAGCGCCTGCACCCCTGCAGGGCACCCCAGCAGATTGCGCCTAGTTGCAGTGGGGGGTGGGCGGCTGCACGTCCCGCACCCAGGCCCGCCCCCACCTAGTTACGTTACTGGGTATGTGATCTGTTATCCGGTAACGTGTTATCCAGAAAGCTCCCAATTACGGAAAGGCCATCTCCCATAGACTCCATTGTAATCAAATAATCCAGATTTTTTAAATTGATTTCTTTTTTCTCTGTAATAATAAAACAGTACCTTCTACTTGATCCTAACTAAGAAAAACTATACACCAAAAGGAATACTTGAGCAACAGATAGTTTATATCAAATTAAGTGGCATATTAAAGAATCTTACCAAACTGGAATATATATTTAAGTAAATATTGCCCTTTTACATCTCTTGCCTTGAACCACCATTTCGTGATGGTCTGTGTGCTGCCTCAGAGATCACCTGACCAGAAATATTTCAACTCTAACTGTAACAGGAAGAAGTGTGGAAGCAAAAGACACAACTCTGTCTGTTAATTGGCTCATGTGACCTAACTTTATAGTTTGTTTGTGTGCACCATGGATCATACAATCCCAGGGGGCTGCCAATATTATTTTTAAAATGGCAGTTTTCTATTTATGATTACCCAATGGCACATACTACAAAAAGTATATTTTTTATAAAAATGCATTATTTACATGAAGCAGGGTTCTACCTATGAGCTGTTTATGCAATATCTTTTTATATAGACCTACATTATTTGAGAGGTATAGTTTTCCTTTAATGATTTTCTAGTAGACTTAAGGTATGACCATCTAAATTACAGAAATGTCCATTATCCCAACAACCCCAGGTCCTGAGCATTCTAGATAACATGTCCCCATACCTGTATAAATAAAAGTATATTTACAGTTATTTGCTGTATTGTATGTGTGCCTTATGTAAAGGAATCCTTTAGCTGCTATAGTTTTTCACAGGCTGTAAGTAAACCTAGAAACTTATCTATGGCATTGTTATGTCTGTATCTATCCACCCCATGATGATAGCGCTGCAACAAGACCCCTGCTAGGGATTATAATGTACAAATAAACTAGGTACATGATGAGGAAAATTAGGTTAGAGCTTTTCATCCTTCAAGATGACTTCTAATATTTCTTTAGAACTGAATTTTACCAGCAACTAGCTTCCCAAGGTTTAAACTCCCAAATTGAGTCAAATTGCTTCTAAAAAAAAATAATAGTACAACAAAGCTTCTTGAGTGACTCCTTTCTATTTATGTCTATTGGCTTGATTTTTAAAGGTGGGCCTTATTCTTCCCTGAAATGCAAAAATATATGCTTAAAGGGGTCGTTCACCTTTGAGTTAACTTTTAGTATACTGTAGAGAGTGATATTCTGAGACAATTTGCAATTGGTTTTCATTTTTTATTGTTTGTGGTTTTATAGATATTTAGCTTTTTAGTCAGCAGCTCTCTATTTTGCAGTGTCAGCAATTTAATTTCTAGGATACAAATTACCCTAGCAACCCTGAATTGATTTGAATAAGAGACTGGAATATGAATAGGAGAGGGACTGAATAGAAAGATAAGTAATAAAAAGTAGCAATAACAATACATGTGTAGCCTTACAGAGCATTTGTTTTTAGATGGTGTCAGTGACCCCCATTTGAAAGCTGCAAAGAAACAGAAGAAAATTGCAAATCATTAAAAAAACTATGAAAAAGAAATAATGAAGACCAATTGAAAAGTTTCTTAGAATTGGCCCTTCTACAATATACTAAAAGTTAACTTGAAGGTGAACCACCCCTTTAAAGTGGACCCGTCACCCAGACACAAAAATCTGTATAATAAAAGTCCATAATAAAAGTCCTTTTCAAATTAAACAGGAATTCCAATTTCAAATGTTTATTAAAGCATTCATAGCTGTTTAAGCTCATTTAAAAATCTCAGCTGCCAATCAAATATTGTCTGCCCCTCCTCTATGCCTTAGGCATAGAGGTGGGGCAGATAATTACTTTCATTTTCCATTCAGCACTTCCTAGTTGTTAATGCTCCCCACACATTCCCCCAGTTCTCTTCACCATTTAATTGTGTAGCCAGGACATGGGGATGGACATCAGGTCCCCCATTCTGGTGAACAGATAAGATTCTGATATGATGCAAGGCTTGTCTTAATAACAGTGTCCACAAAATGGCTCCTGCCTGCTTGCTAGAATTATGAATTCCCAGACTGAAGAAAACAAGATAAAATAATTTATATAGTGTAATTAATGTTCATTTTGCTTGACTAATGTGATAAAATATGATTTTGAATATTTTATTTGGGGTGACGGGTCCACTTTAATATTAAAAGTAGCTCAATTACAGATGCAAGAGAATTCTCCCTCCAACATACCTTGGTCATCTTGTGGCTACCATGTAACTTTTGCTTTCTGATAATATTATGTAGACAAACATCAGCAGGGCAGACATAATTCTATGTAGGTATTTGTTGCTAGAAGCATACATGTCGGAAATGACCCCCAGAATTTCTTATGCCGGTTCCAGAAGTAAATGCGGGTGAGCTTGGCAGAGAGCTGGAGCATGAGATAAGCTTTGCATGGTGGCAAAACCTAAGTCCTACCCCCTGCCAAAAATCATCTTCTATGACGTATAGCTAGAAGCAGTAAGTTTAATACCTCTAATTAAAGAAGAGGAAGTCACATGTACACAAAAGGCCTCATTCGGATTAAAGAATAAACATGCATCTTGTGAGCTACTGGCCCGAAGAGATATTCTGAATGAAACAACTGGGTAAAATTGAGAATCTATGAGAATATATAAGAACTGTCATTGAGACAGATAGAACCACAGATTCTTTTCCCCATAAATATATAAAATCTGCATGTGTAATGTGACAAAAAAATAACAGCACTATCACATAGAGGGGTTTATTTATCAAATTCGAATTCTTCTGATTGTTTCAATAAAAAATGTCTGACCAAACTAGAATTCACCATTGGACCTCATTAATTTAAAAAATAATTTTTTTTTTCCGAATTGCTGACTTTTGCCTGAAAAGGTCAGATTTTCAGGCAAAACTTCAAAATAGGACAGGGACCTCTGCCATTGAAGGTTATACAACCTCGGCAGGTCTGAGATGGGGGATTTTCGGATTCTGACTACTATCAAATGGGTCTATTTTAGATTGAATATGAAGGTCCCCCATAGGCTACAATGGCAATTTGGCAGCTTTAAGGTGGTGGTGTCGAATTCAAAGTTTTTCAAAGAGACAGTACTCCGAAATTCGACTTTTTATTGAATTTTGGGCTATTCGATAGTTGTAGTAGCTCAAAATTACTTTGAAATTCGAATTTAAAAAATTCTAATTTAATTCAAAAATTCACTTCGACCCTTGGTAAATGTGCACCTAAATCCTTATTCGGTTATTTATTAAGGGGCACATTTACTAAGGGTCAAAATGAATATTCAAATTAAATTCGAATTTCAAAAATTAAAATTTCAACGTAATTTTGGACTACTTTGACCATCGAATAGCCCACAATAAAAAAAATCCTAAAAATTCTACTATTCGCCACCTTAAAGCTGCTGAATTGCCATTTTATCCTATGGGGGACCTCCTAGAACCTGTTTTTTTTTTAGAAATCATTCTATTTGAACAATGCGATCGATTCGAACTATTTCAATTCGACTGAAAACGGCCATATTCGATCGAAAATGAAACCCCCCAAAAAAGTTTGATGGTCAAATTTAGAATCGAATAGCCCAAAGTTCAATTCGAATTGAAAAAATTAGAATTTCCAAAAAAAAAATTAGAACTCTTAGAACTTTTCGCCACCTTAAAGGGCAGGGAAAGGCAAAAAAATAAAATCCAATTTTTACTTTCTTTAATGAAAAAGAAACCTATCTCCAATATACTTCAATTTAAAAATGTGTACCGTTTTTATAAGAAACCTGACTGTATGCACTGAAATTCTCCCTTCATTTACTGCTGTGTATAGGAATTTTCAGACAATTCTGACAGGGAAACAATCATACTTATGAACAGCAGGGGGAGCCCCTGACTTACTTACCAGCCATGCAGAACTCAAAGCAGCTTTGTTTTTTGATCATTTGTGATGATCCCTAAGAAGCCCAGACCACACTGAGCATGTGTATGTAGTCTAGTCTTGCAAAGATGTATAACAAAGTTACAAGATGACAGCCCCCTGTGGCCAACTTTGCATAAATAATTTGTGTGATTAGGCTTGTGGAGCAGTAAGTTCATGTTTATGTTTAGTATACAAAATATAGCATTTCTAGCCTTATTCTATTTTACACTTTCCTTGTCCTTTAAAGCCATTGTACAATTACAATTGCCATTGTAGCCCATGGGGGACCTCTTGGAAGTCCTGGAAAATCAAAAACTTTTGAAAAATGTTTCTATTCGAACGGTGATTGAAACCGGACTCGTTTGATCGAAATAGGTCCATTTTCAATTGAATTCTTTTAATTTGAAATTTGACCAATAGTAAATCTGCCCCTTAAGGTATGAAGATCCAAATTACAGAAAGATGCATTATCCGGCAAACCCCAGGGCCTGAGCATTCTGAATAATAGGTCCCATACCTGTACTTTAATTTGGGGATGGCATCTCATTAATAGACATACCATCATATGTAATAAAAGGCACTAAGTTAGCCAGGTAGCAGTAACCTATAGCAACCAATAAGATGTATTCATTTAAACAGGTGACTGGTAAATGCTGCCTGCTGATTGGGTGCTATGGGTTATGCTCCTGGGCAAACTTAGTGGGGTCATTTATAAAGTTCGCACAGCGCATAATTGTTCGCAAATGGTAGTTTTGTCCATGCTTTTTCCTGAAAGCTACAATATTGCACTACTGTGCCCGTCTTTCCGGTTTTTGCGAATTCGCATTGTGAATGAATTTTCGCAAACAACTCGCAAACAAGATGGGTCTTTGCGTGAGTGCAGGCACTTTGCGAGGTTGTTTTGCACGAAAATAGCGTTAACAGTAACTTAAATTCGCAATTTGTGAAACAGTTTTGCGAATATTTTCTCCGCCGCCAAAGTTGTGGCGCAGAGTGTTCGCAATTTGTGATCTTTGCCATATTTAAAAAGCTCCTATAGATATTCGCAATGTGAAAAACAAATTCGCAAATCTGTTTGCACACACTTATTCAGCTTTATAAATATAATCAGGCGCAGAGCAAATATATTCACTCTGCGAACCAATCTGCCCTGCGCAAACTTTATAAATGACCCCCAGTGTCTTTTATTACAAACCCCTAGACTATTACACACTGATGCTAACAATGTTGTTTTATTTCATTTCTAGGATCTGAATCTGAAGGAATGGATGCCTAGAATGATGATGTCTCAGAAAGCCTGTTCTTATAAAGCATATATCCAAAGATCAGTGACCATTCCTGGCTGCCCAGTGCATGTGAACCCGATCTTTTCCTATCCTGTAGCTATTCGCTGTGTATGTGACAAATGTAACACTGGCTACACCGATTGCATCCAAGATCCCATCAAAATCAATTACTGTACAAAACCATCGGAGCCTCAATATCTCGGCATCTCAAGCGACATTCAGTAAAAAATGTGTGTTCCCTTGTGAATGGTGCATGCAAATATTTAGACTAGAAACACAGTTGTGCTGATAGATTCTCTAGATTCTCTGTTCCCCATTCTTGTCCTGTGCTTGTGGGGCGCATTACCACTAACATAGAATAAAAGTAATGATCAAGAGATTTCCAAATTGTGATATTCATAGCTGGTATGATTTTCATTTTAACTAATGGAATAAAGACCTTATTTCTGAAGGCTTAGACAAGGTGCAAACCTATTTGTGCTATCTAATAAAAGGCACTAAGTTTGCCCCGGAGCAGTAACCCGTAGCAACCAATCAGCAGGTGGCTTTTACTGGTCACCTGTTTAGGAGTAAACATCTTATTGGTTGCTATGGGTTACTGCTTCAGTGCCTTTTATTACATATGAGGTTAGAATGGTGAGTAGAGGTTTTCCCCACTCTAAATGGAACATTGCCTGCATCTGGTACTGCTGCATCTGGTACTGCTGCATCTGGTACTGCTGCTGAGTGCATGGTAAATGGGTGCCCCCAAGAACTCCCCTAAATTTCCACTCATGCCAGCATGAAACTTAAGGCGTCCAATATTCAAGGTATTACTAAAATCAGGCACTTTGTGCCCAGGGACAGATTTTTAATCTGGTACAAGGTGCAAACTGCTCAAACAACTGCATCAGGCCAAGCAAAATGCCCCCTGCCCCCTCCCAGCGCATGCACACACATACACACTCAAGCTCACAATAGAATTTGTGAGGATTGGGGTGTGGGTAGTGCGATTGAAGAAGTGGTGGTGTCGGGGGTTCATCAGGACTCAGAACTAGGGACAGACAGACAGAAGAAGTAGGTGCCCAGTGTCCCTCCCAGTTCTGCACCCTAAGCACATGCCTCTTCTACCTAACCCTAGTTCTAGGTGTGAATACTCCTTGCATGGACCCTAAAAGATGCAATTAATAGAGATGCACAGAATCCAGGATTCGGTTCGGGATTTGGCCAGGATTCAGCCTTTTTCAGCAGGATTTGGATTCGGCCAAACCAAATTCGAATCCTAATTGCATGACTTTTTGTCACAGGAAGTAAAAAATGTTTTCCCCTTTTGGATTTGGTTCAGTATTCGGCCAAATCCAAAATAGCGGATTCGGTGCAACCCTAGCAATTCGACCAAAAGAAAAAATCCTACGTTCCAACTTCGACTGAACTTCGAATCCTTCACGTGAATTTAGTACTTCTGCCCCTAAGTATATTGTAGAAGGGCCAATTCTAAGAAACTTTTCAATTGATCTTAATTATTTATTTTTTCATAGTTTTTTTTTAATGATTTGCAATTTTCTTCAGTTTCTTTGCAGCTTTCAAATGGGGGTCACTGATACCATCTAAAAACAAATGCTCTGTAAGGCTACAAATGTATTGTTATTGCCACTTTTTATTACTTATCATTCTATTCAGTCCATCTCCTATTCATATTCCAGTCTCTTATTCAAATCAATGCAGGGTTGCTAGGGTAATTTGGACCCTAGAAACCAAATTGCTGACACTGCAAACTAGAGAGCTGCTGAATAATAAGCTAAATAACTATAAAACCACAAAGAATAAATAATTAAAACCAATTGCAAATTGTCTCAGAATATCACTCTGTACATTATACTAAAAGTTACCTCAAAGGTCAACAACCCCTTTAAGCACTCCTTGGTGCTCTTGCACTTGTGCTTTGTCAGTGCTAAATAGTGCTCTGTTTGGAGGTAGCATTCCTTGCCTTAACAGTAATGTGTATATACTGTATAGTATATACAACAAACTTACAAAATGAGAAAATCCTGCCCAATACTATATAAACATCTCTGTACAATGCTACATTTAGGACAAATGTGGGGGACAACAGCTTGCAGTTAGCATTATGGTTAGCAGAAAGAAACAAATGCAAAGAAATTGGCTTCCCCCAAGCCAGTAAAATATCATTAATGGAGAGTAAAACCTACACGAACAATATGGAATTCTAACAGTTAGTGCACAGCTCTAATGTCTCCTACAAGCTCCTGCAATAAAACATCCAAAGCCCTAATGAGTATGAGAACTTCAAAAAACAGGTATGGGACCTGTTATCCAGAATGCTCGGGACCAGGGGTTTTCCAGATAACAGATCTTTCTGTAATTTGGACCTTCATACCTTAAGTCTACTAGAAAATCATTTAAACGTTAAATAACCAAAATATGCTGATTGCTTCCAATCAGGATTAATTATATCTTAGTTTGGATCAAGTACAGGCTACTGTTTTATTATTACTGAGAAAAAGAAATAGAAAAGAAATTTATTATAATAATATGGGAGACAGCTTTTCCGTAATTCAGAGCTTTCTGGATAACAGGCTTCCATATTCTTTTATATATTAAAGATAAAATTATACTTAATTCAACCAATCAGCAGTTTTAAATCAGGCACAGAACAGGACAAATAGTTCTAAAAAAAGAAATTGCAATGGTCCTAGAATACTAATGGTTAAACCATAATAAAAATGACGGCAAAGGTAAAAGGTGAACTAACCCCTTTCTTTACCTACCACCATTACATTCAAATCAACACCTAAGACTTCCTCTGTTAAATATATCTATATAATTGTCTGTATGTTTAAATATCTTAACTTTTTAAAGGGAACCGGTCACCCAAAGAAGTAATGCCATATTCTGTCATATTGTATTTGTCAAGTAAAATAAACTTTACTTACGCTACGTAAATGATTTAAACCTTGTTTCCTTCAGTCTTGGAATTCACAATCACAGCAAGCTGGTCAAATACAAGAGATCCTCTCAGGGGCGTTCCACCAATGAGGCGAGCTGAGGAAAAAATGCTCTCCTGGTAACTTTAAGAGCCGAATTTCCGGTTTTCAACCTGGAAATTCGGCTCTTCCAGTTCAGAGAGTGCAATTGCGCTCTCTGCACTATCGTCGTGGACCCCCTCCCCTCCGTCTGGTGCTGAAGGTGAGTGCAGTGCCGTGGGGAAGACATTGAAACATTTTGTGCATACAGCTACTAAAAAATGCTTGTCCATATATTGCAATATATTTAAGCTGGCCAACTACATCAATGCCATCCCATATCTGTCATCCCTATCTCTTCTCCGGTTATGGTTAGTGCGGGGTATTTATACATTGAATAATTCCCCCTTTGCCATCCTTCTATGGGTTCTGGGGTATGTATTTATGGAATTCCCCCTTTGCCATCCTGTTATGGGTTCCTTGGGGTATTTATACACTGAATTGCCCCTTTGCCATCCTGCTGTGGGTTCTGGGGGTATTTATACATGGAATTCCACTGTCTCATCCTACTATCAATTCTGGGGGTATTTATACATGGAATTTCTACTGTGCCATCCTGCTTTCTGGGCCGGGGTATACAGAAAATATAGGGTTTAATAACTCAGTACAAAGTTAATCCAGTAAATGGTCCAATTGCATCTTGGAGTCAGGAGGAAATTTTTTGAAGTAGATTGGAGAAGCTTTAGAAGGGGGCGTTCTCCTTTGTATCAGCTAGAAGTTAGGTTTTACTTAGGCCAAATGGCTAGATAATGTCTTTCTTTCAAACTAAATTACTATGTTTATATATATATAATTATGCTGATGCAGTGGGATTGGAGAATTTGTACAACTGTCCCATTATAACAGAAAAGAGATCCATGTAGTGCTGGCGATTAGAATTTTTTACATTACTATAGCAGTTCCTCATACCCCGCATTTTGGCAGAGCAAATTTTGCCCCAATGCTATGGTTTGATTTTCCTGAAAATTCAAAGCACATGGGAAATTGGAAGGAGTCCAAAGGGAGTGGCCAAAAGGGGCGTGGTCAAGATAAGCTTAGATAAAATATGGATCACATACCATTGCAGGGCCAGAACTAGCTTTAGGCAGAAGAGGCACGTGCCTAGGGTGCAACAGTTGGTGGGGGGTTGGGCACCTAGCTCTTCTGCCTGCAGTCCTCTAGTTCAGACCCTGGAAGAGCTTAAATGCTGGCAGCAATTTTCTATACTCTTTTGGCTACATGCACAGGCGAGGATGGGTTGCGTATCTTGGGCCAGCCCTGTACCACGAAATGAAAAAATTGTACCAGAGTCTGTGGGACTGGAAGGTATATAATGTATGCAACTTTGTTGGGCACAAACTATAGGGCTGTCCAGTGCCTTGCAGTCCCTAGTGCCCCTTTTCACGTGCCCACCCACAGCCCCTATGTTATGTGGCACTGTAGAGCAAGGCACAACTTCATGTGTTAAGTGTTCTTGTCTAATTGCTACTAGCCAGCAAGGGCAGTCAGTCAGACAGTAAATATGCTTTGCCATGGATTAGACGGCACTTACAGGTAAAGCGTATGCCCACACATTTCCAGCACACAGCCATTGCAAAGTAATTTGAGGGGATCCTGAGGGAGCCAGGCGCAAGTTGGCTACCAATTTACACACCTGGCAGAATGAGTGAGGGATCAGACACCCTACTCCATCACATTCCAATATAAATGTTATGCAGTGGATCAAAAGTAGAACTGAAACTTAAAGGAGAACTAAAGCTTAACTAAATGAGCTGGAGAGAGTGCAGAGATGTGCAACTAAACTGGTTAGAGGGATGGAAGACTTAAATTATGAGGGCAGACTGTCCAGGTTGGGGTTGTTTCCTCTGGAAAAAAGGCGCTTGCGAGGGGACATGATTACACTTTACAAATATATTCGAGGACATTATAGACAAATATCAGGGGACCTTTTTACCCATAAAGAGGATCACCGCACCAGAGGCCACCCCTTCAGACTAGAAGAAAAGGACTTTCATTTGAAGCAGCGTAGGTGGTTCTTCACAGTCAGGACGGTGATGCTTTCAAAAGAGGCTTGGATGATTTTTTGGACAGACATAATATCAAAGGCTATTTTGATACTTAACTCTACAGTTAGTATATATGGTTTGTGTGAAACAGTGGAGGGGTGTGTGTGGATGCTGGGTTTTAATTTGGCGGGGTTCAACTTGATGGACTTTCAACCCAATTTAACTATGTAACTAACTATGTAACTATGTAAAGAGGTAGGTAGAAATGTTGTACATTATGTTTTGTGTTTCTGCACCAGCCCAAGGCAACCACAGCCCTTTAGCAGTAAAGATCTGTGTCTCCCCAGTAGATGTCCCAGTAGCTCCCCATCTTCTTTTCTGCTGATTCACTGATTCGCATGCTCTGTGCTGCTGGCACTTACTGAGCTTAGGGACCCACTCACAATATACAGTACACATAGAATAGAAATGTCACAATATAAGGCTGATTAGTATTTATAACAGACATTTACTACATGGCAGCACAGAAACCAGTGCAATTAGCATCAGAAGGGATCCTGTCATGGGAAAAAATATTTTTTCAAAATGCATCAGTTAATAGTGCTGTTCCAGGAGAATTCTGAAATGAAATCCATATCTCAAAAGAGCAAACAGATTTTTTTATATTTCATTTTGAAATCTGACATGGGGCTAGACATTTTGTCAATTTCCCAGCTGCCCCAAGTCATGTGACTTGTGCTCTGATAAACTTCAATCACTCTTTACTGCTGTACTGCAAGTTGGAGTGATATCAAACCCACCAAGCTGCCTAACAAAAGAACAATGGGAAGGTAACCAGAAAAACAGCTCCCTAACACAAGATAACAGCTGCCTGGTAGATCTAAGAACAGCACTTAATAGTAAAACCCATGTCCCACTGTGACTCCTTCAGTTACATTGAGAAGGAAAAACAACAGCCTGCCAGAAAGCAGTTTCCTCCTAAAGTGCTGCCACAAGTCACACAATTAGGGGCAGCTGGGAAATTGACAAAATGTCTAGCCCCATGTCAGATTTCAAAACTGAATATAAAAAAATCTGTTTGCTCTTTTGAGAAATGGATTTCAGTGCAGAAGTCTATTGGAGCAGCACTGTTAACTGATGTGTTTTGAAAAAAACATGTTTTCCCATGACAGTTTCCCTTTAATAATCAGCCCTGCAGCATCAGTTTATATTACCTCATTTTCTGCTGGATAATTTGCAACGACCCCTAAAGCTTAGCTTCTCAGCAGCTGCTCAGAGCCCACTGAGCATGTGAGTGTCACAGACACTTTCCAAGATGGTGACCCCCTGTGTCAAGTTTGAAGTCCTGGATCATTGCTGCTATTGACAAACTGAAACTTTAGTCTGGTGCAATAAGTTCAGTATCTAAAATATGGCATTTGTATCCATATTTGTTTTTATGGTTTAGTTCTCCTTTAACAAAAGAAGTAGGGCATAAACTTTGTACATTATTTCTGTACCATCCCAAGCAACTATACAGCCTTTTAGCTTAGCTTCTAAACAGCTGCTCAAAGCACACTGAGCATGTGCGTGTCACAGACACTCCTAACAGAATCCAAGATGGGAAACTCCCGTGAAGTCTGGATCGTTATTACTACAGAGATGCTGAACCTTTAAGGTTGGTTCAATAAGTTCAGTATGTAAAATATGGCATTACTAGTCACATTCATTTTTAGGGTTTAGTTCTCATTTAAAAAAAACACCTCATCAGGCAACGGCAATACAAACATTTTTTCAACATCTCGAAAATAACAAAGAGAGAAAGAGTATTGCTTTAATTAAAATTCAAGATAGTGGAAAGACTTACAGTTCATTGTTGGCCAGACGTTGTGATCAAGGCTGGATTTACATAGCGGGTGCCCCTAGGCCCACTGCCGTTCTTCACACCCATACTCTGCCCTTTATTTCCAAATTTTCATCATCGGGACCGGAGCAATGGGGATTGGCGCATGAGAAATTTAAAAAACTATCGTATCTCCTGCGCATCCCCAGTGTTTCTGAACCAATGTGGTTGTGGTTGGGCAGCATGCCGCCCCCTTAAATCCTGCCACCCTAGGCCCGGGCCTAGGTGGTCTTTCCACAAATCCGGGCCTGGTTGTGATATCAAATGTAAGTAATTGCTAAAATGTAGGAATATGAAAAACTCTGTAATACTAAAATAATATCATTTGTATTTCCTTGTGTCTCTTACTCAATATATAAGCTGCTAAATCTGTTCTCACCCTTAAAACCAATTATTTAACTTGTTGATCAGCACAGAATGAATATCACTAGGTATGTATGCACATATTTTATTTTCCTTGACATGTATTTCTCCACTACATATGAGTAGTACCTAAAGCTTGTGTCTCCATATATAGCATGCGGGTCAACTCTGAGTTCCTCTGTAAAATTATTTGTCAAAAATAAAGGTTACTTGCTGCCATTTAAGTATAGGCTTATGGTATGACAAAATGCTGTTGGAATGCAGTGAACATTGTTATTCACATAGGCTGCTTGACATTCTCCAGTGTTGGGCTGCTGAATCAAACCCAGACGGGTAACATAAAAACGGAAGGGGATCAGCCTCAATATCCAGTCTGGTCAACACACTGTTATTGTGTAGTTTTGGTTAAAGAAGACTAGATAGATGCACGTTTACCAACCAGCTTGCTAGAAAACAAATAGTTGTTGGTGTCACACACAGACATAGGCATGTAGAGCAGTACAGACAGGACCCAGGGCACATGACTTGGCATGCACACTATATAATGATAGGGTATGGACTTATGCACATTTTATGGTAGTATATAAAACACAAGAACTGTACCTTCCCTTGCTCTGAGAAAGGAGCCTGTAAACAATGGACACATGTTCATGCATGCCGTGGGAGGCTGTTGATGAGCTGGCTGGGTTGCCTAGGGCACTTA
>CM044433.1:50659522-50672507 GCA_024363595.1 Xenopus borealis | reverse complement strand
ACAGAAAAGGGCATTGCCTACAGTTACCTGGAAGCCACAATCTTGCAAATAAAGCAAGTAAATGATGCTGCTACTGTGTATTCCTGAAAGACAGCATTATGGTAGCTCCACTCATATGTGACACTGCAAGTGGGTAACCTATGCAATCGTTTATACTTTTTAAGTATTTACAGTATTTATGTAAACTAAGTAAAATATACTTCACATGCAATGAACACAAGGTTAGTTGGGTATTTTATATTGAAATATAACACATACCTAGTCTTCCGGCATCTTGTAGCTGTATTTTTAACATCTCCATCGGTGTTGTGATAATAACCTGACAGACTCCTGCACCACATCCTGCCAGCATTTCTTTGGACAGAGTTAAAGGTGAGCTATACAATGGTACAAAAAAACATTGATAAAAAAACTACCTTTTAACATTTGAATCAAACCACCTCTATAAGGCACGATCTGATAAATATCAGTGTTGCTATTTTTATCTTCAGAAGCCAAAACTGAAAGAGAGATAACATATGGAGACAGATTCCAATCTCCCTTAGTGATAGAAAACTGGAACCCTAGTTCATATGATATCTAATAGCTATAGAAGTAACTCGAGTATGCAGCCATGTGCACCTTCTTACTTTGATTTGGCACAAGAGAGCACACTATGCACCCCAAATTATTCTGTGGGAGCAGACACTTAAAGCTGCAGACTTTCCTACATAATATGTTATCACAAAAAATAAAAAAGATGCAACTTTGGCAATGGTATTTCATTTCAAAACTGGCAAAGTGTGAACCATAATCCTTTACCCTGGTAGTTGCAGAGCTGTGAGCATTGAATAATGCTGTTGAATTTTGGGAAAAAGCCCACATTTTAAGATATTTTAATTTCTTGCACCACAAAAGCCAATAAGAACAAACACACTGAACATTACTGTATATTTATCACAAATTACAGCACATCTGCTTTATAAAAGCCCCCTTAGGACTCTTACACACAAGCAGCTGAAGCTGCGCTCCCCCATGTTCCAAATTAATGCATACAGCCGCAGGGGAGCGCAGCAGTAGATGCCTTCAATTTTTCTTCAGTGGGGCTGTACTCATACAGGCGCATGTAGGCACTGAATGCAGGTTGAGACGCAAAAAGCTGTATATTTCCTGTGTTCTGCACCTACATGCGCCTGTGTGAGTATAGCCCCATTGAAAAGGTGTCTACTGCTGCGCTCCTCTGCGGCTGAACGCATCTAAACCGGAACTCAGGGGAACGCAGCTTCAGCCACTCGTGTGTAAGAGCCCTTATAGACGTGTCTAGAACGACTTACCCAGTTTTAGACAGGTGGTATCTGAAATAGTCATTAGCAGCCAGTTTAATTGCCTTTTCAGGAGTTACAAGAGTGAGATTTACTGCTGCACCTGCAAATAAAACACAACAGCTCAACACAACTGTGTGTAATTGATATATGCCTTCAAATACTTGTGCTTTTTATTTACAGTCATCACGCTTACATTTTAAAACAATGGTTTCATAAGTACACAAAAAACAGATAAAGATTATGAGAAAGGAAGCTGAAAAACAGCTCAAGATGTTTCAGTGCATTACAGAACTGCACATTTACCAAACACACTAACACCATACCCTCCTGCAACTTGCATTAATGGGTCAAATTAAATTGTGGACATCTTATTTAAACAAGTTACTAGAACAGAAATCCAAGCATGTACATATATGTACTTCTGTGATTACTTTAGTAAAATCGATTAGAATTTTTATTTTATATTAATAGTAGTTATGCTCAGTCAGTTTTTTAAAAGGTATAAAACAATCTTATATCTTGCTTAAATCCAATTAGAATTAAAAACTTTTCTACAATATGGTATGTCATTACTGTTAATGCAGAAATTCTATAATAATTTCAAGAGAGTTAAGTTTCACAAACTAGTACAACATATTCTTTACTATGCTATAAAAATGGAAAGTGTAAAAAAATAATAGCACTCGCATTTTTTTAAAGTAAGAAGTGGCCATTACCATAGGTGTAATAAACAACATTGGAAATTTAAGTGAAATATTAAAAGGAAACATTAGAGACAGGACAGTTTTAAACAGATAAAGATGATGGTGGAATAAAAACAAAAGAGAATGCAACAGATTTCATGCATATGCATTTTCTTCCATCTGAATTATTAATCCCAAGACAACCCTTGCAAAACAAGGTAAATGCTTGAACAGGTGCTTTAATAAAAAGAAAAACGACTGTATTTTTACCTCCAATTTTAAAGTATTACTGTTTTTTTTAGGTATATTTTTATTGTAGTATCTTCCACATCAAGCAAGTGCTCTTTTTACGTGGAGTTGACAAACACCATAACAGATTTAATGTCCTGCATATAGAGTTTCATAATATTGACCTGCACATAAAGCAGCTATCACTAACACAGTTTATTTCCAGCTGCTACCAAGGCCCACTTCTGTCTCAGTTATGAGTTTGTGAATGTGGTTTCTCAATCAGAATCTTTCTAGAAATGGTTGAGCTGATCAATTAATATTCTAGGAATATTACTACATGTGTTAAAGGTGTGGTTCACCTTCAAGTTAACTTTTGGTATATTGTAGAATGGCCAATTCTAAGAAACTTTTCAATTGGTCTTCATTATTTATTTTTCATAGTTTTTTTTAATGATTTGCAACCTTCTTCTGTTTCTTTGCAGCTTTCAAATGGGGGTCACTGACACCATCTAAAAACAAATGCTCTGTAAGGCTACAAATGTATTGTTATTGCCACTTTTTATTACTTATCATTCTATCCAGTCCATCTCCTATTCATATTCCAGTCTCTTATTCAGATCAATGCAGGGTTGCTAGGGTTATTTGTACCCTAGAAACCAAATTGCTGACACTGCAAACTAGAGAGCTGCTGAATAAAAAGCTAAATAACTATAAAACCACAAACAATAAAAAATGAAAACCAATTGCAAATTAACTCAAAGGTGAACAACCCCTTTAAGGACAGGGAAGGTTAATTTAAAGAAGTAGCTAGAAATGTTGTACATGATGTTATGTGCTTCTGTACCAGAACAAGGCAACCACAGCCCTTTAGCAGTAAAGATCTGTGCCTCCAAAGATGCCCCAGTAGCTCCCCATCTTCTTTTCTGCTGATTCACTGATTCACATGCTCTGTGCTGCTGTCACTTACTGAGCTTAGGGACCCACTCACAATATACAGTACACATAGAATAGAAATTAGGGATGCACTGAATCCACTATTTTGGATTTGGCCGAACCCCCAAATCCTTCCCAAAAGATTCAGGCCGAATACCGAACCGAACCCTAATTTGCATATATAAAATTATGGGTGGGAAGGGGAAAACATTTTTTCACTTCCTTGTTTTGTGTCAAAAAGTCACGTGATTTCGCAAATTAGGATTCGGTTTGGCCAGGCAGGAAAAAAAATTATTTGCTGTAGGGCCCAATAATTTCTACTTATGCCACTTTATCCTTTTTTATACACAGTTTATATATACTAGGGATGCACCAAATCCACTACTTGGGATTCGGCCAATTCCTGTGTGAAAGATTCAGCCGAATACGAAGGAAAAATGCAAATAGAATGTTTTACTTCCTTATTTTGAGACAAAAAGTTATGTAATCTCCCTTCTCTCATTTACATATGCAAATTAGGATTCCGATTCGGATTGGCCACACAAGGATTTGGCCGAATCTGAACCCTGCTCAAAAAGGCCAAATCCTGTATTCGGTGCATCCCTATTATATACATGTATGTAACCACAAACAAATGCGGTATGCATGATTTCATTTTTTATAACCCTTTATGTGACAGGCTCTTTTGGTGCTTAAAGGACATGTAAAGCCTACATTTTCCTACCCTGTATATAAGTTGGGCATATCTTCCACACCCAAACGGCATCATTTGTACTGCATATACCCCCTCTGTTTGCCAGCGCCATCACATTTTCCTAAAACAAATAGCAGCTTTCACCTGGCGGCCATTTTCCCTCTGATACATTATCATCTGAAATAAGACATGTATGCTGTAAAGTCCATGTAATGCAGAATGCAGGTTTACACAGGCACAACATACTTTGATAAAAAAAAGTTCTGCTGCCTTTGATCACTGTAATTATTACACTGAGCTCAGGAGAGGTGATTAGGAGAAAAAAATAGCATCAGACAGTTTCTATGGGAACCAGTGAGGCTCTCTCTCTTCACTGGCTGGAGGGTGTGTTATGTAATCTGAGCTGAGAGGAACTGAGCATGCTCACTGAGCCAAGAGCCAGAGGAAATTCCTGAGGGAGGGGGCAGAGCGGTTTAGTGTAGTAGAAGGATTTGTAGCTGATTAAGGGGATACTGCAGCCTTACTGTTAACCTTTTAACAACCAGAGTGGCAGTTATCTAGAGATTTCAGAGACGCTGTTCATTTTTGTGAAAAGGGTTGACATGTCCTTTAAGCTCTATGCATATTTTGAAGAGATTACTTTCAATCATTTGTTTCTTTCTAAAGCATCCAACCTCAGTACAAGCACACCTTGTTGGCTTTTGCAATGAAATGTCTTGGAAATGTTGTCAAATAGGAGAAAACAGGAAAAGTAGAGGACATAAAAACCCTAGGAGAAAGAAAAAGAAGACAGACATCTAAACAAAAAGTAAAACATGAAGGGGGAAAAGCTTTTTGCCTAATTACAATTGTAAGTGGTACTGTAAGAACCATTTTAATGATCCATCCTGGCTTCGCCACATCGGCTAGCCCTCAAAATCCACGGCGAAAGGTCTGCAATATGAAAAACACAGATGCAACAAACAACATCCTTTGCAAAGAGTCTAGCATATTAGAAAAAATATTCAGGTGCTAAGAACAAGTTCTACGGGAAGCCTCATTTAATAAGAAGCAAAAGGCAGCACTGTATATAAGGAAATATTAAGGTTGAATCTTAAAGTCATATGAGTTTTTTTTTAAACTCTATTCAATTCTAATATACTCGACTGGGGGTTATTTATAAAAAAAAACAAATATCTAAAACTCGGACTAATTTTTCAGACCCAAAAACTCAAATCGAATTCGACTAAACTCGATTCAAGTTTTTACTCAGAAACAAACTCAAATGTCAGAAAGTCTACTAAAATGTCCAAATTGGTCACTGGACCTCTTCCACTGACTTATAGATGGACTCGGCAGGTCTTGGGTGGCGAATAGTTGAATTTGAGTTCTTAAATGGCCAGAGTGTGATAAATCTCGAAATTCGAATTAAAACTTGAATCGAGTTTGCATAATTCTCAATTTGAATTTAAGAGTTTTCACCATAAAAAAATTTGAATTTGACAATTTCAAGCCTTAATAAATCTGCCCCTTAAAAACTTGGAATTCATGTCTGGGGGAAAAACAATGTGTTTTCTAATAAAACCATGTTAATATTCTTATTTGTATAAGCTGAAAATAATAATAATACAGTTAGGTCCATAGATATTTGGACAGACAACTTTTTTTTCTAATTTTGGTTCTGTACATTACCACAATGAATTTTGAATGAAACAACTCAGATGCAGTTGAACTGCAGACTTTCAACTTTAATTCAGTGGGTTGAATAAAAAGATTGTGTTAAAAAAAAGGCTTTAGTTCCTCACATTTTTAAGCAATCACTTAATTTCAGGAGCTCAAAAGTAATTGGACGAGGGGTTCAAAAGTAAATGGACAATTGACACAAAGGCAGATGTGGGCAATTCTTCGTTATGAAGCAGATAAAGGCCCTGGAGTTGATTGGGGGGGTGCTTGTATGTGGAACATGCATGACAACATGCAGTCAAAGGAGCTCTCCATGCAGGTGAAACAAGCTATTCTTAAAGGGGAAGGAAACTCCCAGGCGCCAAACCCCCCCACCCCCAGTAGGCCCGCCTCCCTCTCCCCCCTAAGTCCCCTCTTACCCTTCAAGCAGGTCCCCTCCAGTGATGTTCTAAGTGGCCATCTTCTTTTCTAACGGATTCTTCCTGGAGCGGACGCCGATGGGCTGTGCATGCGCAGTAGGACGCTGGTACTACTGCGCATGCGCCGAAAGTTCACAGGGAGAGGTAGATGGGGGGCCTACGGGGGGTTAGGGGTTTGACTTAGCACCGGGAGACGCTACAATATTAGGAGTGACAACATTTACAGTTTGGTACATCCTGAGAAAGAAAGAAAGCACTGGTGAACTCAGCAACCCAAAGACCTGGACGTCCACGAAAGACGACAATGAAGGATGATCGCAAAATCATTTCCATGGTGAAGAGAAACACTCTCCAGGAGGTAGGCGTATGGATATCGAAGTCTACCATAAAGGAGAAGACTGCTTAAAAGTAAATACAGAGGGTGCAATGCAAGGTGCAAACCACTCATAAGCCTCAAGAATAGAAAGGCTAGATTGGACTAAAAAACATCTAAAATAAGCCAGCACAGCTCTGGAAAAAACATTCTTTGGACAGATGAAACCTCCACCAGAATGATGGCAAGAAAAAAGTATAGAGAAGTGGTGGAACAGTTCATGATCCAAAGCATACCACATCATGTGTAAAACATTTGGGAAGCAGAGTGATGGCTTGGGTATGCATGGCTGCCAGTAGCACTGGGATACTAGTGTTTATCCATGATGTGACACAGGACAGAAGCAGCTGAATGAATTCTGAGGTGTTCAGAGACTTACTGTTTGCTCAAATCCAGTCAAATTGATTGGGAGGAGTTTCATAATACAGATGGACAATGACCCAAAACATACAGCCAAAGTAACCCAGGAGTTTATTAAAGCAAAGACGTTGAATATTCTTGAATGGCCAAGTCAGTCACCTGATATAAACCCAACTGAGCATGCATTTCACTTGTTGAAGACTAAACTTCAGACAGAAGGGCCCACAAACAAACCTCAACTGAAAAACACTGTAGTAAAGGCCTGTCAGAGCATTAAAAGGAGGAAACCCATAATCTGGTGATGTCCATGAGTTCAAGACTTCAGGATGTCATTGCCAGTGGGGTTTCAACAAAATATTAGAAATGAACATTTTATTTTCAGTTTTTTAATTTGTCCAATTAGTTTTGAGCCCCTGAAATGAAGTGATTGTGTTAAAAAAAGGCTTAAGTTCCTCACATGTTTATGTAATCTTTTTGTTCAACCCACTGAATTAAAGCAGAAAGTCTGCAGTTCAACTGCATCTGAGTTGTTTCATTTAAAATTCATTGTGGTAATGTACAGAACCAAAATTAGAGAAAAAGTTGTCTGTCCAAATATTTATGGACCTAACTCTATATGGCTTCTTTATCTGTATTGTGGCTGCAGATCAGTTAAGAATACTAGAGACTCTTCAAGCATTTAAAGGAACAATAACACCAAATATGAAAGTGTTTTAAAGTAATGAAAATATAATGTACTGTTGTCCTTTACTGGTAAAACTGATATGTTTGCTTCAGAAACACTACTACAGTTCATATAAACAAGCAGCTGTATAGCAATGGTGGAAATTGAAAAAAGGCTATATGGCACAGGTTAATTAGTGGATAACCGATAACATCATTGTGTTATACAGAGCTTATCTGCTGTGTAACCTGAGCCTTTTCTCCATTGAATGGCTGCCCCCATTGCTAAGGGCTAGGCCAGACGGGGAGATTCGGGGGCATTTTGTCGCCTGGCGACTTCTCGCCGCGACTTGTAGCCCCCGAACCTCCCCGAATAGCGAAGTACCCAAGCGCACCGGCGTTGCTTGAAAACGCCGAAGCGTATTCACACGGAGCGGCGCGATTTTTGAAATCGCTCCAAATTGCCTGGCGAGGCAAGGCAACACTGCACTATATTTTTATTACTTTAAAATACTTTTATTTTTTTATGTTACTGTTCCTTTAACTTAAATACATTTCTTCTATGTGACACATTATGTTTTAAATAGAATTATGACAACCTATCTTAGGAAATACATTATGCCAATATACCATATTTATAGCTCTATGCACTTTCAAAGAAGAAATACACTTATTTAAAGCCTTTCAACAAACATAGTTTGCAGCTACATTCTGAGAAAAAAAAAAACAGGGGAAGATTGCTCCAAACTCATTAAGAAAAACGTAGATATCCAAAGAGTCAAATCATCTTTTATTGGCATTATAGGTAACAATGTTGGGAGGGGGGCAGGAAACATACCTCTGTACATTCCAAAATAACCATCTGAGCGCAGCGTCTTTCTCAAACAATCCCACCTGAAACAGCAGAGAACTTTTGTTTCAAACGATTTAGGGATTCACTTTTCCCAGAACATTCCTTATAAAAAAATGGAATCCTTCCATGTCCTGTTAATAATAAGCATGAAACACTTACATGCTTTTATAGACCTGCTGCCCATTTCGTTGATTCTGCAGCCGTGTTTTTGCAAGGTCAATTGGAAATACGCAGGTCACCCCAATGATTCCAGCAACGCCGCCATTGATGAGCTTGGCAGGCAAACTGAAATATGAAAATAAATGTTAACCACACTCCTGGAAACAGGTGTTTGAAAGTCAAAATCAAACAAAAATCTAAAAAAAAAAAAAAATTGGTGGTTAAAAAATTACCTAATCTGCTTCTCGGCCATCTTCAAGTTTTCAGGAAAAAAAAGAGAACTTTGGTCACAGTTATTCTGCCTCTTGCTGCACAACTCCCGACTGTGTAGTGAAAAGGAAGAGCTCATTTTAAGTACATCTGGTGAAGTCTATAAATATACCATTGGCATTCTCTTGGAGATCAACTGACTCACATACCACATCCAGCTCACTGTCACACCACTTAAAATCAAGTGCTTCAACCTAGCCTTGTATTATAAAAAGCAACTTGAATCACCCGGCTTAAGTGTAACATAAACCTCCTCTGCATATTGCCCAAGTTAAAATGCCCATTGCATCACCCTTCAAATCTATTCAACCCCATTTTTAAAACACTTCCTTCCTCTTTAAACAATATCAGGCACCAACACCACTTTTCCTCCTTTCCCCTTTCTTTGAGCAAAGCAAAGTGTCCCTGTATAGGGCATCCATATGTATAGCCACATCTCCCATGCCACAGCATTACATTACATGGGGTGAGTAACCTACGGTTAAATGAAAAAAATAAATTACATTAAAGGGGGCTCTCACCTTTGTGAAAACTTTGGTATGTTGTAGAGAGTGATATTCTGAGACAATTGGTTTTCATTTTTTATTAATTATGGCTTTTTATCCAGTAGCTCTCCAGTTTGCTTTTTGCATAAGCAATCTGGTAGCTAGGGTTCAAATTATCCTAGCAACTATGTACTGATTTGAATAAGAGACTGGAATATGACTAGGAGTGGGTCTGCATAGAAGGAGGAGTAATAAAAAATAGGACTAACAATATACTTGTAGCCTTACAGAACGTTTGCTTTTTAGATGGGGGTCAGCAACGCCCATTTAAAACCTGCAAAGAGTCAGAAAAAAAGGCAAATCATTTTAAAACTATAAAAAATATATACTATATATACATTTTAAAACTATAAAAAATATATACTGATAACCAATTGAAAAGTTGCTCAGAAATGGCCATTCTATAAAATAATAAAAGTTACCTTAAAGGTGAACCACCCCTTTAAGAATTACTTTTTAGCAACTGCGTACACTAATAGGTGTAACTTGCACTTTATAAATGCTATATTCCCTTATATAAAAGTTGTAGAGAACTGCTGTGTCTGTACGTTTTCTGAGAAAACTGTTATCTTCCTGTGCACACACATATACAGAGAAAAACCTCATTGATTCCAACCCTGCAACAGAATCTCTTTCTGAATGACTATAAACCTTCCATATGTAGTATGTACAGTATGGCAAAACTCACTGGATAACCCTGTTTAGGTCACTTACTAGGATGTGAATAAAATCTTAGATGTTTTCATTAGAACCTATAGTTATCCTTTATGTATTTAAAATAAAGAATATGAAGTGTTACAATCGTCCTTACCACAGTGATAACTTTAACGCTGGTTATCAAAGTCTGTTATCTTAATCTGCCAATAAAAAAAAGTGTTAAAATACATCTCAATTACATGTATTAACTAAAATAGCATTTTCAGCTGATTGACAAGACATGAAATGACATTCAGAAATGAACTTATGTTGTCCAAAAACCTTGTTTTCATAATCTATTAACCTATTTAGCACCTCCAACGTACATTAAAGGGTTGCTCACCTTTAAATTAACTTTTAGCCTTAAAACTAACTTTTAGTATGATTTAGAGCAGGGGTGTCCAACCTTTTGGCTTCTCTGGGCCACAATGGAAATAAAAATTGTCTGGAGCCACACGAGACACACAAACACTTCTGATTTGTAAAAGTAAAGAAAATACACAGAAAATAACCACAATACTAATTGGATAACCAGATGTATTATTTTTTGTAGTTATCTAGCTTTTTTTCAGCATCTCTGCTGCAGTTTGCAATTTAATCTGGTTGCTGGGGTCCAAATTACTCTAACAACCATACAATGATTTGAATAAGAGACTGGAATACAAGTAGGAGAGGGCCTGCATAGAAAAAGCAGTAATAAAAAGTAGCAATAACAATATTTGTAGCTTTGCAGATCATTTGTTTTTTAGATGGGATCAGTGACCCTCATTTGAAAGCTGAAAATAAGTGAAGGCAAATAATTAAAAAAAAAAAACTATAAAAAAATAAAGACCAATTGAAAAGTTGCTTAGAATTAGTCATTCTATAATATAACAAAAAAGGGGTAGTTAACTACCCCTTTAAGGACTATAGCAAATGGGACATTTTGCAGCCTGTATTTGATTTTCTTGAGCGAGGGTGACAAATAGTCCAAAGTTACATTCCCACTGGGATTCAGGTAAATTCTCCAATGGTAAAACAGATGCATTGTATAGTGGCCTGAAGTTGCCTTGTATATGTTTTGGGATGGGCAAATACACACAATCACTGAATTGTGTCCCATGATGGACACCGCACAGTCACAAGACATAATAAAGCAACATTGTAGGGCTATGTGATTTAACTTGCCAGGGGTTAAAGGGGTGGTTCACCTTTAAGGTAACTTTTATAATGTTATTCAACAGCCAATTCTAAGCAACTTTTCAATTGGTTTTCATTATTTATAGTTTTATAGTTATTTGTCTTTTTCTTCTGGTTCTTTGCAGCTTTCAAATGGGCATCGCCATCCCCTTCTAAAAAACAAATGCTCTGTAAGGCTACAAATGTATTGTTATTGTTACTTTTTATTGCTGATCTTTCTATTCAGACTCTATCCTATTCATATTCCAATCTCTTATTCAAATCAATGCATGGTTGCTAGGGTAATGTGGTCCCTAGTTACCAGATTGCTTAAAATTCAAACTGAAGAGCTGCTGAATAAAAAGCGAAATAACTAAAAAACCAAGAATAATAAAAAATGAAAACCAATTGCAAATTGTCTCAGAATATTACTTTCTACATCATAATAAAAGTTATCTCAAAGGTGAACAACCTCTTTAATCACTCAAATGGCATAATCATGTAGAATTAGCACGAAAGTATTTCCCCACAATTATGTGATTTGACTCATATATCAAAGACATGTTAGCTTGAGGGCAATGACAAAACATTTTGTCATTCAGAATTTAAAGGAAAACGATACCCCACGAACAATGTAGGTCTCTTTAAAAAGATATTGCATAAAACAACTCATATGTAAAACCCTGTTTCATGTAAATAAACCATTTTCACAATATACTTTTTTAGTAGCATGTGCCATTGGGTAATCATAAATAGAAAATTGCCATTTTAAAAAATAAGGACAGCCTCCTGGGATCGTAGGATTCAACTGTGCACACAAACATACCAAACAAACTATAAAGTTAGGTCACATGAGCCAATTAACAGACAGAGTTGTGCCTTTTGCTTCAACACTTCTTCCTGTTACAGTTACAGTTGAAATATTTCTGATCAGGTGATCTCTGAGGCAGCACACAGGCCATCCCAAAATGGTGGTTCAAGGCAAGAGATTTAAAAGGGCAAGACCAGTTTGGTAAGATTTTTTAATATGCCACTTAATTTGATAGAAATGGTTGCTCCAGTGTTCATTTTGGGGGTAAAGTTTTCCTTTAACACTGGCAGCAAAACATCATGTCAGAAATTTACTGTAGAATACTTGCTGTCAAGCAAACCTCAACAACAAGGCCCAATTTGTTCCGAACAAGGTTTAAAAATACTGTATATTTAAACTTGGAACAGTTAAGCTGGTCAAACACTTCCCAATAATATTGTACAGGTATGGGACCTGTTATTCAGAATGCTCGGGACCTGGGTTTTCTAGATTACACATCTTTCTGTAATTTGGATCTTCAAACTAGTGATGTGCGTGCCGGCCCGATACCCGTGAGTTAGGTCAACTTTGCACGCCCATTTTACACTGTTGACTTCCAACTGTCGATTTTATAGCCAAACCCTGCTTGCCCTGCCCCTTTTATGATATCATCGGCAGGGGCGGGTCTATAAAATGAACCCATGCAGGTGGAAGGAGGGCAGGTTCGTGTAAAACGGTACCATAAGGATTAACTGTATCTAAGTTTGGATCAAGTAGAAGCTACTGTTTTATTATTACAGAGACAAAGGAAATATTTGGATTATTTGGATAAAATTGAGTCTATGGGAGACAGACATTCCGTAAGTCAGAGCTTTCTGGATAACGGGTTTCTGGAAAACAGATCCCATACCTTTACATAACATCACATTGATACAGGTATGATGGCCTGCCATTCCTCTCTTGATATCCAAGTGCTATGGATATTGGCTAGTTTGGAAACACGCAAAAACGTGATCTTCTGATACACAATGTTGGCCAGTTCATGATGCATCAGCAGAGGAGGTAGTGGAGCAGCAGCAACAAATGATCGGAACAAAATGAATAATGTGTTAGCGGCCGCCCTTACATGCTCCATCTGTAGATTTACCATGCAAACCTGGGTCAACCAGTGTGGCCAATTAATCTGCTCTGC
>CM044433.1:50609678-50625255 GCA_024363595.1 Xenopus borealis | reverse complement strand
CAAAGTCAGAGGTTTTTAATTTTTTTTCTTTGAAATTTTCTTTAAATTTTTCATGCAAACCATTTTGGGAAGTCTTAGCCTCTGGGCCCACCAAATCCTTGTTACTCGCCATCCATCCCAGTG
Organism: Xenopus borealis; assembly: GCA_024363595.1. Classification (NCBI taxonomy): domain Eukaryota; kingdom Metazoa; phylum Chordata; class Amphibia; order Anura; family Pipidae; genus Xenopus; species Xenopus borealis. Next base: position 50,625,132 of record CM044433.1, on the reverse strand, counting down.
TTGCCCACCAAAAACCAACCTCTCTTCATTTACACGAGAGAAGTAAAATAGCTGCACTTTCAAAAGCCTAGGTGCAGTTTAGCAGAAATAGTCATCAATGTATGTAGAAAGCCAGGCACTCTCAGGACTTGTATATGTGAATATAAAGTTTATTTGGTTCAATGATTTTCTACATTCCATTATAAATGTAAAAATGTGATTTACTGCTTATTTGTAGGAGAACCCAAAATGATGTCTTTAATGAATTACTTCACTATTTTTATGGACAAGAGTCTGTATGTTTGTAGTACAAACATGTGTAATCCTGTGAAAAGGTCACAAAGGCCTAGGATTAGGGCAACAGGTTGTTGCTACAAATACTCCATACAAACTTGGAATGTAAAAAAAAACAATTCATGGTCACAGAATGTTGTTGTCCTTTATAAGAAAGCCCTGAGATCCAGTAAAACCAAGGTAAGCAACCTGCAGCACATCGCATGACAAAACCAGGTGGTGTTTTATTAGCCTTGACTATTGATTAACTGTGGAGGCACTGCTTGATGCAAAAGAAAATTTACAATCAGCCCTAATTTTTTTGTTTTTGTGGTTTTTGGATTATTTAGATTTTTGGTCAGCAGCTCTCCAGCTGGAATTTCATCCGGTTGCCAGGGTACAGTTTATCCTAACAACCTGGCAGTGGTCTGAATGAGAGGCCAGAATATAAATAATAGAGAGCCTGTAGAGAACGATAAGTAATAATGCTAATACTACTGTAGCCTCACAGAGCAACAGTTTATGGGTTTCAGTGACCATTTGAAAGCAGGTAAGAGGCATAATTGAAAGGTAAAGTATTGAAAAAAAAAAATCACAACCAATTGAAAAATTACTAAGAATAGGATCTTGTATAAGCTAAAGTTAAGTTTTTTTTTTTCATAGCGGTTGTAACCGTAGTTTGTAATGTAATTCAGAAAGAGAAACTGGAAGATACATACACTTTGTCACTAAGCAATGTACTAGTAAAACAAGTTACGTAGCTTTGAAAGTGTCCTTCCAGAATTCCTGTCTTAATGTCAATGCTTAGACCAATGTTATGTAGTAATGCAATAAATCTAGCTGTAACACAGCTTTTTAATGAGATGTCTCCTTTACCCCATTTATCAGATAGTAGTAGGATTTAACCCATTCCTTTCTGTGACGCATTGATTTTGCAGAATGTTGCCAGACTTTACAATCTAGTACAGACATGCAGTTAATTGTACAGTATTTATTGATTTGTAGGTATAGGGTGAGACTTGAGACTAGTTACCCTTTCTTATTGTTGTACAGGTGTTTTCTGGAAACCCATTATCCAGACAGCTTTTTACTATGGGTAGGTCATCTCCCATAGTTGTGTAATGATAAAACAGTACCTTGTACTTAATCCCAAATAAAATATAATTAATTCTTACTGGAGAAAAATCAATCTTAATGTTTTTTCTTTTCTCCAGTAAGACATTTATAAAGTTTGAAGATTAAAATTACGGAAATACCCCTTATCTGTAAAACCTCAGGTCTCCATCATTCTAGATAACAGGTCACATGCTCCCATTTAATAAAGGGTGCATTAACCCATTTGCTTTAAACCAGCACTCCTTGTGGCCCTCACCCTCCTCCACTGCAGGAGGTCTCTAGAGGAAAGTATCAGCAGCAGCCATTAGGTGTTGCTCCACACCTCCGTCTAACCATTCTTAATTAACTAATTACTTAGCTAGCTACCTAGTTTAGGCAGCTGCAAGACCTTACATGGAACAAGGGATGGTAGCCCACCCTGCTCTCTTCCATTCACTCCAAATTTTACTGAGCAGTTCACAATTAAGAAGCATTACTTGCTGCAGCAACACAGTTTTCTCTGTAGTTTAACATTTCACCAGCCTAATACTGGTGAAATACAAATGATATTGAACCATTTAGACACCCATATCTTACACTGGTTAGTACTGTTAGAAATTGTCCCACTGACATAACTGGTTGACTCAGTAGAGCACTAAATCATGTTGAGTCATTTTCTAAATTCTTTGTGTTTGTAACCCAAAGGGCTGATGTAGTTACAAGATAAATGACAAGGTCAACACACATTCTGAACTCCTCCTTGAATTATGGCTCCATGCAGAACAAGAAAAAAAACTTATGTTGCTTTAAACTTGCAGAGAAGTAATGATCTATGCAGACACAAAGCTAGGCTCAGGCGCTTCTGGCTAAGGTGCATATTGCATACTTTTCACACTACCACTTCAGCTCCCATTCACCTAAATATTTGGAGGCATTGGGAGAAGTGGTTTTTCAGCCCAAACCAGCAAAGCAGCTGTTCCCATTAAGTGGGAACTGGAGTAGTGGGTTTAAAGTGGCAGCTAAATAAAGGCAGTGGAAAATATTAACCATGTGTAACATGGTTATGTAACATAAATGAAAGTAAAAAATCTGTTTTTGAAGCCTATATGATCCTCACTGATGACTGATAGGAGCAACCACAATGTAACTAATCTATATTGGTGTTGAATATAGGTGTTTTTTAGAATCAGGCGTTATGGATTGAGTGCTAGGTACATAATGGGTGGACTAGAAGACACATTAGGGACCCATTGTTAATTGTGCTTTTAAGTTTGATTTCATAGTAACCGTCTGAATTCATGTCATGCGCTATATATTGTATCAGTTTTTTGTATTACTGCATGTACAGATATACACAGTTAAAGACATATTAATGTTTTAAGGTTTGGAATCACAAATAAATGTATTTGTTTTTGTAGCACAGTGTCATCCCCAAAGATCAGTGATATAATATTGCAAAGTTCACCTTGCAGCAGGGCTACAATCTGAAACTGTACCCTATTTAGGGTACAAATAGCAACCTCATCTCTGTTATGTTCTTGTGGGAGGATTTTCACCATAAGGTCCAAGAAAATGTCCTACAAGCCAGATGCACCTCTAGGTGCTAAAGGAGGCATGGGTTAAAATTAGGAATGAATATCAGAATCCTTCATATCAAAGTCATGTGACTTGTGCCAGCACATTAGGAGGGAACTGCTTTCTGGCAGGCTGTTGTTTTTCCTTCTCGATGTAACTGAAGGAGTCACAGTGGGACATGGGTTTTTATTATTGAGTGTTGTTCTTAGATCTACCAGTCAGCTGTTATCTTGTGTTAGGGAGCTGTTATCTGGTTACCTTCCCATTGTTCTTTTGTTAGCCTGCTGGGTGGGGGAAAGAGAAGGGGTGATATCACTCCAACTTGCAGTACAGCAGTAAAGAATGATTGAAGTTTGCTCTTTTGAGAAATGGATTTCAATGCAGAATTCTTCTGGAACAGCACTATTAACTGATGCATTTTGAAAAATTTTTTTTTCCCATGACAGGATCCCTTTAAGCCAAATAACGAACCAAATCCTAATTTGCATATCCAAATTACTTGTTTTGTGATGAAAAGTCGTGTGCTTTCCCTTCCCCCCCTAATTTACATTTGCAGATTATGATTCAGATTCAGTTCCCCATAATAGCTCCAATCACTCACTGTTAGAATGCAAAAGACCTGCAAATGTTGAAGTCTATGATAAATCTAAAGATGAATAAAGTTTTATGAAATAAAAAGAATGTAATGCCATTGTCAATGTATGGTAGGTAGGTATTAAAGCAATGCTGAATTATACCCCAGTTCTGGGCCAAATGGGAGGTGTGTTCAAGACATTCTCCTCCCTTGTCTCCCCCACTCCTGCAATTATGTGCATAGATCATACCACTGTCTCGCATCACTGGTCTCTCAGCCAGCCTTGGAGGAGAAATTTTAGAAAGCCAAACTTGTAGTAGGCTGGTAACTGAAGTACATGCTTAAATTCCCTAGGGATATGCTTCTTCTGCATAATCCTAGTTTCTGTCCTGCATTCCTGCTTATATTTCCATTATCCGAAAACCCCCAAAAAAGTCCAGAGTATGCTGGATAACAGGTCCCATAACTGTATATAGGGAGTACCCATTAATACAGAAGCAGCAAATGATTTTTGGACATCTCTGCTACTACTAAAATTATATTTTGAGAACAGAAAATACAAGTATAGAATCTATTATCCAGAATACTTAGGACATGGGGTTTTGCTGATTAGGGATCTTCCTGTAACTGATCTCCCTATATTATGTCTGCTGGATCATTTAAACATTAAATGCTTCCAATAAGGATTAATAATATCTTAGTTTGGATCAAGTACTATGTACTGTTTTTTTATTACAGATAAAATACATTTATAAAATTATATTTTTTCGATTATAATAGAGTATATGGCAGATGAATTGAAAGTAATTTGGAGATTTTTGGATAATGATCTTTTGGATAAGAGATATCTGTACTATTAAACAGGTAAAAGAATAAAGAAGACAGTAGAATGGCATAGCACTGTCAAAATAATTGTACAGGTATAGGATCCGTTATCCGGAAACCCGTTATCCACAAATCTCCAAATTACAGAAAGGCCGTATTCCATAGGGGCAAATTCACTATAGAGCCCAACTTCGCCAGCGTCTTCTTTGCTCACATTGCAACATTTTGGCAGGCGTAGATTCGCTAATTCATTAAATGCAAAGTTGTGTCCATGGCCCTGAATGCTGGGGCAGTTGCGCTAGCGTTACCTCGGCAAGCAAAGTAAAGTTGCGCTAGCGTTGCCTAATTTACATACTGCGGGAAGTTAAAGTTCAATGGACGTATATGTTGCAGCAGCTACATTACATTACACAAGAACGGGAAACCTTAATAAAAGAAAATGGAGTTGTTATAATGCCCTACACATGTGTCCACTGTATAGTTTATGTTCCATATGTTAGTAAATGTAGGGGGGATTCTGGGTACCCCAAAAAAAATTTACGATCTTTTGCAGCCTATCACCCTGTAAAAAGGAAAAGACACCAATTTTTGACTAACTCCTATCTACTCTATTGCACTTCGCCTGGTTTGATGTGGAGAAGGCAAGTCTGGCGCAAGAGGTAACGTTCAGTAAAATCAACATCTTAGTGAATTTGCAGAGTTACATGATTAGAGTATTTGCCCGGCATTAGAGTGTGAAGCAACGCTAGCATACCTCTCCTTCGCTAGTGAAGGGGCGTCTGCGCTCATTAGTAAATCGGAGAAGTAACAAAATGACGTCACACTGGTGAATTTTCGCTAGCGTTAGTCACTTCACCCTTTAAATCTGCCCCATAAATTCCATTTCCTTTTTCTGTGTAATAATAAAACAGTTCCTTGTACTTGATCCCAATGAAGATATAATTAATCCTTATTGGAAGAAAAAACAGCCTATTGGGTTTATTTAATGTTTATATGATTTTCTAGTAGACTTAAGATATGAAGATCCACATTACAGAAAGATCCCTTATCCAGAAACCCTCTGGTCCTGAGCATTCTGGATAACAGTTCCCATACCTGTATAGACTATTTATAGTACTGGGTTTTGTGTTGGTAAGATATAACACTGAGTGGATGGAAGTATATCTATTACAGATAGATGCCACTCATTGCTTTCTAGGGCAGAACAACTGATGTAAAGAGACTTAGGGGTCTGTTTACTAAAGTGCGATAAATTTTACTTTAAGTTTCCACATGTTATCGCTGAGAATATTTTTCCACCAGAATATTCGCAGTGACTAAGTTTACTAAACAGCGATGTGCTCAGATTTCATTGCGATCACTTGCAGTAACTACGTTAGGGAACCAGCTTACGTTAGCTGTAATTTTAGCGAGTTGCGAATTTTCTGGCGACAAATTACGTTTGCAAATATTTATTCTAGAAAATAGTCTTGTTTTATGGTGTTAACAATGGTGTTAATTATGACAATGTTTACTGTGACATTTATGGCCAGAAATGCATCTTCAAAACTCATAAACTTTACTGACTGATGATTACACCATCCAACAACATTACCAGAGTGACACCAATCAAACATGTATGTATCATATAAACCCATACTTCATCCATCCACACACACACCCTTCTGCCAATAGAATCCTATGAACAACAAATCATACCAGTTATCTCTCTGTATCATTTAAATGTACAGTTTAATGAGAATTAATCTCCCATTGAGAGTTTTCTGGCCAAAAAATAAGTTAACGGCACTATATAGATGGCGGTAAAATGTTGTGAATATTCTAGCGTTAATATTGTCTTTCACAAATTTCGCTGTTTATTAAACCAGGTGTTAATGTGTACGTAGAGTTATTTTCAGCGGATGCGATAACTGGCGAACACACATTCTTGCTCAAGAAAATTCACTGATGTCAGATGCATTTTTGAGTTTCGACAGATCAGCTGTGAGCTATAGGATGACTGAATGGTCTGATGAAAATGCCTTTAAAGGTTCAAATAAAATCACGCATCCATCGACTGCTCTTGTTCTTGTCAGATATTGCAAAGACTGTCTGTGCCATATTGGCTTGCACAGACTTCAATTGGGGATGTTTTTAGGGTGTCACCCTTGTGCCCCAATTTACGGAAGTGACAAAATGCACACGGGTAAACATGAAATCACATCTACTAAAAGTCACTTTTTTTGCTGCAATACACCCTGTACCCTTATTTAAAAATGTATGCAATTATAGAGGATGGTCTTCCAAAAGCTGCTTCCCTAAGCACCTATATTTAAATACAGCCCTGTTCCCATTCCTTTTTTCATGTTTTGTCATGCACCTTTTTCCTGCTTCTGCCAACCTAATGATCACAAAGGGAAAGAAAAAGTAGAGATTCCAAAAGATAGTGTACACAGCTGCAGCACAGATACCACTTTTTTTACATTTTACCTTTCCTTCTCCTTTAGCTAAAACCACGCCCAGAAGGTTAAGTATTATGATCAAATACACATAAATTACCTAACCAGATCTAGACATGGGGGCAAATTCGAAGTATCGAAGTTGCATCAGCGTTAGCTTCACCGCACTTTGCCAGGCGTAGCTTCGCCAGCGGTACGCATATTCACTAAAATGCGAAGTTGCATTCAGGAAGGTGAATGGTAGTGAATTTGCGCTACCGTTACTTCATCAGGCAAAGCGAAGTTACGCTAGCGATGGCTAATTTGCATAAGGCACATAGTTTAAGTACAATGGACGTATATGTAGCAGCAAATACATTACACTACACAAGCCTGGGAAACCTTCATCAAATAAAATAGAGGGGTTCTATTGCCCTACACATGTGCCAACTGTTTAGTTTAGGTGCCATATGTTAGGAAATGCAGGGGGGAAGTAGGGTACCCCAAATTTTAAGATCTTTTTCAGATTCTATTGCATTGAACTTTGCCTTGTCTGACCTGGCGAAGTAAAGTCTGGCGCAAGAGGTAGCGTTCAGTAAAATGTGCATCTTAATGAATTCGCTTAGTTACGTCCCTTCATCAGTACACAACTTCGCCTAGCATAAGGCTGCGAAATAGCGATAGAGTCTGTCTACTTCACTAGCGAGGTTACTCCAGGGACCATTAGAAAATCTGTGAAATTCCAAAATTACGTCACGCTGGCAAATTTGCGCTAGCGTTAGCCACTTCACGCTTTAGTGAATTTCCCCCATGGACTTTAGTCTATATGTTTGGCCAAGGCTAAGATCAATACAATCAATACAGCATAAAAGTCTGTGCTCCATTCTCCCTCTCAAAGATTTATGATTTAGCCAAAATATGTAGAATTTTGTTTTGTTACACAAAGTAGGCATGAAGACATCATAAAACTACCAATAAAAAGTGAGCGACTAATATTATTCTGCTCCCACACGGAAGGTTGGTGTTTTTTGCTTTCTGATAACTATGCATAGCGTTTAAGGTCAAACTCATGGAAAGTGAAGCAGCTGCAGAATGCATTGACATTAAGGGGCAAATTTACTAAATTCACATGCATTCACATAAATGATTCGATTATTCGATCGAATTTTCAAAAAGATTTGAATTTGAATATGCAAATTAGGCTAATTCGACCAAATTCGACCATCAAATATTCAAATGATTCGAATATTCAGATTTCATTTTATACGAATATTCGACTATACGGTGGTCGAATACTTACCCTGTAAAAATTTTATTCAACCCCCTAGTTCACCAGATCAAAGCTACCGAGATAGGGGATCATTCCCTAAGATCGAATAGGAAAACTTTGATCGATCGTTAAAAATCGTTCGAAAATTCGAATCGAATTCGAAAAAGCCTGTGCAAACATCACAGCTCATCATATAATGCATTCTGCTCTAACTATAGTGTGTAGCCCATAGTTTCCTGTTGAGTCAACAATAATAGCTGCAGGAGTGTTGATTTCAACATATGAAGGTCACTGTAAAGAACAAATTGGTCTGTTAGTATTTAACCAAGTCTTACTTTATACAATCTGCTTAACAAAGGATTTAATATTTTATAATTTTTAATCATGTACTTCACACCAATATTTATATTATTATAAAGTTACACTGGATTTGTTATTATATGTAAACAGAAAACAATCACACGTTGACGTCCTCCTACTATACATTTGAGCCATGGGGTTTTTATATTATGGGGCAGATTTATCAAGGGTCGGATTCGAGGGTTAAAAAACGCTCGACCATCGAATTTTTGCCGAATTTTACCGCCATTCGAATAATCGATTTCAACCATTCGATCAAATTTTTTTTATTCGATAAAAAAAAGCTTAAAAAATCCTATGGGAGCTTCCCATAGGGTTTAATAGCAATTTGGTAGGTTTAATCTGGCGAACTAGGCAGTTGAGCAAGTAATTAGACTGCCGAATATTCAAATAGAATTTTATTCGAAGTATTCGAATCATTCCATTCGATCGAATTTTTTAAATTTGATGGTCGAAGTGTCCTTCAAAAACAATCGGAAATTTGAATTAGGATCTTTTTGAAAATTCGATCGAATTTCGAATCATTCATGTGGATTTGATAAATCTGCCCCTACCTGTCTGAATATAAAACAGCAGATGTGTCTGAACCGTATAGTCTGAATTTGGAAGCCAGTGCTAAAGGATAAGCAAGCATTTAATGCACAAATATCTCTTATAAATAGTAACAAATGGTGTCATACTTGAGATAGCAGAAATCATTTCTGTTGTTTTCAACAGAGAGAAAGGAGAGAGAGAAGGAGAGAGTTAGAGGGAAAGATAGAGAGAGAGGATTTTATTCATTGCTGACAATGAACTAGTTGTTTATATTACATGCACCACACTTCAGTGGGGCTCATTAACACTGGGCACATTTGTCTGTGGGCAGTAACCCACAGCAACCAATCGTTATTGGCTTTTTTCAGCCAGCTGCAGGTTGACAATGAATGCACAATTAGACGCTTGCTATGGGTTGCTGCCCATGGACAAATTTGCCCATTGTTGATAAATAGTGATGGGTGAAAAAACGAGCGCATTTACAGTGAAATTCGAAAAATGGCAAAAAAATTGAGAAACACATTAAAGTCAATGGGCGTCAAAATTATTTAGATGCCTGTCAATTTTGACACCTGCGACAATTTCTATACACGCGCCTATCTTGTCCAAATGCATTAAAGTCAATGAGCGTCAGAATAATTTTGAATCGCGACAATTTTACCGTGTGCCCAAATTTTTTTGACGCATCATTTTTGCTGCAGTTTCACAAACTTATTCTCCAGCGGTGAAACTCGGAAATTTGCTGCAAATTTACACCTGCTGAATTTATTCATCCATCACTATCTATAAATAATCACTTGTGTGTTTTTTTTAACAAACATAAAGACAGATGAAGGTGGAATGGATACAAAAGACACCTTAAAAGGAAATCTTTACATATTTACATACAATTATTACAACGCAACCCTTAATGCTACGTGTCCGTGTGTTATAGAATTACAGTTCCTTTAACCTTCATGTTTCATTTAGGAAAGTGGTTAGAAGAAGTGGAGAGAATTAAGGTTTTCAATCCTTATTAACCAAATGACAAAATATTATTGTATCCTGATGGATATTTTTTGTTGTTCTATGTATTTTTCAGTTTGGTGTATTCTTTGTGTGTCAGGAAATGTAAAATATATAGCACCAGTGGCCTGGAGAACAGGGGGGGCCCAGACTGCAGGATCTGCGTCCTCTATAATTCTAGGAAATGCCTTCTCCATAGCCTCTTTCTTACCTTCTTCGATGCAAGTGGCTGGGAATCAGTCACAAGCTACTGGGCGGGTGTTGGGAGGACTGGGTAGGGGCTGTTGTGTGTCTGGGTCCCTGTGTCTGGGCAATATTGTTACGCTGCTGAATGGCACTGATCATACCAGTGCCATATATTCCACTTCTCTGGATTCTCTTTGATCAATGTCAGATAAATGAGATGGTTAAGGTTATGGAATCCTAATAAAATAGCCTTTAACCATATTGACGTGAAGGGGTTGGTCTGCTCATTAACCATTTAATACAGCGGTTACAAAAGTCTGCCAAATAAAGCATTCTGTATTCGCTTCTCAAGCTTTGGGTCCTGTAAAACACTACAGAGCTTCATACAAACGCGACTAAAAGCACATTCTTTATACACTGTTGTGGCAGACTGTCCAAGTGGAAGATTGTAAATCAGTCCGTGGAGCAGCAGGTGGAGCTCCAACAAGGTGCAAGACTTTTATGGATACTGCTGTCACAGCATATCTCTTGAATTGCGGATTGCACAGCAAAGGACCATACTAAACATCATGCCAAAGATCTGGATAAAAATACACAAAGAGATAAAAGTCAATAATGGTAAATAGATCTTCACTTACATATGCAAACAAAGTTAAGCATGAGATGTGATGCATTTTGCATGATTATTTTAAAGAATGAGACACTAAGATCACCTGTCCTATAATTGCCATTTTTTATTTTTTAAAAGACAGCAAAAAAAAGTGTATATTGTGCAATATTATAGTTATGATAAGTTGATCCAAAAGAAAAATGTTCCAGGAGGCACTCTGGATAAGTATAAAGAGGTATCTTTATTGTATCATGGTGGGTAACATCATAGCCTTACGCGTTTCGGGAACACATTCCCTTGGTCATAGAGATAGGCATATAATAAGTCGATGACCAATTTGTCTGAAGCCCTTTTGCCACCCATCCTACTGGGAACAGATGTTAGAAACCTTGTTATTAAATCACCCATCAAAGCCATCTGGACATTGCAACAACCAAATGCATTTGACACGTTCTGAATTTTTACAGCACTGACTATAGACCCAACAATCATAAGTGAAAGACCCCTGTTGACACCCAACCCAGAGAGTTTTACGAAGGCTGAACTCAAGTTCTGACCAACTCATATTGCTATGTAACAAGATGGGATCTGCATATGAAGAAAGGGAACTATGTATAAAGTTACTACATTTCCAGCCAGCTGTCATCAAGCTGTAAGTTGCTTATACAGTAACCTTGTACTGTATGGGATTTCCTTAGCATCACTGTAAAATATCATGTAATATAAAACTAGAGCTAGAACAGCTGCTGGAATGACAGATTGATGACTGAAACACTGATGCCCCAACGATCTTTGTAAATTTAAAGGGACAGTATACATCAGCTTGTGCGGAACATACTTTTTTGTCCTATCTAACACAAGTAACTCAAAACAACTGGACTTGCTGAGAAATTTTAATGAAGACGTTTCACTGCTCATCCAAGCAGCTTCTTCAGTTCAACTGACTGGCTTAGGGAAGTTCTCGGTATATAGACTCTTCCAACAATCCAATCACCGGCACATTGTAAGTCTTCAAAGAGGTGACATCTAAATGCCTATATCTATATATGTCTATATGCCGAGAACTACCCTACACCAGTCAGTTGAACTGAAGAAGCTGCTCAGATGAGAAGTGAAACGTCTTCATTAAAATTTCTCAGCAAGTCCAGTTGTTTTGAGTTACTTATGTTATATATACCATGACCTGGATGAATGAGAGTCTTCATAGTCATATTTTTTTGTCCTATTGTTTTACTTAAGAAATATCTATGGTTTCTTTCATTTCTGGCAAGATTCTGAAGCTAGTTGTACTATAACCCATCTTCCATTTCCTATAGTTTTAGTATAATACTTACTGTAATTTCTGGTCCCATACAAGAGGTTTAAAACTAATTACTAGGAGGTAATAAAACGAATTACCAGTGTACTGAGAAGCCCACTATAATGAGCTGTGCAAAGACTGCTGCTTAGATAATGAAGTGGTTTGTAAGGGCAAAGGCGCATGAAGCATAAGGAACGCTTCTCTACACCTGCATATTTAAATGAAGTGAACAGAAGAAACATCTCTATCTGTGTTTAAAAGTACAGCTTCAGCCTGCTACGCAGAGCAGGGATTGGCCTAAAAATGCCTGTTTTCACATTTTCCAGTCCGATCCCTTCTTCACTCCATGGGGCAAATTCACTAACGTGTGGAGATTCGCCGCACTTCGCCAGGCGTAGTTTGTCCAGGGCACCACTAATTCACTAAAATGCAAAATTGCGCTCAGGGAGGTGAAAGGTAGCGAAGTTGCGCTACTGTTAATTCATCAAACAAAGTGAAATTATGCTAGCGATGCCAAATTTGCATAGGGCGCAAAGTTAAAGTATAATGGACGTATATGCTGCAACAACTACATTACATTACACGAGTCCAGGAATCCTTTATAAAATAAAGTTTATTGCCCTACACATGTGCCCACTGTATAGGTGAGTTGCCATAGGAAATGTAGGGGGGAAGCTGGGTACCCCAAAAAAATATACAATCTTTTTCAACCTATCACCCTTAAAAAAGTAAAAGACACCAGCTTTTTTGGGAACTAGAAAAATTTCTAACTATTTTTTGAGAAATTTTAACTCCTCCTACAGTAGTATTGAACTCACCTGGTCTGACCTGTCGAAGTAAAGTCTGGCGCAAGAGGTAACGTTCAGTAAAATGTGCAAATTAGTGGATTAGTGTAGTTACGTCCCTTCGCAAGAGCACAACTTCGCCTGGCGTTAGAATGCGAAGCAGCGCCATTATTAAATCAGCGAAGTGGAAAAATTATGACACGCTAGCAAATTTTCGCTAGAGTTATTCATTTTGCCCATTAGTGAATCTGCCCCCATGTATCTGCATGCAGGCAGATGCTGTACTTTCAAATAGTGATAAACAATTTTTTTACCAGCAATGGATTCGCAGCAAAAAAAAAGTCGTCGAGACAAAAATGCTACAGAGACAAAAAAAAAGTTGCCATAACAAAAAACGGCCATTGACTTTAATGCATTTGGACACAAAAACTCACAGAGGCAAAAAAGTCGCCATAACAAAAAACACCCATTGACTTTAATGCATTTGTAGTAGGGATGCACTGAATCCATTATTTGGATTCTGCCGAACCCCCGAATCCTTCCTGAAAGATACGGCCGAATACCGAACTGAATCCGAACCCTAATTTGCATTTGTGAATCTGAATCCTGCTGAAAAAGGCCGAATTCTGGCCGAATCCTGAACTGAATCCTGGATTCGGTGCATCCCTAATTTGTAGCCAGAAAAATTGTGTGTAAAAAACTTTTGGTTGTCTATTGATTACAATGCGTTTCACAAATTTTTCGGCAAACGGAAACAGGACATATTCTCACATTTTTAAATGCAGTTAGAGGAAGTAGCTGATTTGAGTTGATCTGCTTCATTAAAATCCACAGGCAAAGAAAAAGCATTGCTCAAGCTTCTTGTGGCCTTGACCTATAGGTAGATAGGGTGCACTGAACAAATTGCCCTGTTTATAAAGGAAGGGGGAGGTCAGCTCAGTGGTCAACCTATAGGGGTGGTCCACCTTTCAGTTAAGTTTTAGTATGTTACAGAATGGCCAATCCTAAGCAACTTTGGTTGCCTTCTTCTTCTGACTCTTTTCAGCTTTCAAATGGGGGGTCACTGACCCCATCTATAAACAATTGCTCTGTAAGGCTACACTTGTATTGTTGTTGCTACTTTTTATTACTTATCATTCTATTCACAACCTCTGATATTCATTTTCCAGTCTATTATTCAAATCAGTGCATGGTTGTTAGGGCAAACTGGAGAGCTGCTGAATAAACAGCCAAATAAAACAAAAAACGCAAACAATAAAACAATGAAAACCAACTACATCATACTAAAAGTTAACTCAAAAGTGGACAACCCCTTCAAATTAGTGCTTTATAATGGCAAAAAATAGGAAAATACAGATTTTTCAAAAATTAAAACAAAATGCAGAATGTCATTTCAAAACAAAACCTACTTAATGTGCTGATTTTTGGCAAAGGTGTGTTCTGATGCCTACAGCATCAAAGGTGATCTTATAAACCTCCAGTTAGGACTACTGTATATTAAAGGGGTTGTTCACCTTCTGAACACTTTTTTCAGATCAGATGTTTTCAGATTGTTCCCTAGAAATAAAGACTTTCTTCAATTACTTTTCATTATTTATTTCTTACTGTTTTTCCAAAGTCTAAGTTTAAGGCTGAATGTTCATGTCAGTGGTGTTTGAGTCTGGCAGCTCAGTAATTCAGGTGCAGATTCTGAACTGTTACAATTTTTCAACATTTAGTCAATACATTTCTCAGCAGCATCTCTGGAGTATTAGCAACTATTGTATCAGTTCTAACAGCTGCCTGTAATGAAATCCAGAGATTCTGCTCAGCAGGGACAACGATATGAAATGTATCCATTAAATGTATCAATTTAAAACAGAGCTAATTCTGACCAAGTGCACACCTAAGGATCACTATTTTCTTTTTCACACGTGAATTCTGACCCAACCTGGAGCTGATGACCAAGCACTGATGAGAATGAGGGAGCTTGGGTCACTAGGGGGAACTATTGCTCCATGACCATGCTTTTACTGGCCCATAGATACAAATGCAGTGGAGTAAATCTCCTTCAGATTTTTTACTTCAAAGCAATGGCCCCTGTCTGGTAATAAGAAAGAATGCAATTCAGCAGCAGGGAATACAGAGAATCGATCTAAGCTTAGTTCTGACAACAGACTGGTGAATAAGTCCCTAATATAACTGCTTAAAATTGCTTTAAAGCTCAGGTATACTATACACACTCCATTTAGTGTTACAGAACTGGTTCAAGAGCTTGCATGATACTTACAGTAATTCCAGCAGTAGCAATTGCGAGTATTCCAACTATATGGAAATAGTAGTTCAATGTCTTCTCAATCTCTATGAGACAGTTCTGAAAAATGTCAAACATATTGTTAATTGTAAGAACTAAATATAACGTGTTAATCGTTTGTGCTTTCTGGATTACAGCACTAGTTCCAGCCCATTTGAATATGTTTTCTTTTATTCATTTACCATCCTGAGCTGATAGAGATGGATAGAGGGGGCTCAGGAACTAAATATACTACACTCAGGTACTGCAGTTGTTTGTACATTGATTACTGGGAATACAAGCAAAACATTATTAACAACGCCATAATGCTAACAATAACAATACACGTTCTTGGTATTAATCAATTCATATGGAAAATTCCACTGTGCAGAGC
>CM044433.1:50555452-50586115 GCA_024363595.1 Xenopus borealis | reverse complement strand
TAGTTTTGCCACCAATATGGATTTATGCAGCTCACTTGCAAGGTACTGTTTTATTATTGCAGAGATAAAAAATGATATGCTTACAAATATGGGAGACAATTATTTTGTAATTTGGAGCTTTTCTGTATATCAGCTTTCCAGATAGGAGATCCCATATCTGTACAACCAAAGAGAGAGCTTTCAAGTTTCCACCCTCAGAGCTATCAGCTCATCCAAATTTTCCAGCTCATCCAACTTTTCCGGTAATTTACTCACCTATATGGGAAGGAGCTTGGGGTGTAACAGGGTGTAAAAACCCAGTGAAAAACACCTTCATGCCTTGCATATGTTAAACTGTGGTGGGATCTGTTTTCAACCTTTGATAATTTAATCTGATGATCTTGCTGCAAGAGTGGGTGTACCTCATATGACTAGTTTTAAAAATGTATTCAGGTTTTGAGAACAACGTACTTTTCCTACAGAAACATACATTCCACACGTTCTCTATACACATTCAGTCCACCATTGCTCTGTGCCACACAGCTCCACGGTGTATCTTCCAGGAATGTGCAGCAGAGGTTTTTCCACAGCTTGAAGGAAGATAAACGTCTCTGCCTAAACTATGCACATTTGTCTTTTATAGCTCTGAGCTAAGCCATACTTGGTCATCAAATATTGTTGCTATTAACTTTCCTTCTACTGAATAATACTCTAATAAACCATGCTCAACATTAGCCTTTTCCTAAACTTGTCTTATATTATAGGCCAGTGAGCGTGAGCATACTGAGACCCCAGCAGCACATGCTCACTTCTGTTGCTTTGGAAATATCCCTAGTACTGGTTTCAATATTTGTATTGAAATTTTAGAACATACAGTCATAAATATGACATATCTTGTTAAAAACATTCTTATGAAATATTCGCTTCCTTTAAGGATATATGCAGTGCATTTGAGTCCTTGTAACTAATAAACTTTACGTATTATTTTATTTGTAGATATGTCTACTATATTAAGGGATACTAATGTGAAGTTCTATCGCTTGGAAACATCCCTAGTACTAAAGGGTGGGTTAACTTAAGGGCATAGTCATGGAGTTTAAGACTTTATGGGGCAAATTCACTAACCTGTGAACTTGCGCTAGCGAGGGCTTCGCTATCATTCGCCACACTTCGCCAGGCGTAATTTCGCTAGTGCTACGCAAATTCGCTAAAATGTGAATTTGCGCTCAGGATGGTGACCGTTAGCAAAGTTGCACTACCATTCCTTCGCCAGGCGAAGGAATTGCATTTACGCTAGTGATGCCTCATTTGAATACGGTGCAAAGTTAAAAGTATAATAGAAGTATATGCTACAGCCACTACATTACACTACACAAGCCCATGAAACCTTTAATAAATAAAGTTGTCCTATTGCCCTAAATATGTGGCCACTGTATAGTAGAGTTGCCATATGTTAAGAAATGTAGGGGGGTAACCCCCAAACAAATTATGCTATTTTTCAGACTATCACCCTAAGAAAAGAAAGACGCCAGCATTTTTTGAGGATTTAGAAAAAAATTTCTTTTTCCAACTCATATCTATTGTATTGAAGCAAGGAAGCTGATTATAAGCATCACCCACTGTATTGGAAACATTTTCACCACTCAGGTCAAACAATACAATGATTTTGAGATTTCTGATCAGTCTTACCAAACTCATGAAATGTTGTGATATGTGATATTTTGCATGAAAAAAGCACATAAGAAAAGATGACACCTAAAACCTATAAAAGTCAATGCAAAGTGTATCTTCACCATTCAAGTTAAAAGTCTAATTTTTGTGTTTTTCAATCACGAAACAAATGAAAAAAAATTTGCTGGAAAAGATTGTGCATAGGCTTGCAGGCAATGATCATACAAATAATTGAGTTGGAGAATTGATTATTGGAGTTTTCTTCAAGATGCCACCTAACTCCTCAAATGGCTGAAAACTGCACTTAATTCTGGGATTCGAAAAAATTACAGAGAATGTTTTTTCAGCTTAATTTATGTGAAATAACCCATTCAAAATCTTTCTTTGATACAGCCAGATATGAGGAAATTTGAGATTAGTACATTGATGTTAGGGAGATTACTCAATTAAGCAATACGTATGTGACAACGCGATTCTTGATTATTTAGTTGAACTGTCAAAAAAAAAAGTTTTAAAGGGCAAGGAAAGGCAAAGAAATAAAATCCCATTTTTACTTTCTTTAATGAAAAAAAAATCTATCTCCAATATACTTTAATTTAAATATGTGAACCGTTTTTACAAGAAACCTGACTGTATGCAGTGAAATTCTCCCTTCATTTAGTGCTGTGGGTAGGAATTGTCAGACGGTCCCTAACTTCTGGCAGGGAAACAATCATACTTATAAACAGCAGGGGAAGCCCCTGCCTTACTTACCAGCCATGCAGAACTCAAACAGCTTTGTTTTTTGATCATTTATGATGATCCCTAAGCAGCACAGACCATACTATATGTAGTCTCGTCTTGCAAAGATGTATAACAAAGTTACAAGATGACAGCCCCCTGTGGCCAACTTTGAAAGCATAAATCATTTGTTTGATTAGGCTTGTGGTGCAGTAAGTTCATGTTTATGTTTAGTATACAAAATAAAGCATTTATAGCCTTATCCTATTTTACACTTTCCTTGCCCGTTAAATCTTGTGAAATGCTTAATGCAATTTCTGTACACTATTCCTGCCTAACTGAACTAGATGTTTTATAATATGATTGACTTTTAGGGTTGCCACCTTTGAAATTGTTTTTTTACCGGCAGTGGTGGGGGGCGGGAAGAAAGGGGCGTGTTGTGACATAAAAAGGGTGGAGCCACGACACAACCCTGGGGAAAAAAAAGTTTTTAGTGGGTTGGGGGCCTTTAATAGGGGTATTACAGACCGGCAGCTACATTACCGGTAATTTTGTAATACTGGCCCGGCCTTGGCCAGTTTTTACCGGCTAAGCCAGTAAAATACCAGCCGGGCGGCAACCCTATTGACTTTATGAATTATGGTCTTGTGAAGTTTGGAATGTGTAACATTGATTGAAGTTAATGCACCAAGTAATTTGTTAATGCACATTTGTTAACCTAACTAAAGAAGCACAACCTTCCATTTAGGAAAATATTATATCATACCTTTTTTAACATATAAAAAAAGTATAGTTTGAAAGTAACAGAGGTAGAATAAATTGAAAAACTACAACAAAAGTACTTGTCATGATAATCACCCTCTTACACATACTGTACAGCTGCTTCCAAACAGAGAAGCTTACTTAGTAGATCATTACTACACATTATTCAGAGCTTTTTTTTTTATACTTACTTATTACAGAAAACCTCTTCTTGCAGCTGCACATCTACAAAAATTGACGAAATAACATGTTGCATTGTGTGATGTGTAGGGTCGGACTGGGTTAAGGGGGTTTATTAAAGGTCGAGTGGTGTTTTTCCAAAAAGAAATGAGTTTTCAAGGGCAGTTTCAGTAAAAATTTTATTTTTTAGGATTAAAAAAAACTTTTTTGAGATGTAATATGCCCCAAAGATGCAAAAAGGTTGAATCTGAATATACTCCAGCTAAATCCTGTATAGCATACACAGGCACAGTAGGGAACATGCAGGTAAGCAGAGTATTGCACACACAGGGAGCATAGGTCAGGCAGAGTATAGCACACACAAGTAGCGTAGGGCAATCAGAGTAGGGCACATGCAGGTAAGCAGAGTATGTCACACACAGGCAGGCAGAAAATGGCACACATGGGGGGTATAGATAAGGCACACATATAGGGTAGGGCAGGCAGAGTAAGGCACATGTTGGTTCTGGCAAATGCCAGAGGGGCTGCTGTAAGTTGCCATAAAAAGTGACTATTAAGTGGGCTGGTGGAGTCTGTTTGGGCCTCTGTTTAGTAGGAATGGCAGGGCCAATTTTGAATCCCAGTCCAGTCCTACTGGTGCCCCTATATCAGTTTGTGAAAAGGTGAACATCGTGGGCACTTACAGTCTGAGTCTGAGATGTGAACATTACTGGGCTTTAGGGTGTGAGCAATAGAGGTAACATGATGTATGATCATGTGACTGCTAAGGTTGCTACCTGGTCAGTTTTTTACTGGCTTGGCAGGCTTAAAATGATGCTTGATACAGATGCAGTCACTTGGATTTGTAAGTTAAATGCGTCATGACTTAACTCATCTATCCCATTTATCCCACTTAGCACAGAATATTGTGTCACAGCATCCCATCCAATTAAAGAGTTCACCATTGAAAACAATGGTGCTTTGGTATGCTAATGAAAAGGTTAAATGCATTAAATGAGTTAAGATAACTTTAGATAACACAGTTTCTTCAATTAGCCCTGAGTCATGACGCATTTAACTTACAAATCCAAGTGATCTGTATCTATGTTATTCTTAGAGACAAATATAATATAACAAATGCTCTTATTTTTTATTAGAAAAGGTGGCAGCTCTAGTGACTACCTCATGTTTGCCTCTTCTGAACGTAATAGTGTCTAAAATAAGATTACTACAGTAGCTGAAGTGATTGAGCCTTTTTTAGGACCCCTAAAAACTAAAGTGAGGGCCCTACTTGACCTATTATTAATTTTTAATGCATATGCCCAGACTCGGACTGGCAATCTGTGGGTTCTGGCAAATGCCAGAGGGGCTGCCACAAGATGCCATAGAAAGTGACAATTTAGTGGGCTGGTTGGGAGCTGAGTGGGCCTCTCTGTACTTGGAATGGCAGGACCTATTTTGACTCCCAGTCCTGCCCTGCATATGGCAGTCCCCTGTGAGGCTGGGGATTTTATTGTGTGTGTGTGTGTGTGGGGGGGGGTGTAATAAAGTGTTTTGGTATAAAAATCAGCCAACACACCCAGCTATCAAAGCAGATAGATTGTCACATCATTACAGCAGCTTGGATACATGCCCTTGGATAAGAAACAAAGCATACGTTTTTACTGATAGCTATCTCAACATCTCTAGAATAATATAAACATATAAGTATATGCAAGCTCACAGTGTCATTACTAGACTGAAACCCAAATATTTTCTACTGAAATCCAGCTGTGATCAAACTGAAAATAGCCTGTGTTTTATATGGCAATTAGGTAGCTGGATATCATATCCTCAGAACAATTATGTAATAAGAGTGGTTTTGACTTCTGATAAATACTTACAGGCTCTGAAGTATTTGACAGAGAAACATCTAGTCATAAAAAGCTTGTTTGTTTATCTTTCCTGCTAAAATAATACCATAAATGAGCACAATGAATGCTATTATTATATACACAACATGAATATTTCATAAGAAAAAAAGGATGAAATCGTAAACAAATACACATAAATGAGCAGGAAGCGTGTTTTTATTATGGACATTAAAGGGGTTCTTCACCTTTAGGATGATGTAGAGATTGATATACTGAGACAATTTGCAATTGGTTTTTGAGTTATTTAGCTTTTTGCTCAGCAGCTCTGCAGTTTGCAATTGCCAACAAATCCTAACAACCATGCATTGATTTAAACGAGAGATCGACATACAAATGGGAGAAGGCCTGAATAGAAATATGATTAATAAAAAGTAGCAGTAACAATACATTTGTAGCCTTTTAAAGCATTTGTTGTTTAAATGGGGTTAGGGACCCCTATTTGAAATGTTGGAGAGAATCAGAAGAAGAAAGCAATTCATTCAAAAACTATTAATAATGAAGACCAATTGAAAAGTATCTTAGAACGGGTCTAAGATTCCATTCTTAGTTAACTTGAAGATGAACCTCCCCTTTAAATAATAATGCAATCCTTAAAGTGGACCCGTCACCCCAAAAAAGTATTCAAAATCCTATTTTATCACATTAGTCAAGCAAAATGAACATTAATTACACTATATAAATTATTTTAATCTTGTTTTCTTCAGTCTGGGAATTCATAATTATAGCAAGTAGGCAGGAGCCATTTTGTGAACACTGTTACTAAGGCAAGACTTGCATCATCTCAGAATCTAATCTCAGAATGTCTATCTCCATGTCCTGGCTACACAATTAAATGGTTAAGAGAACTGGGGGAATGTGTGGGGAGCAGTGGCATCTAGGAAGTGCTGAATGGAAAGTGAAAGTACTTATCTGCCCCACCTCTATGCCTAAGGCATAGAGGAGGGGCAGACAATATTTGATTGACAGCTGAGATTTTTAAATGAGCTTAAAACAGCTATGAATGCTTTAATAAAAATTTGAAATTAGATTTCATGTTTAATTTGAAAAGGACTTTTATTATACAGATTTTTGTGTCTAGGTGACAGGTCCACTTTAAACATACACATAAACAAATAAAACTAATAAAACCAAAGGAGCAGCCCCGATTGAACTACATTATTTTGACTGGTGCGATATAGATGTCAGTACTAATAGCGCTTTTGCTACTCTTTTACGGTATGATCTGTTTTATAAGGGTGGGATTACAAATGGCAGCTATTGAACGTGGAGGTGCCAAATTTTAGGGGAAAGCTCACTAGCAAATAACCCAGCTGGTGCAGTTTTCTGCTCTAAGGAACTCCAGATTGAGGTATCAGGTAAGTCAGTACAATCTTTTTTGTGGAGGTGCATAAACATTTGGCACCTTCCTTGGATTGGAGCTTTTTCTCCATCCTACCTCCCAATTGACAGTATGATACAGAGTGATAAGAGCTGCAGTTATTTGTTTTCTGATGCCCCATCAGAAAACACAAAGAAAGAGTAACCTCTTCTGCTCAACTACAAGTCTTCCATTCACTGTAACAGAGGTGTGTTCCATAACTACAAGTTATTAGCACCTGTGGCACACCACAATACAAATGGGAGCTACCTACTTAACTTGCCTGCAGCATTCCATATGTCAATATCTCTTTATCATCACTTGCAGTTCTGTTGGTCTGCACAGACAGGACTTAATGAGAGCAAGCAATATACTGTCTAACTATAATTTTGAGGTCTGGAGAAAGGCAGGCTATTTAGTATTGTGCTTTATCTAACAGAAGTATAATATTATGCATAACCCCCAAAGTTTGCTGTCATGTAGGACCAGACTATACATATAAAGTAGAAAATCAGATGGCACACACTATGACAATTGTGCAAAATTTTCATAATTAATTGAGATCTCCGCACAAATAGTCAGACAATACAGCACAGAGAGGGAATCCCAGTACAGCGAATTGCTGAATAAGGGCTGGTTGGAACAATACTGCCGAATAGGTAAATAGTAGTGGGGCTTAGTTATGTTTTCTTTGGGGGGGGGGTGGAGTTTTTAATAGGGAAAAAAGATTAATATATAGGAAAGCAGGTATTGGTTGGCAGGTTGGAATTCACCAAGTCCCAAGTTTGCAAGTTTGGACTTTGTTGGTTGTTGGCTTAGAGAGAGAAGGCACGAGCGGGTGGTGGCGGGTACGATTGGCATGCACCTAATTTGGGACCATAAGTTGCTGAGTATTGTCTAACAGTTTATATGTATTATTATAACACTACAAATTATTTATAATTATGGTTATGCTTTGTTAATACTTATGTCTTGTAATAAAGCTGTGGCCAAAGATTCCAATGTACAGTAAGTGTATGAGTTCATTATTTCTAGGTCAGTTGTTGGGGAAAGGAGGCAGGTATTTGGCCCTGCCTATGTCATATCAAGTGCCATAATCAGTTACATTATGAAGTAAATATACATTTTATATTTCTCTAATTATATAATTACAAAATATGCAGTGATGTTTTCAAATATAAGAATACAAAAGAGCATAATTCTGATTACCTCATACCATGCAGCTAAAATCTGCATCACTAACTCCACTACATCAGCGACAGTGAAAAGGTTAATTGTGTCTTCAGCTTCTGTTTCCTGGAAAAGGGCCAATAAAATACAGAAGGCGCCATCTCCTCTGAATGCCAGATGCATGCAACTTGCCTGTTTAAGGTCATCTTGATTTACAGTGAAACAGACAGTGAAATTAGCAAACAAACTATAGATATTGTGGTGGGCAAAGTTGCACAGGCTAGAGAGCATTGATGGAACATTAAGCATCATATTGCACACTAATAAGGCTCTCAGCATACTGCATTACTTGGACATTACATTTAATGGACCTTATGGAGCTTAATGCATTTGCACATATATACAATCTAAAAATAGATTTTTTTTCAGTATTTATAAAATCTATACCTATAACTTGGACAAAATGCACATTTATCCAGCATATGACAAACTCTTCAAAAACAGCAACTGTATCATATGTATACTGTATAGCAGTGATTTAGAATTATGAGGGGGCAAATTTACTATTATTCCCCATAATTAGCTCGACCAAATTCGCAAATTCGAGTATCCGACTATCGAATGCTTATCGAATTGTTTTAGGCTATCATTTTACACAATATCTGATTTCTCAATGAATTTGTACGATCGGATACTGATCGCTCGATTTCACAAACAAATCGTGAAATTTCCTTCTAGACTCCAAAAAATTCGTACGTTTCGAACGATCGGACGCCAAGATCGTATGAATGGTATTCGAGCAGGACTTAGTCTCTGAAGCCTATGGGGAGCTTCCCATAGGCTTCTATTGCAATTCGGTAGGTGCAATCTGGCGAAGTAGGCAGTCGAATAACTTTAAAATTTGATCGGATGATCGAATATCCAATCATTCGATCTATTCGATATTCGAAGATCGAAGAGGCCAAAGTTCACTTTACGATTTCACGAAAAATTTGTACGATTGGTATTCGATCGAATTGGATCGAACTTCGATCATTTCACATGAAATTCGTAAATTTGCCTCTTGGTGTCTATGTAAGAATCACTGCTGCTAGAGCCAGAGACACTGCAAGACTGAACAGTTACAAAAATGGCTGCCATGTGAATAAGAGTTTGGCATAAAGAGTCTCAACTTGCATCAGACAATTTACATTTGTGTTTCTTTCCATTGCCAGGCTAAAAGGTATTTGATTTTCAGCGTAATTTGTTTGTTCTCTTTGCACACTCTGCTCCTCCCCCTTCACTTCCCCTTCCTGTGTCCATGACCTGTTACTCCAGTCCCAGTTTTGACAGTTCAACCCACAGTCCTGGATTGTTACTGAATTGTCCCAGCTTACTCTCTGATCTCCTGCACTGAACAGTCAGAAAAAGATACATTTCTAAAACTGAGGCTTTTGGCTGAGAGCCCAACATGGCAGGTGCACTTAGATACATTTGTAACAATTTAAGTACAGCAAGAAACAATTAAGTAACTATTTAAGATAAACATGTCTCTTGGGGAAACTGTGACTTGCAGCTTAAAACTGTAATAACACACAAACCTGAACCCTAAACCTCCCAGAAATGTGGAACTTTCCATAACCTGCCAACGTTTGTAAAATGGATGTAGTATTTAGGGGGTGAGGATGTTTTTTTTCCTCTTTGTTCTGTTTTCCAAATTTTGGTATGGCTAAACAATAAAGCATATTAAAATGATCATTTAACATTCCCACAGTAACGGATGGAGCAATATTACACTTTGCAAACAAAACTTTTCTCTGTCTTCACCTGCTGGTCGCCTCCATTAAACACCCCTGAATGTCCAGCCCACTTCTGACTGGTTAACCCCATGGTGTCTCTTAAACAAGTAGCTTCTTTAAAACCTAAAGAATATATATAGGGATATATGCCGGCCATCTACCAGACATCCTCTCCAGCTTGTACACCATGTATTGATTTGAACAAGAGACTGGGATATGGATAGAAGAGGACCTGAATAGAAAGATAATATAAAGTAGCAATAAATAAATTTGTAGCTTTACTGAGCATTTGTTTTTAGATGGGGGTAAATTACCCTCTAAGATATCCTTTAATAATTAGTATGTAATAGAATGTCCTATTTCTAGCAGCTTTGCAATTGGTCTTCATTATTTGTTTTTAGTTTTTGAATTATTTGACTTCCTGTTCTACAACTTTTTCAGCTTTCAAATGGTGGCCACTACCTCTGACAGCCAACAAAAACTTGCTCTTATCTTTCTATTCAGTCTCTCTGCTCATCTAATTCAGTGAACAACCCCTTTAAGAGAAGACCTGGATTACAGAGCTGTTTTTCTGAAATATGAAAATTGAGGAAAACAATACATTTTACAAGAATTTAAAAAAAAAATATAATATCACAGAAAGTGACTGAAAAAAGTAAGTTTTCCGTATACAAACAAAAATCAATATGCATTGTGCAGGTGAACTACCTCTTTAAATGTATTGTTTGCACTAGATGAAAATCCATTCTCCATGATATATGTTTCTTATTATGTCAGTATGAATGTAATAAAATGAAAAAGACAGGAGCAGGGAAATGGAAGAGAGAACTTGGATCTCTGAATATTAGAGGCTGGTGGAAATCGATGGTTTTACAGAAAACTCCAGATCGATACTGAGATAAATGAAAGGATACATTTACATTTATCTAATTACATTTTCTGTGTCTTTTTCAGCTTTCATGAATATAAAAATAATTTCAGAGATTTTTAAAGAAGAAACAGGAATTGATTTACTTTTTTTTTTCTATTTTAATCACCATTGATTTATTTGCTGAAAATTTCAGATCTGGCAAAGCTTTCTGTTATGGTGTTTCCTATGGGGAAAAAAGATGGCTTTACAAGATGTGCCATAAACTGGCTGAATTGGCAAACCATTTTGTATCCTGCCCGATTCTGAAATTGACTGATCTATCTATAGTATCAATAACATGTGCAAGTCTATTTGTGAAGTTTTAGAGGTTTTTTCAACCTCAAGTAACAGCAATAATAAAGAAAACAGTAATGTCTACTTACTCATTTAAGGATCCAAATAGAGTCCTGCGCAGGTCCATTTTTTGGAACCCGTACCCGCAGTGGCGTAACTAGGTTATACTGGGCCCCATAGCAAATTAATCTTAGGGCCCCCAACATATCCAGAGGTTGTCCTGTTTCACCAATATATGTTGATATTGCTCATTTATTAGAGCCTCATTGGGCCCCCTATACCTTCTGGGCCCCCATGCAGCCACAGGGTCTGCTTCCTCTGTAGTTACGCCCCTGCGTACCCGACCGCAACCTGCAATCCTCAACTGGGACCCGCAATCTTACCTGTTTGGACCTGCTACCTGATCTGACCCGCAAGTACCTTCACCACAAACCAATCCGCAACCTGCTGACCATTAAGAATCAGGAAATGCTGTCATTGTAAACCGGAAGTGACATCATCGGAAGTAGGCGTGATCAGAAAAAAACGGCTGTAAAACCGCCAACCCGCGTCTATGCCTGCACCTGGAACGTCTACCCACAAACCACAGGTTCTTGCGGGTAAACCATGGGTAACTGGGGGACTATAGATCCAAATATAAAAAGCACTGAATGAAAACCCAGAAGAATGCAAACATTTCAGAATCCTAGTTTTTGTAAGAATTTGTGTGTGATTCCAAATGGAAAAAAACTGAAACCTGTAAAAGCTCAAAGTAAAGAGAGATTTTTACAATTTGCAAAGGGCAGTTCTCAATGATTACATGACTGTGCAGTTTTTTTTTGTGGTCTTTACACTTAATAAATATTGAAATTGTTTTTGGTTTAGAGTTATTAGTTCAATACACGTTTTAAAATGCCAAAAAGTTCCATTCGGGGGCATAAAAAAACGACAAAGATTAGTGAATCAGCCCTGTAGAATATCTACACACAAAATTAGCTCAACATTTTTTCAGGATATGCTGTTTGCAATAAAATACCGTTCTTTTGGAAGGTATAATGGTGGGCTGACTAGATTCATTTGGAAAAACAAACTTCATGTCCTGCAGTTTTAATGCCTTGCAGTTAAAAAGAAACAAAATAGTATCAGTTATTCCCATAAAGACAATAAAATAAATTACCCAGTAACATATTATATTGAGAAATAGCTAATCAAAACAAAGAACATTGTCATTATATGAAGAAAGCTCAATAATTTAATCCACTCCATATCATAACTCCTAAATGTAAAAATCTTCCACACATCTTGTTGTTCTGTGTAAAGGTGTGGGGCCCGTTATCCAGAATGCTTGGAACCCGGATCCCGGATAAGGGATATCTTTCTGTAATTTGGAAATATAGCCTAATTATTGTATTTAAAATATTTTCAGCATGCAAGCTGAATTGTTCTAAAAGTGTATACAGCACAGTATCTATACAACTCAACACCTAATATGAAACACAGAGTCATAAATAAATGGTGGACATGTCAGTAAATGACAGTGGATTACTTTTCAGCAGAATTAACAGTAGTCTATTTTAGGGCAATGCATTTGAATCCATTCAGTCTGTAGGTAATTAGAAGAACCATTTCCTGATCTGGCTATTTGCTGTTTTCATTTGGCTTGACCGTACTCACACTGCATCCAAGATGGAAAATGTGACAGCAGTTCTCTAAGCTGCAAACACAACCATGTATCAAAAGGATAAAGGGCATTTTGTGTGGTATACTTCATGAAAGAGACGTTATTCCATCCCCTGGAATTTCACTTCTTTTACCTGGGACTAACCAGAATTTGGAATATTTAAGAGTTGTAGAAAAATATCTTCTTTAACTGTATTATTGTACAGAACCTCAATTTAACCTAAAAAAAAATCTTACAGTATTGAACTAATAACTCTAAACCAAAAACTGAACCTAGTCCATGGTTCTTCAGCTGCTTCTTTACTTGAAGTCCCATCTTTCCAAGTAGTATCTATCCCTTTGTTATTAGATACTCCCCCCCCCCAGACATGGGGGCAGGGATATATTGATTCACCTTGTGGTAACATTTGTACATGATATGTGAAGTTAGCCTTGAGGGATTCCAGGTGTAACACAGAGTGTTCTAGGTTTTTGTATGATGTCTTTGTGTGTGTTTTTACTGTATTAAAGCTTCTACCTTATTCACCACACTCCTTAATTGCTTTTGTATAGTTAGTATAGCAAGTTCCAGAAACTGGAGAAAAGGCACTTAAAGGAGAAGGAAAGGCCAGATACACTTGGGACTTGAGAGCCAAAAATTAGGCACCCCCAAGTCATTATAGCGACGTACCTCAAACCCAGGGCCGGTGCTCCAATCAGGGGAAATCTGCACCAGCCCGGGGTTATAGAAGCGAGCACCACGCAGAGATCTTAATGCCTTCTTTGCCATTAGAACGAAAAGCCGAAATTTAACTCTGAAATCGGATTTTTCATTCTAATGCGCATGCTTCAGTCCAGAGAAATGCGCAGCAGCTTGAAGACGGAAGTAAGATCTCTGCGTGGTGCTCACTTCTATAACCCGGGGCTGGTGCAGATTTCTCCTGATAGGAGCACCGGCACCGGGTTTGAGGTACATTGCTATAATCACTTTGGGGTGCCTTGGGCACCCCCAAGTGTATCCAGTCTTTCCTTGTCCTTTAAGGGGTGATATGATAAATATGTATACGTATATAAGGGGATAATATAATAATCTCTCTACTGATTTATTAACCAGTAGGTTCCTTCCAGAAGACACAACAACATTCATCCGATTATAAGAAAGGAGGTTTAGTCTAAATATTTGTAAGGGTTTTTTTTATAGAGAGCTGTATAGATGTGGAATTCTCTCCCTGAATCGGTTGTACAGGCTGATACATTAGATAGCTTTAAGAAGGGATTGGATGGCTTTTTAGCAAGTGAGTCAATACAAGGTTCCCTCCCTCTGAGGCAAATTGAAGAGGATTCAGAAGGGGTTTTGTGTCTTCCTCTGTATCAACTAGTAGTTAGGCAGGTTATGTATATTCATAAAAAGTTGAACTTGATTTGGTCTTATTTTAATCTAACTTACTGTTATTATGATACACA
The DNA here is from genome assembly GCA_024363595.1 of Xenopus borealis. Classification (NCBI taxonomy): domain Eukaryota; kingdom Metazoa; phylum Chordata; class Amphibia; order Anura; family Pipidae; genus Xenopus; species Xenopus borealis. The sequence goes on along the minus strand of CM044433.1, from coordinate 50,572,300 downwards.
GCACTATGGAGTAGAGACCTGCAAGGATCTGTTTTTGCAACCCTGTATCCCAACCTGAACCCACTGGTGCAGAATTTGGAAATGACACCATTGAACCCAGAAGTGACACCATGTTACAAAACATTTTCACCTGGAGGAGTAAAGCAGATTTTACTTTTTGTTTCCAAATGGTTACTACTTATGATTTAAGCATCTACATCTAAAGGGTGCCTGTGGGCTACCCTCATGGGACATGAGCGATATTCTGATTGAGTCCCGACCACCTTGCACGTATTCCGCTGGTAACCAACCCGCTGCAGGACTCTACTATGGGGACACATCACTGCTCCTCATAGTTTAATGGTATCTTTTTGTGTAGCTAAGCAACATATTAGGTTATATTACTGCTTGATCTGTTTAATGTTTGCTTCATTTTGATGGCTGATGCCCCAGGGTATAGATGTCTCATCTTATGATTGCTTGGCAATGCCTCTTGCATTATTGAAGAAAACTACTGAACTGACAGAATGGCTTTGAGATAAGATAAAGAGGGCATGCAATAAGCAAGTGTTCAATCTGACACCCTTTAAGGGCTCATCCAGACGCGAAGATTCGGGGAGATTTGTCACCTGGCGACTAAGCGCCTCTACTTTGGGGCGACAAATCTCCCCAAATGGCTTGCTCCTATCTCGCTCCAGATTTATTTATATTCAGTTTTGAAATGGGGCTAGACATATTTCCCAACTGCCCCAGTCATGTGACTTGTGCTCTGATCAACTTCAGTCACTGCTGCACTACAAGTTGGAGTGATATCACCCCTTCCCTGGCAGCCTAACAAAAGAGCAATGGGAAGGTAACCAGATAGCAGCTCCCTAACACAAGATAACAGGCAGGCACAAGTTACATGACTGGGGGCAGCTGGGAAACTCACATGTCTAGCCCCATGTCATGGATTGAATATTGAATATAAAAAAAAATCTGTTTGCTCTTTTGAAAAATGGATTTCAATACAGAAGTCTACTGGATTAGCACCATTAACTGATGTGTTTTGAAAAAAACATGTTTTCCCATGACAGTATCCCTTTAACTTTAAAGTATGGTGACAAGCTTTGGCATAATGTATTTTCAAAAAAATTTAATGACCCAAGTTATAGTCTGTCTTGATGTTTAGTCCCTACATTTTCTGTTACTTCAAACAAAACACATTAAATTCCACAAATACTTTAAGACTGAAATGTCAGTGTTTATTTCATACCTTATCGTGCAGAATGTGGCAGTGAGCTGTGCAGTTTCTCTGTCTGGATGAAAACGGTATGCTTTTACAGAAAGTCTGGGAAACCCATTATATCACATACCTTGCCCAGCATCTTTATTGCATAAACAGATTTTTTTCCCCTGGCCACTGCTACAGTTTTAATTCTTCCCAAGAGACTATGCCCAATAGCCACATAGAAGGAACTACATGATATATTACAATAATAAACTTCTTCTAGCTCTGCATAATGAACTGTTATACATTCGATTATAACTGGCTGCCAAAGAATTGGAGGTGGCAAAGGAAATTATATGCAGTTTAGAGACACTTCATTTGTATCCCTTGCGCTTGTTTGATGTGACCTGAGTGTGTTTGCACTTCAGACATTAAATATGCATTTACTTGTCTCTGTAACAGTCAAAACCAATGCGAAATACAATCAATCTCTACATCAGAAAAACAATCTTCCATCAATCTCTTTTGACACCTCAACAGCAAATCACAGTAGAGTATCAGCTAGATGGCAACAGGTTAGCTTTCCCTCTTGTACATAATAAAGTATATGTAAATGTCATAGTGACAAATTAACCCAATAAAATACAAATAATCAAAATCTTTAAAAATGATGAATACGTTGTACATGATCCAAACTAACATATAATTAATCCTTACTGGAAGAAAAACCAGCCTAGTGAATTTATTTAATGTTTAGATGATTTTCAAGGTATGAAGATTCAGATTACAGAAAGATCTGTTAACCTGTAAGCCCCAGGTCCCAAGCATTCTGAATAACAGGTCCCATACCTGTACAACTATTAAATATGTCTTATATGGAGTCAGTATTGATTTGACCATTATGTACTAAAATACAGATGATTGCGTTAGTGGGAACACTATGCACATGCAATGGAATAGGTTGGCCCTTCCTTATCCCGTCAAGACAGAGTTGAGAGATCACAGTGAATATAGTGGAACTTACCATGCATGGATAGAATAATAATGGGAACTAATGTAAACCTTTTTAGCTTTGGCTGTAACAAGTATTTGTACACTCTAAAAGGTTAATCAAATAAATGTCTCAACATCTGTACCAGGTCTAGAAATTCATTATAACAACAAAATATCTATGTGGTTTCAAATGAATGGGCCATAAATGCGACCTGCGGCCTGTGGGGGATACTTTGTGACTTTTAATACATTATGCCTGTGGTTAGTGTCACTTAGGGGCAGAAATACTATGAAACAGAGAAAGAAATCTCCAGCATTTGATCTGACCCACGCTGCATTTACCAGCTGCTAGGAGCACCCTTGTACCAGTACTCTACTCCAGTGATTTTCAACCTTGTGCCTCCAGCTGTTAAGGAACTACAAGTCCCACAATGCAATGAAGGAGTCTGACAGCCACAGTCAGGCAAATGCATTGTGGGACTTGTAGTTTCTTAACAGCTGGAGGCACAAGGTTGAAAATCACTGCTCTACTCAAAGTCGAACCCACAATTGACCAGCTGCTATAAACGATAAAAAGCCAATATGTGTACACATAATAAAGAGAATAATTGCCAGTGCACAGTTTGAAAAGAATTATTACAAAAAACTAGGGGGCAAATTTACGAATTTCACGTGAAATGATCGAAGTTCAATCAAATTCGATCGAGCAATGATCGTACGAATTTTTTGTGAAATCGTAAAGTGAAATTTGGCCTCTTTGATCATCGAATAGATCGAATGATCGTATATTCGATAATTCGATGATCGAAGGAATCAAAATTTTAAAGTTATTTGACTGCCTACTTCGCTAGATTGAACCTACCGAATTGCAATAGAAGCCTATGGGAAGCTCCCCATAGGCTTCAGAAACTCCTGAACTTCAGAAAAGTCCTGCTCGAATACCATTCGTACGATCGTAGCGCTCGATCGTTTGAATCATACAAATTTTTAGGACTCTCGAAGGAAATTTTACGATTTTTTTGTGAAATCGAACGATCGGTATCCGATCGTACGAATTCATCGAGAAATCGGATATCGAGCAAAATGATAGCCTAAAACAATTCGATAAGCATTCAATAGTCGAATACTTATCGAATTGCGAATTTGGTCGAGCCAATTATGGGGAATAATAGTAAATTTGCCCCTAGGTGTTAGTACCACACTTTGGTCAAAATATATAAGTTCAAGTGCCACGTCAAGGCCCCTCATTGTACTTGAGTCATATACTATCCCTTAGCATAAGCATGTAGTGCATTTAAAGGAACAGTTCATTGTAAAAATAAAAAACTGGGTAAATATATAAGCTGTGCAAAAGAAAAAAATGTTTCCAATATAGTTAGTTAGCCAAAAATGTAATCTATAAAGGCTGGAGGGACTGGATGTCTAATATAATAGCCAGAATCCAACTTCCTGTTTTTCAGCTCTCTAACTCTGAGTTAGTCAGCCACTTGAAGGGGGACCACATGGGACATAACTGTTCTGTAAATTTGCAATTGATCCTTAACATGCAGCTCAGATTCAAAAGCAACAGTTATGACCCATGTGCCCCCCTCAAGTCACTGATTGGTTACTGCCTGTTAAGCAGTGGAAACCAAGAGAGCTCTTGTGTTAGACATCCAGTCACTACAGCTTTTATACATATTTTTTTGGCTAACTAACTAAATAAGAAACATTTTTTATTTTGCAGAGCCTATCTATTTACCCAATTTTTATCCTGAACAATTCTTTTAAAATCAAGTCCCCCAGCAAACAGAGTAGTAGGACCAGCACTTATCAGAAGCTCTAGGCTCTAGTGAGAAAGCAGGGATCTTTTACTGTAAGTCCCAGCCAATTAACATACACCTGTAAATAATACCATGTTTTAAAGGCTGAATGGCAGCTATAGGCAACATTTGGCTACAGTTAGTACGCAAAACACAGAAAGAAATCGCCAGCGCTGGGTCTAACTTATGCTGTGGCGTTGACCAGCTGCTAGAAGCACCCTTGGTCTAACCCACAATCTGAAACAGAAATACTATGACTTTTTTTTACTTATGTTTGTACCACCAATAATAACAGTTACCACCAAAATGGCACAAGTAAACACCGGGGGTGAAATGTGCCCCAGAAAGTCATACAGAATCTAAAAGCATAGTCATAACACTTGTGGTACTCCAAGCCTGCCAAAGAGCTTTCTTTGCATAGTTTTTTTAATAATCATTATCTGCATGTTACAACATATTGCCAAAATAAGTAAATGGAGATCTTGGGCAGGCTGAGGGCTATAAAACCCTTGGAGGGGTAATAAAATGATATATTTTATTACCATTATTTTATAGTGTTTAGCTGAACTAATGTTTATTAAGACTTAAACTGAGATTGTCGGCTATTGTAATTCTTAAACATTTTAGATTTTTCTACACAGCAATAAAAATAGTCACTCTGTTCACTTTGAGTCTGTTTCCATGTTTCAAGCCAAGAACATTGGTTTGTAAACAAAACAGTGAAGCCAAGTTCCCCTTCCCTAATGTTAGAATGTGTCAGAGCCCCACAAATATATTACTGAGTATGGGTCAACTACACCTAAGTTTGTGTGATTTGTCTCCAAAGTTTACTTTAGATCACTTTGGCTATTCTATTTTCCACAGTTTCCTGCCATTTTTACGAGGAGTGTTGCACTAAAACTGAACTAATGTAATTAACAGGCATGAGGCTAAAAAATGTCAAGAAGAGGTGACATAGACAAGTAATTATAGCTTATTCATAAATATATATAATTGCTGAGGATTTCTTGCTTTTTCAGAACAAACCATACATCATTTGCTATAAGGAAAAACAACTACAATTACATCCAATCACTTTTTATGATTGCCAAATACACGTTGTACTAATACCCCTCCTGTCTACTCTGACATAGGTCACCAATTAAAGATCTTATAAAGGAGAAGGAAACCCTAAAAATGAATAGGACTAAAATGCCATGTTTTATATACTGAATTTATTGCACCAGCCTAAAGTTTCAGCTTGTCAATAGCAGCAATGATCCAGGACTTCAAACTTGTCACAGGGGGTCACCATCTTGGAAAGTGTCTGTAGAGAAGCTAAGCTTAGGGTTCTTCACAAATTATCAAGCAGAAAATGAGGTTGTTCTGTAATATAAGCTGATGCTACAGGGCTGAATATTAAATTCTGATGCTAGTTGCACTGGTTTCTTTGCTGCAATGTAGTCATTATCCGTATTAATTACTAATCAGCCTTATACTCTGACATTTATTTTCTGTGTGTTCTGTATATTTTCAGTCGGTCCCTAATCTCAGTAAGTGACAGCAGCACAGAGCATGTGCAGTGAATCAGCAGAAAAGAAGATGGGGAGCTACTGGGGCATCTTTGGAGACACAGATCTTTAAGGGCAGTGGTTGCCTTGGGCTGGTACAGATACCGAAAACCTAATGTACAACATTTCTAGCTACTTCTTTAGTTTAACTTTCCTTGTCCTTTAAAAGACAAGGGGGCTGATTTATTAAATGATGAATCTTTCTAGATTCCCAGCAGTTCAATATTTTTCCAATTAACTAAACAATTTTTGACTGAGCGGAGACATATAGCAAAGCATATACCATTGTCAATTCAATGTTGAAGCTGGTTGAATGCTCTGAGCAGCCAATCACCACTGTATTCTATACCTGACCTCATACACAGTGAATAAACATCATCAGGCATCTAGGAACTAAACACAAAACAAAAAGAACACCACTTCTTAAAGAAGGAAAGGCTGGAGGCACTTGGGGTGTCAAACATTAGGCAAATGTTTCAAACGTGAGGCACTCCTCGCAGAGAGATCTACGAAAAGCCGAACTTTAACTAAAAAGTGGGCTTTTTCGTTAAACTGCGCATGCGTTGGTCCAGGGAAATCGAAGACAGAAGAAAACAGAAGTAGATTGCTCCATGGTGCTCACTGGTATAACTCAGGTAGGTAGATACAATCACTTGGGGGTGTCTAAGGTTTGACACCCCCAAGTGAACGAAGAAAAATGTTCCAAACTCGAAAGCCAGTGAAGCGGCTTCACCGGATATTGGGAGAGGTGCCGACCCCTCCAACCATTCTCAAGCCCATCGCCAAAGGGAGATTTACAGGGATATAGGATAATTGCAGCATATTGGCACCCCCAAGTGCCTCAAGCCACATCAGTAAAGCCACATCTTCCCTTCACAAGGAAAAACTTACAGCCACTTTAAGGTCTTCATTATTTGTAGTTTATAGATTTTTTTTCATTACTTCTGACTCTTTCCTTTTTATTACTTTCTATTCAGGCCATGTCCTTTTTCATATTCCAGTCTCTTATTCAAATCAATGCATGGTAGCTAAGGTTATTTGGACCTTAGCAACCAGATTGCTGAACAGGCAAACCTGGGAGCTTCTGAATAAAAAGCTAAACCACAAATAATAAAACATGAAAACCAATTGCAAATTGTCTAAGAAAATCACTTTCTATGTCATTATTAGTGATGGGCGAATTTATTCGCATGGGGCGAATTTGCGGCGAATTCCCGCGATTCGCCGCTGGCGAATAAATACGCGAAACGCCAGCGAAATTTCGCCTGGCGAAAATTCACCCAAAAAACCAGAGTCGCCGAAGTTGACGCGACTCATTTCGTGAATTTTTCACCAATTTGCGAATTTCTCTGGAAATTCGCAAATTTTTCGGCGAAGCAAAACTGAGGAGATTCGCCCATCACTAGTCATAATAAAAGTTAACTCAAAGGTGAACATCACCTTTAATGGCCAACCTACTGCAAACCTTAGGGTTGGGGCAGAGGGGGAGATTTAGTCGCTAGGCGATTAATAGCCTCTTCTGGGAGGCGACAATCTCCCCGAACTGCCTGCTCCCTTCCCGCCACCTAAATGAATGAAGAAACGCCAGCGCCAATGCGACTAAATCTCCCCAAATCTGTCTGTATGTCATCTGCCTTAAGGGCTTGCTATCATTAGACACAGCTGTAGGCACACAGATGGATACAGATATTGAAATGGCATACACAACATACCTACATCTATCCTTCCACCATCCACAAATTTATCATTTTACTAAAATGCATGTTCCCTTTGTGTGTTGATTCTATTGGTGCTGTAAGTTAACCCACCTGCATTTCCATGGAGTGAAAAGCCCGTAAATGTAAATCCAGGTGTTACCCCTTCCCTTGTAAGGGAAACTGTGGCTGCTTGTAATTGCAATAGGTGCACTGCATTCTAGGAAGAAGTCTGCAATTTTTTAATAGATAAATTGTACCTATTGTTTGTTCTTTGCACTGTTTTAAAATGAATCTACATTTCTTGCATATGTACAACTGCAAATTTCTTTTGCACAACCATAGTATATAAGGGGATGGACAGGGATGTGAGTGATAATCATGAACCAAACTGCAAACCATGGTGTGATACCAGTTTTCTGGTTTCATCCTCAAAGCAAAATGAATGTTACCTGTATAATGATTCAACCTTTTTCCAAAATTATGCTGATACAAACTACAAGGGAGAGCCAGAATGTAAACCACATAATCTGTTAGTCCAGGGGTCCCCAATAGTGATGGGCGAATTTGCGGCAAATTCCTGCGATTTGCCGCTGGCGAATAAATTCGTGAAACGGCAGTGAAAATTCGCCAAGAAAAAATTCGCCGAAAAAAAACGAGTCGCGTGTCGTTTTTGATGCAACGCGGCGAAAACAATGTGATACGCGTCATAAACGACGCGACATGACGAAAACGACGCGACACACGTCGAAAACGGCGCGATGTGCGTCAAAAACGCGACTCGTTCCGTTTCGAGAATTTTTTCGCGATTTTTTTTTGATTATGTTAAGGCAAATTGATCATTTCTATATTACATGTATTTTGACCTACAGATGTCTAGTATTTTAATTGCTATCTAGTTTTTTGGGTAAAAGACTGGATTTTATGAGAAAGTCAGAATAGAATGCTTATTGTGTTTGGGGATGTTGGATTCCAACAGTTGTTTTTTTTTTTTTTTTTTGTGAAGCGATGATTAACTATGGAACCAGAGTTATTTTTTAACCAAGTTTAACCATTATTACTGGTCAGCAATAAACTCAATAGTAATAATAATAAAATGAAACAATAATACAATAGAGGGATAATATATTGGCCGTGTATAATGATAATTGTATATAACATAGTAAACTTATATATCTATATAGAACCTTATAGTACTATCACAGAAAATTGCTGAAAAAAACCTGCAAATGTTTTTTTAAAGGCATACTGTCATGGGAATTTTTTTTTTTCAAAACGCATAAGTTAGTAGTGCTCCTCCAGCAGAATTCTGCACTGAAATCCATGTCTCAAAAGAGCAAACAGATTTTTTAAATATTTAATTGTGAAATCTTACATGGGGCTAGACATATTGTCAGTTTCCCAGCTGCCCCAAGTCATGTGCTCTGATAAACTTCAGTCACTCTTTACTGCTGTACTGCAAGTTGGAGTGATATCACCCCTCTGCCTGTTGTTCTGTTCAAAGCAATCCAGGCAACTGACACACATACCTGCATTAATCAATGTGTCAATTTGTTAAAAAATTTCCCCCGACAGTCAGAAAAGTGCTAATAAATGGGGAAAATATTCTAAATGCATTTCTATTTGTCTATACAAATAGAAAGCAGAAACCAAGTATAACTATTACTGGAATGAACATTTGGTTTCTCTCTGTTCTCTCTTTTATGTAAATATTTTATTGGATATGCTCTTTTAGGCCAAGTGTGCACCACTTAGAATTGCTACATATGTTTATTATGGCAAGGGATTATTTCTCGACATTTTCTGCTTGAGAAATCATCAAGGAAACCTGTGTGAGTTTCCATAATCATGCTAGGTTTTCTTAATTTCCAGATTTTTATAATCAAGAAAAACTTTGGCAGCTTTTAGGGGAAAAGTATAGAAACTGGCAATAGTAATGGGCGAATCTGTGGTGTGTCACCGAAATGTCGTGAAATGTTGCTGCCATGTCTCGTCTTGGATGCGGGTGTCTGTTTTTGGACAACCAACTGACATTGCTGGCGTCAAATTTTCGGCAGGCGAAATTTTTCTGGTGTTTTGCTAATTTATTCACCTGTGGTGAATCGTGGCATTTAGCCGCGAATTCGTCCATCACTAATTGCCAAGCTTTTTCAGCAATCCACGTTCCAGCAGAAGAGCTTGAGCAACCATAAATAGGCCCTTAGATATTAATCCCAGTACCAAAGAAAAATGCTAAAATGTTCTGTTTACTTGTATTGGATGACATTACATTTAAACATGCTTGTAATGTAAAATATACCGACCCTACTTGCTGTATTCTCAGTGATCAACACACTGCACTGGAGCTCCAGAAGTCATACAGACAGCTGTGGGTTTATAATCTGTTATGCTATAAAAATAGCAAAGATGAGGGTTATTTATCAAAGGCCAATTTTGAGAGGTTTTTCTACCCGAATGTAAAAAAACTAGAATTAATGAAATAGTGGGAAAACTCGATTACTCAAATTGTTGTCTATTGTTGTTTATCTGTGAAAAAAACCTTGAATATCCCAAATTGATCGAGTTTTCAAGCACAAACCACCAAAAAAACCCTGAAAATCATTTAGGCTAAAAACATCTTCAAATGGTTCAAGGGACCGCTGACTTGTACATCACCTCTAAAGGTTTTAGCAGGAGGATTTTCGGATTTGTGCTATTTGCAGCTTCGGGGCATAATAAATCTCGAAATGTTTTTTTTATCCCCCAAATTTTTTTTTTCTGAAACTACCTTGAAAAACTCAAAAACAACCTTTAATAAATAACCCCCATAATGTGAACAATGCATTTTACTTACCCATATAAAACGATGATCTGAAATCTTCACCTTCATCTTCTAAAATTGCATCTCTTAATTCTCCGCCAAATCGAAGCCATAAACCAATACCAGTTACAGCTGATCCTGCCAGCTAGCAAAGGGAAAAGAAAACAGTTGTACTGTTGTAATATAACACAAGGCATCGTTCAACATGATCTAAAATGAATGAAAATAACCAAAAAGGTTTGGACAAAAGCAAATTTATTTCTCAATTATAAAATTATATGTACATAGAACATTGTACTTTTCCTATAACGGATTGCTAGGTAATCCCCATTTTAATCAATAACCAATTACCAGCAAGAATAAGGCCTACACTGCCAAAAGCCAGCAGGTAGGTAATTTCAGAATCAACAGCCCAAAAAAGATATAGAAAAGTTCATCTATGTTTGCTAATGTCTTTTAGGGCAATGGTAGAGGTTAGTTCCCCACGCCAAGTCTTATATTGTTGAGTCTGGAGCATTGAGGATTGCCCATGTAAATTTTCCTTTTCTGTGGGCAAATAATATTCTCCAAGTGAATTTGCATGGGTGATGAAGTGAATCACCTGTGGTAAAACATATGTGTCGCTTTGCCATGCAATTTGTGTGAAGGCCGCAGCCTAGAATAGCAGGATTTTAGAGGTGGTACCCAGCCGCATCTAAATGGGGTCCAGAGCACTTGGAACATGTGGAAAATTTGCTAGCTTTTCAAATATCTCATGTGCCAATCCTCAGTTCTCCAGACTCAACAATATAAGACTTGCGCATGGGGAAATGGGGGCAAAAAGTGGTCCCTAGGGGCCAGGCCTAGTGATGCATTTGTTTTAATATACTGATTTTTCACTTCGTCGATTATGGGAAAGCATTTGGAGGGGATTAGTTGCCTACAGAAGAGGAGATTTGGTGCAGGAAGTCATCTCCTGGTCTAGGATTGCCCTAAGAGACATCTGTAAACATAGATGGACTTTCCTAGTTAATGACTTATCTCTTCTAGTCTAGTATCTAATTGCCTCTAAATGTAAACTATGTAGCTGTACATACCAGTCAGTTTACAGAAAAACTCCTTATCTTGAAAACCCTAGGTCAGTGGTGTCCAAACTTTTTGCAACAAAGGCCAGATTTGGTGATGTGAACATGTGTGGGTGTCGACCATTCAGCCTGGCATTCTTTGAACCATTATTTAACACATTTAGAAGATTATATCTGTAGTCCACAGACCAGACACAGTATTTAACATTAATTTACCTTATTATCCATTTAACTTGCCAACTGTAAGATTTCCTGCAATATAGTAACTGTCTCCCCGCTTGCTGTGGCTGTGTAGCCTGAGCTTTTAAATTGCAGGTGATTGCAGCCAGGCTGAGGCAGCTAGCCAAATTTGCACATAAAGTAACTTCTCTGTTGTGCACAGCTCTGTGGCAGCCTCTGGCAAGAAATAGCGCCTAATCCAGTGGCTGTGCGCAGCTGCCGCAGGAAGATGAGGGAGTTGCACGTTTTGGCTTATACTATAAGGTCGTCCTAGGCGGCCTCTCCCCAAATCCGGGCCTGCCCATGATTCCTTGTTTAAAGCTGGGCCGCAATTGGCCCCATGGCCTTACTTTGGACATGCATGCCCTAGGTTATAAACATTATGGAAAATAAATCCTGTACCTGCATTCATATAGTGTATTCTTTGTAAAGAATATCAAAGGTGTAAACCGAACTCACTGGCAAAATAATAAGATGTAACTATCTAAAACCTAAATAGATTTTGGAAATTTGGCGCCAAAACGGCGCAGACGTCATGCAAAGTGCAAAGCACAATGACGTCATGCAAAGTGCGCACAAGCGCCATTACCCACATGGCGGCGCTGGGCGCCACCATGTTGGGAAGGGCCCAGAAGAGATAGGGTGCGCCGCCCGGAGCTCCTGACTATGCTCCGGGCGGCGTTCGTTACAGTCCCTAAAAAATCCTATACATATGAACAATGAGAGCTGTGAAGTAACCTTCTGGTAAACTACAGTGAGATCTGTTTTTTAACCTTTTGTTAACTATGCCCCTTGGCAACCATACTTGTATAGCAAAACATTTATAAATACTTTTGTAGATTTTGTTTGCAAACAGTTGTCAAACTTGCATTCAAGCCTCTTTTTGAGGTCCACGATTTGCCTGATTCCCCTCTTTCTTCATAACAAGGTAATAGACATATAAAAACACAATCCTGCTAGATTTCCTAGAATCAGTATAACCCCACTAAGGCTAATGTCTAATTGGCTGTCTTGTTGAGATCACAAAGCTCCTTCTCATCTTCAAGGGATTGTTCACCTTCCAACACTTTTTTCAGTTCAGTTGGTTTCAGATAGTTTAAAAAAAATAAAGACTTTATTGAAGTGTAAAGTATTTTTTAACTTATGTCTTTCTAAAGCTCGGATGAGGGTCACTGACTATAAACTGTTCTAAATTGATACATTTAGTTGATACATTTCTTTTCTTTCTCCCTGGAGAGTAGAATCCCTGAGTTTCATTAAAGGCAGCTGTTAGAATTGATACAATAGTTTTTAATATTCCACAGATGCTGCTGAGATGTATCAACTAAATGTTGCAAAACTGTAACAGTTCAGATTCTGCTCCTGCATTACAGAGCTGCCAGACTGAAACACCAGAGACTGGCGAGGTGTGGGCCGGCCCGATACCCGCAGGACCCGTAGGTCGGTCAGGTTCAGGCTGACCTCGGCACATTTGCTGGTTGTGGGTGGGTTCAGGCTGAGACCTACGTATTGTCTGCTCTCCCTGCTATGACCTTACACTTCCGGGTTCCACCTCCTTTGTGATGCCATCAATGGAGCAGAGTGGGTATGTAAATAGAGGGAGAAGCCAGGTGTGGGTAGGTTCATTCCTACCAGAGACAGGAACATTCAGGGGCAGATTTATCAAGGGTCAAAGTGGAAATTTTAATTTTGGAGGTTTTTTTGTGGAATTTGACTAGGAAATAGCCAAAATTCGATTCAAGCATTTAAAAAAAAAAAATCTAATAAGTTTTTCAAAATTTATCATACACTGGTTCTTTAAGAATTCAAATTCGACTATTCCTCCCGAATTGCTGTTTTAGTCTATGGGGGACGTCCTCAGATCAATTTGGGGTTATTTGCTGGCTTCCTAACATTTGAGTATCTTTCTGAGAAAAGACTTGAATTAAATTAGATTCCAATTCGACTCGATTCGACTTTGTGGGTAGTATCGGGCAAATCTGGGGCATTTCGCTGAACTAAACGGCGAAAAATTTGCTGCCGGGGAATTCACATCGAATTCATGCCAGTCTAATAAATTCGCCTGTCACTATTTGTGGGTCGTTTTCACTCCACCGATTTTTAAAAATTAAAATGTTTTGATAAATTGCAGCTCAAATTTCGAGTTCATGGGACTTTTAAAAAATAAAGACAGAAAAGCAACTGAGAAAAGTGTTTCTGGTGAGATGAAAAAAAAACTGAATTGCAAAAAGTGTTTGTAAGGTGAACAACCCCTTTAATACAAAAAAAGAAGAGAAATTAGAAATGCATTATCCAAATCATGGTACAAAAATCAATATTTTTTATGAATAAATTAGCCAGAAAAAAAAAGTTAAAATACCCAAACACAAAGCAATCCCTTATAGAGGGGCGTCTCATTCTTAAATCAGTCGGTACAAAGATTGCTGACTTTACAGCAACACCATTTAAATAGATTTTAACAAAATGCTTTTCTCCTTTTTTATGGCATGCTTCACCTAGTGGGAGAATGCAAAATGTATTATTATTGATTATATGCTGATGGTTAGGTTAAAAGTAAACACATGAATAACTGTTAATGGTATAATAAAAATGATCAATCAAAATTTACTCAAGAGGAAGAGCATGCCCATTAGTGCTTATTTAAAAACCACTAAACCAGGATCTGGCTGCATTATGTACTTCACTTTGGATAAAATAATCCATAGGGCAGACAGTTGTGGTTCTCCCTAACTATCTCCTCCATAACTTCCTATCCCTGTTCTGCCCCTCTTGATACAGAGATGCAAAAAGCAGGAAATGTTGTATTCATAAGCAAAATGTAGGTCTCTGTGACCTCTGTTTTATAGTGCAGAGTCCTGAGGAAATTCGACCTGCACAGCAGGGTGCAAAGTGCAAAATATATGGCACCCTGTCCTGCAGGTGCATGAACCCTATAATGCCCCAGTAATTAATAAATTCTTAAAGGAACAGTAACACCAGAAAATGAAAGTGTTTTAAAGTAAAGAAAATATCATGTAGCGTTGCCCTGCGCTGTTAAAACTGATCTATTTGCTTCAGAAACACTAATATAGTTCATATAAACAAGCTGCTAAGTAGCAATGGCAGAAATTGAAAAACGGCTATATGGCACAGGATAAGTAATGGATAACAGATAACATTATGTTCTACAGAGCTGCTATCTTGAGCCTTTTCTCCTTTGACTAGTTGCCCCCCATGGCTACACAACAGCTTATTTATATAAACAATAGTAGTATTTCTGAAGCAAACACAGCAGTTTTACCAGTGCAGGGCAACACATATTATATTTGTGTTACTTTACTTTTTGATGTTACTGGTCCTTTAACAATAGAGCTAAAATTCAGAGTATGCTTCTTTATACAAAATATATTAATACTAAAATGTAAACAAAACTTTAATGGAAACCCCCCTGACTTTTTTTTTGTTTTGAAAATATGCATGTGAGCAAATAGTAAATGCCAGGTGGCATGGCCAGTTTTTTTTGTCTGATGGAAGAAAAAATCAATAAGGAGCTGCACATAAAAGCCTTCACTGGTCTTTTGGTTTTTGGTGTGTCTTATTTGTCTCTATCTGAAATTATGAGAGCCCTTTACTATGTGTTTGACTTGCTATGATCCTTCATGAGTGCGCAACTTTGCCTGGCGTAAGGGTGCGAAGTTGCGCAAGTCTATCTACATCACTAGCGAAAATTCGCCAGAGTGGGTGTTAGTGAATTTGCGAAGTTATGAAATGACGTCACACTGGAGAATTAGCACTAGCGTTAGACGCTTCACGCTTTAGTGAATTTGGGCCAAAGTTTGCAGTAAATGGGAAAATGTGAAAACTTAATCAAAGTCCAGGAGTTCCAAAAGGCAGGCAAACAATATCAAAGTCGTAGTACAGGCAAGGTCAAAGTCCAGGAATCAATGTAACAGGAATTATAAAGCACCCAGGAATGTACAAGACAAAACCTACAAGTGGGCATTGAACCGGCGTCCTTTTATTTTGAATTTCGCACTGGACACATGATGTCATTACGCCAGGGTCGTGACGCCGGCTTCGGCCCACGGGGTTTATGGGCACTGCCATCTTGGATGCGCCACCGCCGGAGACGGGAGTGCCGTTGGCGCTCCTGACAGGTAATTCTATCACAGTAACTACACAGAATCAACACCTCTGTAAGTTTCAGATGTCACCTCTTTGAAGAGTTACAATGTGCCATTGTGATTCCCTCACCAGTCAGTTGAACTGAAGAAGCTATTAGATATACTGATGTTTTCCTTGCTAATCAGGAAATAATCAAGAGCAGGGGTGTATTTACCATATAGGCACTCAAGCAGCTTTAAAAGGGTGACCCTCAGATGCCTATATGGTTAAAAAAAACTTTAGAACCCCCTACCAATTCCCCTGCTACTGGTTAATTTCCTATCAAATCTGACAGCACTGGTGGAGGGTCCCAGCGGAAGTGACATCACAATCATGCTCATTGCAGTGTGATGTCATATCTACTGAGCTCACGCAAAGAAGCGCTCACAGGTCCAGTGACTATGGCAGCCCTGGACCTGAATACACTATTCATCACTAGTACCATAACATTCAATCCACCACACAAATACAATGCTCTATATTGTTTTACAATGTTATTCATAAACAAACCACAATACCAGCTATAATAATACACATTGCTATCAGAAATACATAGTTTTTATTTTGAAGACCGTAACCCTGATAAGACAACCTTTTTTTATTTATTGAATTTTCACTGTATTTTTTTTAAGCTTTGTACTTTTGCAGGTCTGTAGTTAATGTTTTTTTGTGGTTTGTTTTAGTGTGTCTCCCTGGTGATACTAATATTTCTCATATTTTTCCATAATACATCTTTCCAATATCTTTAATGTATCCTATAATTATGAAAAGTGTACCACGCCTTTAGTCTGTGGTTAACATATAATGGTTAGCAATTTGCAGGATTTCTACCAGTCTCTGCCAGCCTTTCCAACCACACAATGATGCCTGACACAATGCTTCTCCAATCACAATATAAAAACTTCAGCCTTCTTTATTGAAACTACCATTGTACCTAACGGCAATCCGAGTTGGCAATTCTCACAATTTTATACATTTTAAAATACATTAATTAAGATTTTTTTTTACTGTTAAACTATTATTTAATTATATATATATATATATATATATATATATACAGTATGCTTCTTTATACAAAATATATTAATACGAAAATGTAAACAAAACTATAATAGAAACCCCCCTGGCACTGCTGGAATAGATGTTTTTTTTACTTGAAAATATGCATGTTAGCATATAGTAAATGACAGATGGCATGGCCAGTTTTCTGCTTTTTTTTTGTCTGATGGAGGAAAAAATCAATAAGGAGCTGCACATAAAAGCCTTCACTGTTCTTTTGGTGTTTGTAGTGTGTCATATTTGTATCTGAAATAATGAGAGCCCTTTATTATGTGATTGACTTTTTATGTCATAAAGCAAGGCAGTACTGATTTTTTTAATATGACTATGAAGAT
>CM044433.1:50524235-50547579 GCA_024363595.1 Xenopus borealis | reverse complement strand
TAAGCTTGCTAAGTACCCTGGAATGAACACCATCTGGCACTGAACCTTTGTTTATCTCTCTTCATGTGTGAACCATGCATCTCATTGCCACCCGAAGCTATGTTTGTTCAATAAAGCCACTTTTCAGAAGCTAGGGGTTCTATAGCCAAAACAAAAAAATAGTTGAAAGAAGGAAATGTTGTGAGTGCCTCTTTCTAGAGAAAAAGTTGGTGAATGAAACCCCACAGAGGCTACAAAGGCTGTTGGTGATCGATACAATGTTTTTATCCAGAGTAGAAAATGTTGACCAAAGCCCTAATTTTGTAGTATACAGTGTAAATACAGTCAAAAGCTTAACGAAGATCCAGTTTCAAAACCATGGCCTTGGTTGCTGAGTTGTGCACTTTATGTATCAATAAAAGGAGGAGTCTGATTGTATCTCCCACCTGCCGACCTGGGATAAAGCTTACTTGATCCTTATGGATCCAAAGGGGCAAGTAAACATTTATGCTAGTGGCTAATATTGTAGAAAGAATGTTTATGTCGTTGTTTAAAGAGCAAGGAAAGGCAAAGAAATAAAATCCCATTTTTACTTTCTTTAATGAAAAAGAAATCTGTCTCCAATATACTTTAATTAAAAAATGAGTACCGTTTTATAAGAAACCTGACTGTATGCAGTGAAATTATCCCTTCATTTACTGCTGTGGATAGGAATTGTCAGACAGTCCCTAACTTCTGACAGGGAAACAATCATACTTATGAACAGCAGGGGGAGCCCCTGCCTTACTTACCAGCCATGCAGAACTCAAGCAGCTTTGTTTTTTGATCCCTAAGAAGCCCAGACCACACTGAGCATGTGTATGTAGTCTAGTCTTGCAAAGATGTATAACAAAGTTACAAGATGACAACCCCCTGTGGCCAACTTTGAAAGCATAAATCATGTTTGATTAGGCTTGTGGTACAGAAAGCTCATGTTTATGTTTAGTACACAAAATACAGCATTTCTAGCCTTATTCTATTTTACACTTTCCTTGCCCTTTAACAGTAAAATTGGTAGATAATTACGACAGTCTGTAGAATCAGTGCCAGGCTTTGGTATAGCAATGAGCTTTGCAAGAAGTGACAGACTTGATTATTGTGAAACTTGTAGTAGTGAGTTATATAAGTTACACAGATAAAAAAGTGGAAATTTTTTATAGTAAAGTGCAGTGAATCCATCGGGGCTGGGGGCACATCCGTATTTTAAATTCTTAATCGCTGAGAGCACTTCCTTAAGATTATGAAACAGTTGTTTATAGGTGGAGTAAGGAGGGTTTGGGGTCGCTGCATACAGTGTTTTGTAAAACATTGCTAATTCTAGGACTATTTTGGAGGGATCACTCGTAAATTGTCCTTTTGTCTAAGTGAATATATTGGTTTAGGGTGAGGATTATTTCTAAGTCTATTAGCAAACATTTTACTAGATTTTATGCATTTAAATACAATTTCCGTTGTGACCATCTCTTTTTTCCTCTTCGTGTGTGTAATGCTAGGTCAAGTTCAGATTGTACACAATCTGTTTTGGGTCATAAATCAGTATCAGGATTTTTTCACTGCTGGTCCACCAAAGTGTTAAGTTCTTGGGTTAGGGCATCTATTACTTTATTCCTTTGTATTTTTGATGAGTGCCACGTTATCTAAATTTGCCCATATAATGGCCTTATGTGCTTCCCACAACAGAGTTTTTTCAGAAACAGAACCAAGGTTTTCTGTAAAGTATTATTTAAGTATTATTTAAGTGTGGTACTTATTTCTTTTGTTAGGGAAGAAAAAGAAAGAATGGAGTCAGGGTCCAGTGGTGAGCTTTATGCCTGGGAACGTAATTCAAAAGCAGGAAATCAGGGAGTGATCAGACCAAGAAACATTATGAATATTAGTGTAGGCTAACTTTGGGAAAAGGCTTTATGAGGAAAAAACATGATCTATTCGGTATACACCTTGTGTGGATAGGAGTAGTGGGTGTGTTGCTTCTAATATGGGTGTTTTCCTTCAGCTGGGTACACTGAAATAGGTGTTTAAATCATCTGATTGAGTACATAATTAACATTGTGTCTGTTGAGGGTTGGATAGCCTGTCATTTTAATCCTATATCCATTGTCACAGGTAATTAAGGTAACTTTACATTCAGTAGCTGATAAGTGTAAAATGTCATTGATTTTTGTTGGGCTTGTTTACCAGTATTATGTGATGGTCGTTCAATGTTAATTGCATCAGTAAATATCTACTGTCTGGGTTTTTAAAAGTCTTTTGAATAGTTACAGGGAGACCAAAGCAAAAAATATGGTGACTATTTTGCCATGTAAACCTGAGGGTACCCGTAGGGGTATTTTGGGAAAGAGGATTATAAAAAATGGGGTTCTTGCAGGCAAATTATATCTGCCTGTAGTGATTTATAAAAGCATAAGGCCTTAGATTTTTTTGAGGGGATATCAAATCCCTGTACATAGTGGGATAAAATTCTTACTGCCATATTATATATAGTGTCAAGTGTGCCAATATATACCTCTGAATATTATGATTAAACATCAGTGAGACCTGTCGGATTATCTGAGTATTGTTTCCTAAGAATGATTAATACATCACATTTCGCAAAGGAGATAGGATATGTATCTGTGCTATGTAAAACCAAAACATTAACATGCAATACAAAACCATCAAACAATCATAACCTTGTAACTTGCATCCCCTACATTGGTAGCTCTGTCCATGAGGGGGATGCTGTTGGAGGGGTGTCCAGCATAGAGACTTGGTTATTGAGGTAGACTTTTATGAAAAGAACTCTATGTTCATTAAAATGGAAATAAATAAAAGTGGGAACTAAAAATATTATTTTCCTGGGAACTAAGGGTAGCTTCCATAAGATGTTGAGATAAAAGCGGGAAGCAAAACAAAACAAAAAGTAGGGAAGGAAAGAAAATTCAATGTTGAATTTGTCACATCCAATAAACTTAATACTTGTACTTGACGTACATTCCCGGGCATTCCATGGTAGTCTAACCACCAGGCTGCCCTTCAGGCTCAGTGAGTAGTATGAAGTTTGTGGTCTGAAGGAGGCCTTTGATGATCAGTCACGTTGCAAGTCAGAGTTTTGCTGATTTCAGTGATGGGGTTCTCACATGTTGCCATATAGGAATTAGCTTCTTGGGGGTGTCTGCCTTGGCTGTATTTGTGAGAGCTTTTAGGGGCATCCACCTCTGCTGTGTTTATGAGAGTGGTTAATAGTTTCAGTCTGGACATCACCTCTAGATCCTCTTCCAGTGAATCAAATCTAATGGGTTTATTGTTATAGTTGATCAACAGTCTGAAGTGAAAGGCCCATCTTTATCTTATATTATGTTGCTGCAGAAATTCTTTTATAGGTTGTAAGGATCTCCAATTTAGCAGGGCAGTTAGTGAAATATTTGGATAAAGTTGGTATTGGTGGCCCTGGAAATTTAATACCTTCCACTCTCTTGCTGCCCGTAAGAGATTGACTTGTGCATGATGATAATGAAAGTGGATTTTGATGTCCCGTAGAGGTTATCTTTATTTGTAAGGCCTAAGAGCTCTATTGATATGGTTAAACCCTGCAGAGGTCGGTTAGAGTGGCTTGTAAATCTGTTATAGTTTCAGGCAGACCTCTTCTGTGTCCAGGCCGAGGAGTTCCTGTTTGAGATAATCTGGTGGGTCAGTTGTCTGCATGGACGTGGCTGATGATAATGGGGATACCGAATGGAGCACGGACACTAGGTCTCAACAGGCTGCACTGGGGTCTCCAAAGTTTTACTCTTTGCTTTATGGTGTTGCTTTCAGTAGCGAACCATATGCTTTCTTGGAGCCGAGACTGTTCTTTACGTGCTTTATGTGTGGAAGTTGGTATTCCTTTGTTTTCTGCCTGGTGAGTGTGAAATAACTTCAATGTGCGGCCATCTTGCTTGCTACTGCCAAGCCCCTCCCCCCATTTTTTTTTTTTATGTAAAACCGCATCTGCCTGAAGTCACTTGTATGCAGCTGATTTAATAATTGGCTTCTTTACTTTTAACCAGATTTCTGGAGGAATGCATTTAACTGGCATTTATACTATGCTTGTAACATAGCATAACACTAAACCCGGTTCTGTTTGACACCCGCCCCCTTATTTCCACTTCCCATCCCACCCCTCTCCCCTTCGCAGTCTCCGCTCTTTCCTACACTCTGGGCGATTGGTGTGCGGGAGATTTGATTATCTCCTGAACATGTGTAGTGCCCACAACTATGTGGCTGGTCGGCGTGCCGCCCCTGAATTTCTGCCGCCCTAGGCCGGGCCTTTGTGGTCTAGCCACAGATCCGGGCCTGCTTGCAAGTGTTATTCCAATTCCAGGTTTCCCAAATGTGATAGGCCAGATTACATGATTGGTATTCTCAAAAAATGACCACAGAAAAATACGGTTCAATTTCAATCAATAATTAAATTTCATAATGATATGAAACATTTGACCCACGTGGGACCATCTTTACCCCAAGCTGCTGGTAAAAGAAAACATTTGGCTCATGGCAACATTGTACCTTAAGTAAAACAGAAAGGCAAATAGATTTTTTTATTTTATGCCACTATAAAGGGTATGTTATAATACCTACCAAAAAAACTGCTTATTTTATGTCAATGTAAAAAACTGTTTAATGGATATTATAACATTGTGAACATTTTTTATTATATTCTGAGACTTTTTATAAACCACATATATTTTATAAAATACTGGCCCATGTTTGTTTACAACTGTAAACGGTAAAGCAGTGAGAAGATCTGCTCGCTTCTCATAAGGTTAACAGCTGCTGTTGTCTCGCCATGCTATTTATAGTGCAAGGAATTCCCTAGGCACATCAGACTTTACAAATAATATGTTAAATTATACTTGTCCTCATGCTCCTTTTTTAGGAATGTGTCAACATTAGTAACGGAACAGCAATCCTTGAGAAAGGTCTGACTCAAAAATACTCTATTGCTCTTGGTACATCAGGTTATACGTAATGTATTAACCAAATTTTTTTAAAACAAAGAAAATTATTATAGGTGCCTCCCTGACTTATATCTATATTTAACATATTCATACACAGATTTAGATTGCTGGCCCAGAGTAAAGGGGTAATGGATCTCTAGACCCAGATTTAAAATATGAATTATAGAAAACATTTTACTGAACCAGAAGTGGCTATTTATCTGTTATATATACATATAACATGGGTCCATCCTCCTTAAAATAATGATGCTAAATGACAAGGCCAGTGGACCACTCAGTTCTAACATACAAAAAATGCAGCCAACAACATACTGTAGCTCATTTTGAGTGGTTAAAGAAAGATTAATAACATGACGGTGTGATGTGCTAAATCAATAATATTGTATTTCTCTCTGTAAAATAATTCTAACTGTGAACTGTGGGTATATATAAATGCAGTCTATAATTAAGTTTATTTTGAGAGACAAATGGAATATTAATGTGGCTGTGTTTATACCCATAATTATTAATTAGTGGTATCCATTGCACTTTATAACTTGTCCAAGGTAAAGCAAATTTTCTTTTTTTTCTTGATCGTATTAGTATTAAAAATACTACTATTAAAATGTTTGTCATAAAAGAATTATAGAGCTGTTGGACTTCTCGATCCTCTGGTATATCAACCCCTTAGGACTTTAGATTTAAATACATAATCCAGTGTAATTTACAATGTAACCTCTTATCTTAGGTATGTGGCAATTTTGTATAATGGGACATATAGGGGCAAATTCACTAAAGCGTGAAGCGTCTAACTCTAACGCTAATTCGCCAGCCTGACGTCAATTCGTAACTTCGCAAATTCACTAACACTGAATTTTCGCTAGCGAAGTAGATAGACTAGTGCAATTTTGCACCATAACGCCAGGCGAAGTTGTGCACTGACGAAGGATCGTAATTACGCAAATTCACTAAGATGACCATTTTACTGAACGTTACCACTTACGCTAGACGTTACTTCAATACAATAGATAGGAGTTTCTAAGTCCCAAAAAAACGCTGGCGTGTTTTAACTTTTGTAGGGTGATAGTCTGAAAAAGAGCTAAATTTTTTTGGGGGGTTACCCTCCTTCCCCCCTACCAGGCCCAGACTGGCAATCTGTGGGTTAGGGCAAATGCCAGATGGGCTGCTATAAGTTGCCATAGAAAGTCACAATTTAGTGGGCTGGTGGAGGCTGTTTGGGCCTCTAAGTGGGATGATTGGGCCTCTGTGTACCTGAAATGCCAGGGCCTATTTTGATTCTCAGTCCAGACATTTCCTAACATATGGCAACTCAACTATACAGGGGGCACATGTAGGGCAATAGGACAACTTTATATAATTTATTAAAGGTTTCCTGGGCTTGTGTAGTGTAATGTAGTGGTTGTAACATATACTTCTATTATACTTTGAAATTCGCGCCGTATGCAAATTAAGCATCTCTGGCGTAAATGCGCATTGCCTGACAAAGTAACACTAGTACAACTACACTACCGTTCGCCAACATGAGCATAACTTCGCACTTTAGTGAATTAGAGTAGCGCTGGCGAAAATTCGCCTGGCGAAGTTCG
Organism: Xenopus borealis; assembly: GCA_024363595.1. NCBI lineage: Eukaryota > Metazoa > Chordata > Amphibia > Anura > Pipidae > Xenopus > Xenopus borealis. The sequence goes on along the minus strand of CM044433.1, from coordinate 50,540,999 downwards.
GCGAACGTTAGCGAAGGCAACACTAGCTTTTTTTGCCGCTTAGTGAATTTGCCCCATAGACAGTATAGGACTTCGAGAGCACTTGTGGCAACACTTGTGACCAACAGCATCTACTGAATGGAAAAATCTCTCAGAACGGCAACCAATAATTCAGGTAAATGATGAATGAACAGACATAATGCATTTACTTAAGGAAAGTAGGACTGTTGAGGGAATATTATCTGCACTGGAGATTACCTTTGGTGGTTATTGCAAGTACTTCTGTTATTCTGTGGATGTGGTTTTCCCAAACTTTATTCTTTTGAGCTTATGGCGAGCTGTATCACATAGGCTTGAAAGTGTTGGTTCTAATGCCTTCACGTCACATGGTTTGCTCTAACTAGATCAAAGTTCACTGATACCGTCCTATAAATATCTAATTTTGTCATGGTGTGTAGTTCTACCTTGAGACAATGGTCATGAATCTAGTTCAAAAAGTAAGGTCAAACATTGTTGCTCAATTAGGTTAAAGCTAATGCAGTGTTTGTATCCCAGAAAACCCCCAGTTCAAGAGACCTAATGTTTGATGAAATGTAGCTATTTAAAAGTAAAATAATATTTATTAGGACATGTATTTGCATAAAGTGTTTTGTGCCCAGATGGACACTTACTCATAGGCTTACCTCCCTATAACCTACATTTGTGGGGGGGGGGGGGGGGGGGGGGGGGAAATGGTCTGCATGAATCTTGTAAAGACAAAGAAATAAACTTTATAGATATAGAATAAAGATTTCCTTAGACAAATTATTAAAATTAAGAGTTCAACTTCAGCTATTATGTAACTACAAATACGCAAGCATATTTTCCAATAGGAAGCCTACTATAAGTGCAAGGCAAGGCGTACAATGCAAAAAACATGCATTTCATATAGAGCCAATCTTGTATATCTTGCTCAGCTAGAATAAAACAATTTTATTTTTCCCAAGAAAAAAAAACAGTAGGTGAATTGTCACATTTGTCAGATGTTACCCATCATAAGCAACAGCTCTGGAGAATTTTTATTATCTTACTCATGAGCTTTTATATGTCTAACAGGTGGTAGATATGAATAATGTGTATAGTCTATGCTGGAGGGGTAACCCAATTACGTATTCTCTAACCATTATGTAAGACCTGCCTCCAGCACATGACTTACATTATTAAAGATGGGTGCAATCATAGCCTGCCCAACAATAAGTAAGCTCTGTTTAGTTCTTAACAGGTACTCAGTGCTGCTACATTTGATACTCATTAGTTACACATTTTTCTAGGACCAATGTAGTATTTTCTCCATGAAAAATGATCATTGGTGAAAGGTTTACCCTCTATTTTAAGATAAAATTACAAAAGTGGAGCTTAAGTCCCAGAATAGGCACCCTGCTAGCAAAAGATTTATAAAAAATAAATATAGAATTCATAGCAAAAATATTTTAAAAATGCATCAAATACCTTGTTAATTATCATTTCCAGACATTTGTAATGGTTTTGACTTTAGATAATTACACTTTAGTAAACATTTTATTTATATTGTTTGAATAGTACAGTTGTGTTAGTTGTACAGTTATGGGATCCCTTATTTGGAAAACAATTTTTCAGAAAGCTCTGAACTACAGGAAGACCATCTCTATAGAGTAAATTTTAAACAAATAATTCTAATTTTTAAAACTGTAAAAAATAAAAAAACAGTACTTTTTTTTGATTATTAAGTTGCATTTTATTTAGAAAGTTTCTTATTTCGGTATGCTTAAACTAATATTACATTTTAATTTTCACAATAGTTCCCCTTTAATTGTTCATTTGGATGTAGTGCATAGGTAATAGATGTGCTAATGTATCCACTACAGTAGTAAAAAACTGATCCCATAGAGCAGTGCTGTCCAACTTCTGTGGTACCAAGAGCCGAACTTTGTCTGGCCTACATGGTGGATGGATGATAATGGAAGTCAGTGTTGACCACTCCCCCTCTGTAAACCACACCCATGTTACCACAAGAACTTTTAAGATAATATCCACATTAACAGTAAAACACCAAAAAACCAAATGGTTGATGCTCACTGCAGAACAGAGCAGGAGACCACTCTAAGATGTACTACATACAGTGACACAGTGCTGGTGCCACATTAGCATTTTGAATAAGGTGAACAATGTGGGCGGTTTCAGTCTGGTTCTCAGGTGTGAACAGTACAGGGCTTTAGGGGTGTGAACAATACAGAGGATTAGTCTGAATTTGAGTCTTAAACAATGCAGGGGCCAGTTACTCTTTGTAGTGATACTTTTTAAAGCTTACACATGGTAAGCAGACACAGCAGGCAGACTCTCATGGAGGGCCACAGTTAGACAGCCCTGCCATAGAGCATCCCTGGTGCAACTGCCAGGATCATCAATATGCACAGCATATTTGTGCAAAAAGTATAATACGTAAAATGTGCAATAATATTTCATCTATCCCTATAATTTGTCATAACACATCGGTGTTAATGCAGTATACGTGTGTGCGAAAAAATGCAACAAAACTTGCATAAATTAATAAATACCTCAGATATAACCCAGCCAATTTCTGGTTTAATAAGAGAAGTAGGCCTGCAGCCTTGTGCCATTATTAGGACATGGGATTTTCTAAGCTCATTAGAATTTACAATTGGGGATTCTTCATTATATCTGCTTGTTGCAAGACCAAAGTTTCTGCAGTCCATTCAGCTATGGTCTCCCTTCTCACACATGAAAACCTCACAGGCTTCTATGTGTTCATATATGCCACACAGCAGAAAGCTACTCAGTTTCCATTAAGAGGTTTTACAAGAAGAAGGAACTTTTTAAATGCAATCACTTCTGCTGTGAACATCAATGGATGTTTTCTTCACATCCTCATTAACTGGGCTATGTTACTCATTGGTCATCCAATATTGCTGACAGTCAGGAATTCCTTCTAACATAGTCCAAATTTCAAATGGAGAGTTTACTGCTGCTCTTGTTTTTTTACACTGGAACTATAGCAACTACAGGAGGAAAAGCAAAAAATCTAGCACTGTTTACTTAAGAAAATCTTCTCTGCTCTGTATATAAAATCTTGCCACGTTACTCGGAACTGAAATGCTTATGCTACACTACTTCAAATTTATTATCAGCCATAAATACACCTGATAAAAGCTAAATTGGTGCAGATGTATTCAGAAATATGTACATCACACCATTCTTGGTGTAGGATGCTATATTCTTTGTTATCAAAGGGAAACTAGCATGGAAAGGAAAATGTGAATAATGTAAATAATACAAAGCAAGAACAAAATAGCCCTTTGCACCAGAGATCAGCCAATGCTGTCTCCCTGCATACTTACATATTTTTTGCTCAGAGTTGGCAACTGCTCCCTCTATACCAGTGGTCCTCAAACTTGGCCCTCCAGCTGTTAAGGAACTACAAGTCCCACAATGCAATGATGGAGTCTGACAGCCACAGTCAGGCAAATGCATTGTGGGACTTGTAGTTCCTTAACAGCTGGAGGGCCAAGTTTGAGGACCACTGCTCTATACTAAAGGAGATGCATTTCTGGAGTTAAAAACAAGGTCCTGCCCTGAACAGGGATGGAACTAATAAGGACCCCAGTGTTCAGAAAAAAACCCAACTAACAACAAGATTAAGATGAGTGTCCCGCCGAGGTAATGGTTGGCAAAAAAAACATTGGGACAAGAACTTCAATTTAGAGTCAAATAATACATAGGCCTAAAGAAAATACTCATGGCCAGCGTGAAGTCATTTTATTCCTAAACCTCTGTACAGTTTGCCATGTGTACTTTTGTGAAAATATCACCAATGCCAAAAAAAGTTAAAAGTAATTTCAGGTGTTTTGATGCCCCATTATTAGAGTAGAAAACATGGAGAGAAAATGTCTCGAAACTTTCATCTGTGCCATATTCCTACAGCTAGTTTAAATGTTAAAATAGTATAATATAAAAGGGGTAATTATGTGATGACAATATCCATTTTCATATTTACTTTTTGTGAAAATAAGGGATGTTTGTATCATCAGCTAGTTCCATTGAAAAATTGATGCAGTGGCTCACTTTTTTCTTCTGGAATTCTAAAGTGTGTAACTGTACCATGTTTCCAGCGACTGGCTCTTCCTGAACACCAGGACTACAGCTATTACCAGGCCTTGTTAGCATAATGAGATTAGCACAGCCATTTCAACCACCAAGCAAGGAGAAAACGGTGTTTCTGGTAGTAATCCTACATAGTTTGCCACATTAACTTTCTGAGTTGAACTTCATTTTCTATAACAGATGCTCTCTGGAGCTGGTAAAGCTGTAAACTCAATTCTGACTACTGGACCAGTTGGGCAGCTCAGGTCCTCAAACAAATAGACATTAGGCCAGTTTCAATTCAGTAAAAAAAGGTTTATCACATAAAAAATCATAGACAAGATTCAATTTGTCATGCAATTCAATGCAGAAAAACTTATCTTGTGTTTTATCATGTGAAAAACTCTATTGACGTCTATAGGGAAAAGCTGAATTTGGAGAAAAAATATTTTCTCTTAAAATTGATACTTGTCCATGACTTTTCTGGTGATAAACCATGCTCTAACTTTTTCTCACTAAATTGAATCTGGCCCATTATCTGGATTTAAGAAAGGAACACAAAATGCTACATTTCTTTTTTTACTTTAATAATAGGGATTCTGCTATACTGTAAATATGGAAGTAAATGTGAAAAGCAGTATCAACATAAAAATGTCAATATGAAAAACAAGGATAGTGCTTTTAAATATATATATATGTATATATATATATTTTTTTTTTTTTAAATAATCCATTGGACTATTACACTTGTTGGTTGACATATCAAAGTGTGGCTTGGAAAATAATAAAACATAATAATTTGAGATCTGTAAGGTTCAAGTAGTTTGTGACTGATATTGTGTGATATAATCCAATGTGCAGCTTGACTACTGCCCTTTTTGTTTGGAATCTCAAAGTGTGGTTGGAAAATAAAAAATAATAATAATTTGAGATCTGTAAAGTTCAAGTTGTTTGTGACTGAGATTGTGTTATATAATCAGCACATGGCTTGCATTTTCTTATAATCTGCACTCTTTTGTATTTTAAATCAACGGATAAAAGACAAATAGTTGCTTTCACACCAGACGAATGTATTTCTAAGGAAAGGACTGAGTTATATAAGCAGTTGTTAAGAGATGGGTCACTGAATCTAAACGCCTTTCATCTCTTGCATATTTTATTTATTGGAGGTGACAGTATTATAAAGGCTGCATGCATGGGATGCTCATATTTTCATAACACATCCTAGCCCTAAAAGGCAAAGACAAGCACGGAGCCATTGAGGGAAATAATTCACAATTTGTATCCAAGAATACAATCCAAATAGGACAGGAATATGTCTGGGAGAAGGCTGAGACTTTGCAGATATCTAAAAATGTCAAACAGAGCTAGTGTCCTGTGATATAACAGAGGTGTTGAAAGTCAGACCAGATGGGTCATCCTTCAGCAGGATAACAATACTAATATAATATACTGCTGGTAAGATATTATTACTGTTTCTTCTATAAAAGGAGGCACGGCTGGTAAGGTCAATTTAGGGATGCACTGAATCCAGGGTTCAGTATTCGTGCAGGATAAAGCCATTTTCAGCAAGATTGGGATTCGGATAAATCCGTGTGCCTGGCTGAACTGAATCAGAATCCTTAAAATCATGTGACTTTTTGTCACAAAATAAGAAAGTAAAAAAAAATTCCCACCCACCCCTCACTGATTTGCATATGCATATTAGGGTTCATATTCAATTTGGTATTAACCCGAATCTTTCACAAAGGATTCAGGGGTTCAGCTAAATCCAAAATAGTGGATTTGGTGCATCCCTAGGTCAAATAGGGCTTATATACAAATATGCACATATTTTTACATAGGCATTCAAATGGCAAAACATACAAGAGAACCTGCTTGGAACAGATTAAAACAACAAAGCTGATATGCAAGATGGGCAGTCATTCCAGAGGACACCCATGTGCCAACCACCTCCCGCTCATCTGCAAATGACTCTGGGACAAGGTACTTTGTGACTATTTGTTGCACTTTGCATCATACCCTATTTTGAACATAAAAGCCCAATATCTCTTAAATGGGAATAATATATTTCAAAGGACATTGTTATCTGGAAACACAAAGAAAGGTTTTATTGAAATTGGGAAAAGTCTAATGTTTAATGCACAATTATAATATTATACAGCCACTTAATCTGTCTGAACAAGGAATAATATTCCATTCTACCTCTTCAAGGTATAAATGAGGCATGCCTAAGAAACAAGTTCCAGATAATTATTATATTGTCAATAATTTCAGGCATAAACTGTTGTTATTCCTTTAACTGTTCTGTTATTCTCTTGACAACCCAACCCCAGTTTTGCCTCTGATCCAACCTAGCTCACCCCCACCCCCAAGTTACCCCTACAGGCCACAGTTATTACAGCTCTACTCCCTTACACTGCTAATAAGATGTAATTTTCTTTTTTTAAATCTGTAATTTTCTTTTTTAAAATTGACAGCCCTAGGCACTACCTATTTTCCAGTAAAAAAGAGTCTTCTAGGCATTCTAGGCAATCCTAGGGCAATTGGGAGCTGCAGGGCAATAATCTTGCTTACATATTTGAAACATCCATATTGCTTATCTGTAACATCAATGCCACAGCACCCATAGTAACCACATATGGTCAGCGGTTCTGTTGATGTCTATACAATAAATCCATCTGCACTTTCCATACATTATGCTATGCTTTTATACTTCAGTTTATATGGGGCACCTAATGCTTAGGGCATACATTAAAATGTTATTGTTTTTTCCTATGCATTTAAAGGTAAACTATACCCCCAAAATGAATACTTGAGCAGTATGCACATGTGACGTCATGCGCATAAGCCGAATGAAAAGCTGCCACAATTTCAGGCAGCTTTTCATACTGCACATGCGCATGGACTGTCATGGCGGCTTGCACCGGGAGCTCCCTCCTGGTGCGAGTACGCCAGCACCTGCAGGGGGCAATTTTTTTTTTAAATTACTAGAACCCCAAACCGGAATGCTGGCTCTATCAGCCCGCACCTTTGGTTTGGGGAATTTTTTTCGCCCCATAGGTGCCCTTTAAGAATTAGTCAAATTCCTAGGGAATACACTATTATGTAGATAGAAAACAAACCTAAAGAGCTTTGCTTTTTTCAGAAGGACATATGAAAATTGCATATTCTTATCAACACTTTCTTTTTCAATAGAATTGTTGTTGTGGATACATCCTTAATAAAAACAGAACGAGCCATTACGTAGCTAATCATATTAGTTAGAGAGAGATGTCAGAGATGATATAGTAGAGCCTGGCTCACAGACAAAGACTCCCTGTTCCAGTGCACCACCCTTTGTGTTCATCTTTAGCAAATGGACACTATACCTCTTTTGTGACCATATATGGCCATACATCTCTAAATTACAAGATCTTTGTATTTATGTCTACTGTGATATTTTGGATAAAGGACACATTCAATGTTAAATAAACCCACTTGGTTAAACAAAAAATTAAGGTTTAATATTTTTGAACATGCTAATCTTTGTTTTCCTTCTTTTTAACACTCGGAAGGAGGAAACACACAGGAAATTTTTTTAAAAAGAGTGTGTGTGTATATATATATACATATATACATATATACATACAGTATTGGTCTATTTTTTTTATTAATTTAAATAAAAAGATGTTTTTAAGCTAAAAATTTGTGGAAATGTTCCTGGTGTGCACTCACATTACCCAGATCAACATTAATTATTTATTAATGAGTAGCACCCGGGGCAATTGCTATATACAGTGGAGTGCGGAAAACACATTGGACTCTAAATCTTCATAAATTGTTTGTATTATTTATTCTTAATGAGGTTGATATGTCTGTGCAAGAAATCATCCAAGCCACTCTTTTAAGCATTAACAGAATCCGCCATCACAATATCACCCGGCAGTGCATTCCACAACCTCACTGGCCTCTACACCTTCATGCTGAGTCATTGATTTGATGAGTTGTTTGCAGTAAGTTAAAAATGTTTGGTTGAGGAAGCACACTAATAAATCGATTTAAAACACTATAACATGTATCTGTGACTATCTGCCATTATCTGTATCACATTTTATATATCCCACACATTTGTATTTGCACAGAAGGAAAAGTTTTCTGCACATTAATCTATGTTCGTATCGACTATGGAGCAAACTTATTAAAGGGAGACACCTCTCCCTTGGAGCAGTTTGGTATTTTCTCTTCTCATTTCAATAAAGCTGTCCTTCCCTTTTGTTACGAGTTAATAATAATTCTGTCCTGACAACTAAACCTGAAATTGGGCTGGAAAAAAATATATTATTGTGCATAAATTTTACGTTGGTTAGTCATGGAGTCCAAGGAATGAAAAAAAAAAAATTGAATGAAACATTGAGAACACATAAAAATTTATGAAAATGTACTTGGTTAGACTGGTTCCTCCTTAACTAAATGCAACAGACATATCAACTGAAATGTCTTGCTTTGCGTTCCTGCACTGTGCAGCCTTTCTGTACACTATTTGTCAGATCCACTAACCTAATACCTAAAACATTTTCTGGCAAGAACATACCAGTGCTAATAATCCTGCTGCCATGGTGAACAAACCGTTGCAGTTTGTAGAAGGCTCTGTTGCATATTTTTGTCACATTATACAACTGACATGATCTGTGGTTTCCCTTTTTCCAAACACTGAAACATTAACTGAAAGAAACAGAGACAGCTGAAGGCTTGCAAACATACAGTATGTGCAATACCTACTGTATAAACCTGTGTACTGTATAAGCCAGTGTACAATCAACATTTTTAGTCAAATTTCTTATTTGTTTTCAGAATGCACTGGACCTGGGGGTTTCCAGATAAGGAGTCTTTCTGTAGTTTGGATCTTTATACCTTAAGTTTACTAAAAAAAAAAAACTGAAACATTAATTAACCTCAATCGGTTGGTTTCCCCCCATTATATTTTAGTTTGGATCACTTCAAAGGTACTGTTTTATAATAACAGGAAAAAAGAAAATAATTTCTAAAAATGTGAATTAATTAATTAAAATGGGTTCAAACCATCAATTTCTTTTAAGGAAGTACTTCCTCCTATTTCTAACTTCAGAGCACTACTAGACCCCCAACCATCCTGGACTCCCTAGCAGAATGAGGAGCTATTTCAACTATTGTTCCATCGCTGTTTAAATCAGGCACATGAGGTGCACTACCATATCTGCCCTTACACAGCTGGGTTTCTGTATGCCAGACTGTTATATGCTGCTCTAACAGTTACTTTTGTCTAATGTTCAACTTAAATGCAGGAAATAACAAGGCCCTTCTAAAAAGCCATTTTCTGGACTACAACTCAAACTTTCCTATAGTCTGAAGGGACTATGAGTGATGCAGATGAAAGAGGAATAAATCTATTATCGTCCATAATCCAACAGGGACATTTCAGAGTAATTTGGTTTAATGAAGAAAAGGGCAAAAGAACCATCTTAATTGAAAAACTACAGTTTATTTTGTCATAATAACATATGATCTTCCTGCTAAATGACTCTAACTGCAACCTTACAAGATTTCACATCACATTTCCTATTTGCAGTTAATTTGTGGCTGTAACCAGCAAACTCTGTCTATGATCAGTAGTGTAATATAAATAGATTGTCCTCATTGCACTGGCACACAGCTTGCAAATCAATAAGGCAAATAAACCTGTGTTTGAGCCAGGGTGCTCTTGCATTTGCCACAACTTGCCCCATCTACTGCACAGAATTTTTTATTACAAATCAATAAAGTATTTACCAAATGTCATACAAGTGGACTTTGAGACTACTTTGTACAAAAACAATGTCAGTATGAAGGCCACTGTAAATGAAATCATTGCAATGATAGTATGTTACTATGGCCAAATCTTAGCGACTTTTTCATTAGTCTTCATTTACATATTTTTTAAAAATGATTTGCCTTCTTTTTCTGACTCTAGGTCATGGTGGTACAATGTGAACAGTGGTGGATGTCCTGGACTTATGTGTTTCTTGCTGCAAATCTCGGCACTTCCTCCGAATCAATGTGTATCATGTGGTGCAGGAAGTTAAGTAATGTACGTTTCACTCATTGATTATTCATTACAGGTGCAAATGATTCTCTGTGCATTCTATTGTGTTGACATGTCACAATATGGCCAGCAGAGTATGGCACACACAGGGAGTATAGACCAGTCACAGTATGGAACACACAGGGAGCATAGTGCAGGCAGAGCATGGCAGACACAGGGAGCATAGGGCAAGCAGAGTATGGCACACACAGGAAGCATAGGGAAGGCAGAATATGGCACACACAGGGAGCATAGATCAGGCAGAATATAGCAGGAGACAGGAATCTAAGATAAACAGTTCATACTGTACAACATACAGCGATACAATGCCAGTACCCCTCCAGCATTTTGATGAGGTGTGAACAATGTGGGCACTTTCTGAGTTGTGAATGCAGGGGGTTATAAATATGAACGATGCAGGAGTTGAATTTGAGGTGTAAACAATGCAGGTGTCAGTTAATCTTATTACTGATAAAAGCTTACAAAAGGTAAGCAGACAGACTTTCGTGTGGGGAGCCACACAAAGGGGTGGGGGTGGGGTAGTTCTGCAGTTGGACAGTGCTGGCCTAGAGCATTTTCTGTCAAATTGTCTGTAAGTTTTTTGTCCAGGTACAGAGGAAATCACACATATAATGAAAAAGTACATCTTTAAAACCCTCAAAGCTAGGCATATATGTAAAGATCTGCTTGTCTTATGAGGTCAACCACAATTAGATCATAATGCAAGCCTATGCAGGCTGGGAAAGGTTTGCATCCACAAGAGGGTCTTGTCTGAGATATTTTGTAACCTGCCCAATCTAATGTACAGCACTGTGGAATATGTTGCCAATTTATAAAAATGTTAAAAGCTGGCCATACAGTTACACATTATATTTAAAAAGGTTTCCATGAAGTATATGGTGTCCCACCAGCCAATTGGTAATAGGCTTACCATGTATGGTCTTTAATAATAAATATAATAATAGTCCTTAATTAAGGACAGATATTGGTTGGATAGGCTGTCATTAAAACCCAACACACAGATCAATACATTTGTGACTACATATGGCCTTGAACTTTTACCCCAACCCTACCAACGGTTACTGTTTCCATTGTTTGATCTACTTTTAATGCAAGTTACTGTCTTTTCAAAATGTGTGTCTCAAGTACATGCCTATCTCTAAGATATGTTTCTTGTTCTTAATCTTCCCTTTCTCAATTCAGTCACCATCATTTCCTTTAGCCTCTATGTTCCTTTAGCAGCCTGTCATTTTAAAGGGGAACTCTGGCTTCCAAACCAAAATTTGATAAAGAGGCCCACATAACACAGAAATACCTAATATACCCATCACAGTTATCTGTTAAATGCCATTTACTATGCTGTTAAACAGTTTTTCTCTTTCTGCATCATTTGAAATCCTGGCAAGGAAGGAGGGACTAAATCACTGATGTTACAAATTGTATCAACTTCTCCACAGCTTACAGACAGCATGCAGGAACTACATGCACTGATGTTCAAATCCTTACTGAAATCACGTGTGCAGGGAATTGTGGGGTTTGGAGGATGCAAACTGAGGACAACTGGCTGCTGATACAAGGTAACAGTAGTCAGTCAGTAGTCAGATAGATCAGATGGAAAGCAGGGGGCTAGGCTTAGAAACCATTAAAAATAATAAAAAGTTGCATATTTTGAAATTGATTTATATTGCAAAGTTGCTTGAAATTATGTTTACTTTTCATAAAGCTAAAGTTATGTTTTTGTGGAGCTCCCCTTTAATTACATTAAACTGAAATATTTGCACCACTTGTTTTCTTTTACAATGAATCAATTATTATTACTTTTTAAATTCAGCAAACATTTTTAGGCTTTCAAATTGATTTTACATGTTGGATCCAAATGTCACATTGCTGTGAAATAGAAAAAAAACATATGACTTAATAAAGAAACCTTCAGCAGATTTTTGGCAAAATCACTACACTAACAAATGGTTATAAAGGGACACACACATAAAGATAAGCTGTTATTAATGCTTTATCATGGTCAATAATGCTTTAATCATTATTACTCTTTCCATTATCAATTTTTTAAGCCACCAGGAGATAAAATACAAATACAAAGCACAGTACAGAAGTAAGCAAGTACGATATATAGATACAGTGGATATACTGCTGAATTATACATATGAAATGTGTGGGCCTGCTAATAATTCATAACAGTAATCCTTTACCTACACAGCACATATCGATGTGTAAAAATGTAGTGTAACTGAGCACTTGACAAATTAACATAAATATTAGATGATAATGTATCAGAAATAAAGCAGTAAATATATTCTCCCTTTCATATTGTCAACAATTTATCAGTATTATAAAAAAGTGCAATGTCAACTATGGGGCCCATTATACAGCATGCAAGTTTTGCCAAAAAGTTGGAAACTTGCAACCAGTGTCCAAACAAATACTTCTCCAACTCCCTTTTTTAAGTGAGTTGGGGGTTCTCTCCTCTCCTTGAGGACCTAAGTACTACAGATATGGGGTTCCACATTTGAATCTGTACAATTCACCTGATAATATAATTAGTCTATTAGTAAATATTAAAACGTGTCAGAATCAAGAGGACATGATGTGATCCTGGAGCTGTTATGACCTGAAAAAAACCCTCCCCCTGGGTAGACCCCCTCCCTCCTCCCCCTCAGCCTTTTTTTTTTAATTTTTATAGTGCTATCCTACTAGTGCTATATAGTTATACATTAATGCATAATTTTTATAATTGGTCCACACCAACACGTGGTATCTCACATAAACAGACATCTATATGTACAAGGTATAAAGTTGACAGCATTGTAATCAAAAAACTACTTTACAAGTAATGTCAAATATATTATCTTTCTTCGGTATCTGAAATATTAAAACTGTTGATAATAAATAACACTCAAGAATTTCTATTGAAGCTGACCAGTGTTTCTAAGAGTAGGGACACTAGAGTGTAAATCGCCCGCGGGATGGCACTCGGAACGATTCGGTTACCAAAGTCGCCCAAAGTTTCCTCATGAGGTGATTTACAATCTAGCTGGCGGGGAGTCAGTTCAGGCAGATTAGTCGCCCGAAGGCGTCTAATCTCCCCAAATAGCTTTGTATGCCCCTGTCCTAAATGTGAGATTAATCTTAATGGACTGATCTGAACAGTTGGGCCAAATCAGAAGTTCCACACATACATTTTTATGAGTGGGATTTACAATGCAAAGATTTAAGTAATTCAAATTATATCCAGCCACAGAAATGCTGATGCTTTATTTTGTTCTCTAGAAGGGAAGTTGATTACACACAATGCTGTTGTGATAATTTCTCATTGAAAAACAAATCCCATAAGTGATCTGGAGGCTGTTTTATCAAGTTTGAGTCCCACAACCTGAAAACTTTGATCAAGTGTTCTGCAAAAAAAACAGAAATCGCTCAAATCATCAGCGTTTTCGGGCAAAACCCTCTGAAAAAAACTCAAACATCAAGCAGGCTGTTAACCTCTTCAGACCTCTGCATTTGACTTCTACATACCATTGACAGGTTTTAGATTCTAGCTATTTTCAGGGTCGGGATAAAGTACAATTCAAATATTTGAGTTTTTTTATTTTAATAAGTTTGACCGATTCAAGCTTTTTTTAACACGAAAATTTGAATTTTTACCAAGAAATACGGCTGAAAAACTGACATTTTTGTGGAAAAAGAAACTAAAACCTCATTTTGTTTGATTGTCTTATAATTCTTTGTGACTGTCTGCAAGTATAGTAAGCACAAGCCACAGATGCTAATGGATATGTTATGTATCAGTCTTCAAAGCCATAATGAGGGGATGTTACTCTAGACCACCTGACAAAAACGGATGTTAACTGATGTCTTGAGTGGTGGAGCCAACATAGTTGAAGTTCCTTTCTAAAACAACTAAGCACTACATTTGTTATGTAAGCATGCTGGAGCCACAACAGGCACTTCCTGCAATTTAACAAGTTTATTGGAACACAGGGGTTTCTGTATCAACATACAAAACACACATACATACACACATTTGATGAGTTCCCTTACTACACGAGTCCCTTGCGGATTACCAACAAACCAACTCCCAAATAATTATTGTTTGGTGTCACTCCTGTTCTCATTGCCACTTGAGGATTCTTTGGGGATAGCTTAGATTCCCGGTTTCACTCCCTTTGCTAATTGCAGTGGCAGACATCATCCCATATGGGAATTCCTTCAATTGAGACCAAACTTACATTCTAATCACAATTAAATACCTTTACACAGGACAACCTTCTTATGAAAAGTAAGCTGGCCATTATGAAAGGAGTGTATGGCCCATCTATTCCTTCCAAAACACTTTCAAGGCCCAGCAGAAAGAGAAAACATATTACTTGTTTATGGAGCTTATATTTCCTCCTAAGGAGAAATTAAAGGCAAAGCACACTTTTTACACTTTTCCTTTGGTTCCTCACTCACAGTTAGTATCAATGTTCTCTGATTAGTCCTTTCAGGCATCAAAGAAACATTGCTAAATGCTATGCACCATATAAATAAATGATGCAGATGGCGATAACGTGTCACTGACAATGATTTCATAATGGTTTGTAAGCCTAGAAATTAGATTGTGGTCCAGTGAGGAAAGCTGCCTTTCGTTAACTTTGTCTCGGTAGTTAATAACTAGAGATGCAGCCACTTGGATTTGTGTGTTAAATGCATCATGACTCAGGCTTAATTGAAGAAACGGTGTTATCTAAAGTTATCTTAACTCATTTAATGCATTTAACCTTTTCATTAGCGTACCAAAGCACCATTATTCACAATGATGAACACTTTAATGAGATGGGATGCTGTGACGCAATTTTCTGTGCTAAGTGGGACAAGTGAGAAATCAGTGTTTAGTTATTCTGTGCCAAACACACAATCCAAAATGGCTTCATCTGTACAAGGCCCAGCCTCCTAAACTAACCATGGCTGGTAGTAGGATTCCATGCAAACTGTATTAAAGTGGACCCGTCACCCAAAAAAATATTCAAAATCCTATTTTATCACATTAGTCAAGCAAAATGAACATTAATTACACTATATAAATTATTTTAATCTTGTTTCTTTCAGTCTGGGAATTCATAATTCTAGCAAGCAGGCAGGAGCCATTTTGTGGACACTGTTATTAAGACAAGCCTTGCATCATCTAAGAATCTTTTTTGTCCCCCAGAATGGGGGAACCTATGTCTATCCCCATGTCCCGGCTACACAATTAAATGGTTAAGAGAACTGGGGGAATGTGTGGGGAGCAGTGGCATCTAGGAAGTGCTGAATGGAAAGTGAAAGTAATTGTCTGCCCCGCCTCTATGCCTAAGGCATAGAGGAGTGGCAGACAATATTTGATTGACAGCTGAGATTTTTAAATGAGCTTAAAGGGCAAGGAAAGGCAAAGAAATAAAATCCCCTTTTTACTTTCTTTAATGAAAAAGAAATCTATCTGCAATATACTTTAATTAAAAAATGTGTATCGTTTTTATAAGAAACCTGCCTGTATGCAGTGAAATTCTCCCTTCATTTAGTTCTGTGGATAGGAATTGTCAGACAGTCCCTAACTTCTGGCAGGGAAACAATCATACTTATGAACAGCAGGGGGAGCCCCTGCCTTATTTACCAGCCATGCAGAACTCAATCAGCTTACTTTTTCACGATCCCTAAGAAGCCCAGACCACACTGAGCATGTGTATGTAGTCTAGTCTTGTAAAGATGTATAACAAAGTTACAAGATGACAGCCCCCTGTGGCCAACTTTGAAAGCATAAATCATTTGTTTGATTAGGCTTGTGGTGCAGTAAGTTCATGTTTAGTATACAAAATACAGCATTTCTATTGGGCACAGCTCAGAAACAATCACTTTAGTATTTCTGAGTGGTCCAAAAATATGTCTGGCATAGACAGAGTGTTTCACATACTTTTGCACTAGTGATGTGTGTTGGGCCCACGGGTCTACCTGCATGTTGGGTGGGTTTGGCACAGCTGCTGCATTAACTCTTTGGGTTGAATGGTTCTTTCTGTTCTCACGTCTGCATCCTAATGCTTCTGGCTTCTGAATCCTGATGTGCTCTTGCCCAACCCCTTTTGGAACATCCCTATGGGGTGGGGCAGGCGTGGGTCTTTAAATGGACGATTGAGTGGGTTTGGGCCAGGTGCAGGTTGGGTGAGAAATCTGGACCAAAAAATCTGGACCCGCATATGACTATTTTGCCCAGTTTCAGTTTTAACCCCTCCCAAACCCAACTACATGGATGTTGACTTCTGCACTGCAGAGCTGAACAAAGGTATTGCAGTCACCCTTTGGTTACTTGATTTCTGTTCACAGCTTAGATGCACACAGAAGAATGCACACTGGCCCAGGAACATGGGTTTTCTTCCAGTGCAACTGCTCAAATCTGTTACAGACATGGCCAACAATGTACAGACATGGCCAACAATGTGGTACTGTTGCACAGATCTACAATTTAGGAGCCCCTACATAGATCAGTATCCCTATGAAGGAAGTGAATCCCTGCAACTATGGTTTATTCCATAGCAGTATTTTATCTTCTTCTTTCAAACCGAACT
>CM044433.1:50492170-50513761 GCA_024363595.1 Xenopus borealis | reverse complement strand
ATAGATACGAAAAACTATTAACCTAACTACAACCAAGGACAGATTGTACCATTACTACGTCAGAGTGAAAAGTTGCCTGTAGATAGAGAGCAAATCACCGGTAGCGTCTATCTCCTTCGCTAGCGAAGTGACGCCTGCGCTTGTGAAGTCCCTGCGGGTGGTAACGCTGGCAAATCGTCGACAGTGCTAGTCACTTTGAAAATCTGCCCCTGTGAGTTGTGTTGTTGGTTACAGACTGCCATCATCTTGGCCACAGCAAAACAGTGGTTGTTAGATTGTTCTCACCTCCCCTAAGTGGTTAAACTTTTGATCAGGACTGCCTTGTATCTCATGATTAGGTTTGAAAACAGTTAAGTGTCAGTTATTCAACCATAGTGTAAAGAATATCAGCAAAAATGTTTTTCTTTCCCTAAATATTGCCTTTATTGACATTCAAGCTGGGGTATCAAGGGGTATCTAGGAGAGCAAATAAGTAACCCTCAAACTAACCTTCAATATGAGCACCCCTTGCCACTGTACCAAGCATCCAGGGGGGCAGTCCTACAGTTTTGGTGACAATGTCCTACAATAATAACTGGTGTGTTATTGACAAAAGTGGGAACCACAATGAAATGGATTAAAAATAAATCTGTCTCTTTCAGGCCAAGTCAATAACCTATCTGCCTGTGTATGAGCTTTCTGCAATGTCATCCCCCATCAGATAGCTGGCCAGAAATTGTCCAGATATTTATTGTCCAGGTTTGAAAATCATGTTGATGTGAACAAGCTTACACATTTATGTTGACTAAATTAATCAGAAAATATAAAAATACAATTATTAAAAAATAGATACTTTTTCAAGCTGCATTAGGGCCATGGAACATGCTGTTTTCATCCACACACATATTTTTTGAGTGGATGCTGAGTGACCAATGGTGCTTTCCATTTAAATAAATGAAAATCAATGGGTGAGTGATCAAAACACAGCATGCGGGATAGTCTTAATGGAATATATTTAAAGTCAACCTCTCTACAGTTCTCTATGTCTGTTTAGCAGCATATTACACATGTAATCAATTTTCCTTATCTTTATTAGTAATTACTGTTTTAGGGTAATGAGATATGGGATGTTTTGTTATGCAAAATCACTTTCCACAAAAATTCCCAAGATATCATTACCATTGCACTATTTTTTTTAAAGTCTGAGCTGGAACAAGACATTTGGCACATATAGGGGCAGGTTTATCAAGGGTCAAATTTCGAATTTAGGTGGAGGTAAAATCCGATGAAATCAAATTCGGAGGATTTTACAGCTATTCGTTTTTATCAAGAAATTGAAAGAACGAATAGAAATCGTCCGATTTCTCGAAAAAATCGTACTAAATCACCCGATTTCTCTGAAAAATTGTACGATTTTATCGAGAAATCGAATTATTTCTATTCGATCAAGAAAACTTCAAAAAAAGCCTATGGGAGCTTCCCACAGGCAAGTATAGCAACTCGGTAGGTTTAATCTGGCGAACTAGGCAATCAAATTTTTTTTAAAGGGCAAATACTTCGACCATCGCATGGTCGAACGATTATTCGAATCGTTCGATTAATTCGCATCATTCGATTTGATCAAATTTTTCAAATTCAACGGTCGAAGCAGCCAAGAAAATTCGTAGTTTTTTTGCATTCGATCGAAATTCTAATCCTTCACACAAATTTAGTAAATCTGCCCCATAGCGATTGTTTATTGTACCCACCAGTTTTTTTTCCCACTTTCAAAATCCTGGGAACTCTAGCCCAGATGATCTTCATGCATTTCACAATTACAAGAAAATGCGAGTATGTTTTCAAGAAAGAATCATGCTAAAATTTCCTTGAAGGTGATTTCAGATAGCATTGGATTTGCATTGGATGTCCTAGGCATAGTCCTATTTGTTGCTTGATATCACTCAAATTTTTTTTTCCTCTATAGATCACCCCCTTATGCTTCCACCTTAGACACCTGCCCTTAATAATATACATACTAAACAGGAAGTGATGAGGGAAACGTAGCAGCACTTTGATCATCACCACAATTAGTTGCTTTTAAATGCAACATGTACTCTATCCTTTAGGGAAGCAATGGTTTCAAGATTATCTTAACATTTAGATGCTCCCCCGCCCAACTATCACATTTCACTGTATATACTGTAGCTACACCTTTTAACGTTATACCCACATGTTCCTGTGATCTTGGGTGCATTACTTTAAATCAGGGCTGTGCAACCTGTCGCTGTTTTATGTTGTTGAACCGCAATTAAATGTAACCCGAACCTGACATCCTTCAGGTCTCTGTGAGTTGTAGTTTAAAAAATAAAAAGCTGTACATCCAGAGGCTAGAAATCATCACCTTTTATCTAACCAGGGTACTGAAAAATAGATGCACATCCTGCAGGATAGAAACTCATTGTCGTATAATGATACCACTCTGGACAGAATTAGTAACTCTTTAATAATAATTATATTTAACAGTGTTGCTTTTAATAATAATAATAATAATAATAATAATAAAGCCACATTGCATGAACTTATTCCAATAAATACACTAGTTTTTCCAGTCTATTTCTCCAGGTATTATGAAGATCATTGTTTTGTGCCCATTTCCGTACCTTTCTACCTCACTAGTGAAATCATCTTTTCCCCCTTTAGCATCAGAGTACGCCTTACCAGGAATATAAGGTTGAATGTCAGCAGCAGGTATTTGACACATCGCAGGGCTCCGCTAAGTCTCCCCATCACAGCTCCAGACTTTCGACTGCAGCAACTGTCAGATCCTAGGCAAGCAGCACCCACAGCTCCTGCATTCAGCAAGCAAACCCAGCTCCGCCCCTTGTACAAAGCACACGCCCACCTGTTCTACTACTCACAAGCTTTGCCTACAGCATCCCTTTGCATGCTGGTATCCATACTCATAAGGTCCATGCCCCAAGGAGCCACACTGACTCCAAACCCTTCCTATACAAAGGACCCTTGCATACTTATTTCCTAGTCCCTCAACCACAAGAAGCCAGCTGAACTGTGGGTAATAGTATAAGCCCCACAGACCCAATCAGATTACAGTATAAAATGAGTGCATAAAGTGCAAGAGGACAGGCAAACTCTAACAAATCTCTAACACATGCCAGAGTGGCTCTTGAGTGCTGTTACAGTGCAGTACATTATATAGGGGCTGTATGGGACACTGTGTACTTAAAACACGGTGCACACTATAAATCTATTAATGCATTACATCAATCTGTTTACAAATATTGCTTCACACCTCGGCATTGGCACTACTACATTACCCAGCATGCCACTTGATGCAAATCTCCCCATTACATTCACAGTCAACATAGTGACAGGCAGAACATCGCAAAGACACAAAGTTGTAATGATCGAGCCAGTTCCAGTCCTTTGTGCCAGTCAATCCAAAACAGACAGTGGATGTTCCCGCAATAAAAAAACCCCGCTCTTATCACCGCATATTCCCCTGTCTCATGCGCCCCCACAATCCTACTGTGCAAAAGGGAAATCCCTAGAAGTACTGTAAAACGCACGGGGAAACTGAGGGCGTGGCTACCGTAAACTACCTAAAAGAAGAGGTAAAGAAAGAGCTATACCAGAAGAGTACCACAGTAAACTAAATGAAGTGACACACAGAGGGGAATGAATTCTGTCCAGGCTGGTCTTTGCAATCTAATTTAAACTTACATGTACAAGAAAACGGACTGTAATGGTTCGTGGAGTTCTGCCCTTAGGGGGCCCACAATTTGAGACTGGACTGTGTAAACTGTGAGCCCTGGGATGCACTAACTTGGTGTGTTCATATTGGCAGAGGCCATTTTGTCACTCCTGTCACGTATAGCCCTAAAGTGATGTTTTGTGTCATTGTTAGCAATGCTTCCATGTAGATTCCTGCTGTACGGGTCCATTTTTTGCATCCCGCAGCCGACCGGCAACCTGCAATCCAAAACACGGACCCGCAACCTGTATTCTTACCCGCCTAGGGTTGCCACCTTTTCTTGAAAAAAATACCGGCCTTCCTTTGCAATTATATTTTTTTCCTATTAATAACATTGGGATCAACCATCAAAAATACCGGCCAGGCCGGTAAAATACCGGCCAGGTGGCAACCCTATAACCGCCTTGACCTGCTACCGACCCGCAAGTACCTTATCCGCAACCCTGACCCACTGACCATCAAGAATCAGGAAGTGCTGCCATTGTAACTGTAAGTGACATCATCGGAAGTAGACGTGATCAGACAGAAATACCCGCACCCGGAAGCTCTACCCGCAACCCGCAGGTTACTGCAGATTTTTTGCAGGTAACCCGACCCGCTGCAGGACTCTGCTTTCATAGTTGAATTTAAAGGAATAGTAATACCAAAAAAAAAAATACTATTAGTACTAATAGTACTAATGTACTATTGTGCTGTACTAGTAAAAAAGGTGTGTTTTTTATTTTCAGAAACTCGACAATAGTTCATATAAACAAGCTGCTGTGTAGCCATGGGGGAAGTCATTCAAAGCTGAAAAAGGAGACAAGGCATAGGATACACAGCCAATAACTAGGGTTGCCACATGGTTGGTATTTTACTGGCCTGGCCAGTAAAAAAGATGCTTGATCCCAATGTTATTTATAGGGAAAAAAAACCACAGAAATATAGAAAGTCCGGTATTTAAAAAACAAAAAAAAAAAACAGGTGGTAACCCTGCCGATAACATGGGATCCTTCAGACTCTATCTGTTATCTACTGTGTTTCCTGTGCTTGAATGGCTGCTCCCATGGCTACATGGCAGTTCGTTTATATGAATTATAATAGTGTTTCTGAAGCAAACACATATTTTGCTGCCCTAGGCCCAGGCCTATGTGACCTCGCCACAAATCTAAGCCTGGTTTTACCAGTGCAGGGCAACACAGTTCATGATATTTTCATTAATTTAAAAAACTTTCATTTTTTGGTATACAAGTTTCTTTAACATATATGCCAGCAAGACCCAGTCCAATGATTAGCCTTGCACATTGAAGAAGAGGAATTAAGCATGACAATATTCACTATTATTTTGGGAATTATGTAAGATTTTGCCCCAGTGGTCCTTTTTGTAAAAAAATGTACCAGTCAAGGGTTCATAGTAAGGAAGCAGCATACTTCCCAGGGATCTCTTGCATAATTCACAGTATCTTCACATTTTCTGAAATTGGTGTCATTTAGTCCTCACTTCCATGGAGCTTTAACTCCCCCCACTGAGTAGGTCAAGCACCTTTATAAAGAGTACAGAAAAATGTGAACTCTTATAAATACATTCTAACAGTGAGTACATCTATGCACTATTATTAAACTCATGAACTATTAAAATATGGTACAGGCATTTTGGAAAGTAAACAAACTAATAGAGAGTTTGATATAATACAGTATTATTTATTCTTATTTAAAGCCATGCTTTCTCAGGTTTTATATTGTGTTTATACAAAAGAAAAGAGAATGTGATTATTGGTGGTGCTTTTCCTTTTTCTGTGAGTATTTGCAAGTGTGTCTGTTTTTAACTGTAGACTCAGATGGAGGCAATTTATTCATGATCTCCACCCTACAAACCAGCTGGTACCAATTTATGCTGTCAATACCCCATTAGATACAATCTAATAATATTCCATGCTGCAAATCTGTCTATTGACATAATTTTTATTGCGTTATATGATCTTTAGTACGCACGCGATTATTCTGCAGGCTTATTCACTATGGTATATATTTCTAGAAGAATATTTATTACTGGTTATTTGGTAGCATACACGAAAATACCTGACATCAGTGTTTATGGCTTTTGGCTTTTACCAGACACCGTCTATATTCTTGTTAATAAGAAACATATTATAAATCACATCTGTGATTAATACCAAAATATAGTGTTCATTGAATATTGTGTATATTAAAAAGTTATGCCAGCTAATAGTAATTTTCCTGTTTATGGGGCTATTAGTGTGTGCTGAACTGATGTCTGCTATCAGTGGCGTAACTAAATGTTACTGGGCCCCCCAGCAAATTAATTTTAGGGCCCCAACATATCTAGATGTTGTCCTGTATTACCAGTATATATTAAAATTAACCTGCTCCTGGACCCCTTAAGTGATCCCTGTGAAAGGGTCATTTGACCCCCCAAAGGGGTCACGACCCCCAGGTTGAGAACCGCTGGTGTAGTATGTAATGTGTGAGTAGTGAAAGCTTACTGCTCATGGCCTCTCCTTTACACAATTATCTGTTTAACCTATCTGTGCCAAGGCAACTTTTCAGGTATATTGTGAACCTTTCCCGACCCTTTTTCTGTTTCAATTAAGGGCTTCCTATTTTGTTGGCTAATACCCTTAAAGGACAAGGAAAGGCAAAAAAATTAAATCCCATTTTTACTTTCCTTAATGAAAAAAAAACCTATCCAATATACTATATAAAAATGACTACTGTTTTTAGAAGAAACTTGACTGTATGCAGTGAAATTCTCCCTTCATTTACTTCTGTGGATAGGAATTGTCAGATGGTCCCTAACTGCTGTGCTGGGAAACAATCATACTTATGAACAGCAGGGGGAGCCCCCACCTTACTTCGACGACTGTGTAGAGATTTTATATTTTTGCCTTTACATCACCTTTACTGTTTCCAACTCCAGCTTCAGGGACAAAGATCACAGTGCCAGATTTAAAAGATAAACTGGGATTCTATTTGGAGGATTATTTTGCTGTAGCCACTGGTTCTGCAGAGTTGGAGAAAGTTTGTATTAAACAATACACAAACTATAAAATAAAGTAAGGCTAGAAATGCTGTATTTTGTATACTAAACATAAACATGAACTTACTGCACCACAAGCCTAATCAAACAAATGATTTATGCTTTCAAAGTTGGCCACAGGGGACTATCATCCTGTAACTTTGTTATACATCTTTGCAAGACTAGACTACATACACATGCTCAGTGTGGTCTGAGCTTCTTAGGGATCGTCATAAATGATCAAAAAACAAAGCTGCTTGAGTTCTGCATGGCCCGTTTCCCTACCAGAAGTTAGGGACCGTCTGACAATTCCTATCCACAGCAGTAAATGAAGGGAGAATTTCACTGCATACAGTCAGGTTTCTTATAAAAACGGTACACATTTTTAAATTAAAGTATATTAGAGATAGATTTCTCTTTCATTAAAGAAAGTAAAAATGGGATTTTATTTCTTTGCCTTTCCTTGCCCTTTAATTGCTACATGTCTCAGTACTCTTTTTCAGAGAACCCAGACATAAATGAAGCTGTCTGAATATAGCAGACAAGGGGTGTCATCTAAATTGTACATTATTCAGATGATGGAGTGCTGGTAGATGCCCTGTACTTACTATGAGAGATGGTAAGGACAGTGCTGGTTTGCATCTACTGATGCTGCGCTCTGCACATTGTGAGGTACAGAATGCAGCCATACCTCAGGGAGAATTGCTACCTCAATGAAAACTAAGGTATACACATTTGTGCACCTAACTTTGTGTGCTTCTGTCTAGGGTCTCTGTAAATGACCCCTATAGTTTGGCACGTTGAACAACTTTGTTCTTATGCGTATATCTACAGTATCACCAGTACAATGACAAAAAAAGAAGGAATTCTTTAAGTGAAAAGTTGTATTGATGGAGGTAATCATCATGACAAGATTGATGTTAACTTGGGGTTAACTAATGATGTCCCCCACAAACTTGTTCAAAACACAGACAAAAATTGAGCACCTAAGGTACATTTGTTGCACCAGGTTAGAACTATAGGTGCTCAATGTTTACTTTCCTTTGGAAGGTAAAATGTGACATTTAGCAGTTTGCTAACAAATAATCTGTTTACAGGAGTCTTGCTGCATATTTTCTATTTCTGAGGCTTAGAGACTATGCAAAAGCTGAGTTGCAGGAAGTGAAAAACGATTCTCATTAAGCATAAAATATAGTGCAATTAGTGTTATAAAAGCGCTTGCTGACAGAAGCCACAGTCTACCAAAATGTGGTTACTTTAGAGAACAGCTTACAAGATGATTTATGGTCTTCGTTTGACTACAAGCTGACTGAATGCAGTTTCCACTGGAGATAGGAATGTTCCATGTGCTCATTCTGTGCTGGGGTTTGGTGTTGTAGCTAAAGGATTAGGTTATATTTTTCAGATTTATGATTTATAATGCCCCACTATTATTTTTATTACACAATATATGACTAATTAACTCATGTAGTTGGATAGTGCCAGGAGCTACATATAGTTAGATATACTGATTATCCTTGCCATATAACATTGTCACTAATATACTTTAGAAATAGATATTGAAGAAACACAATACTCAACAGTTAGCTCCAATTAAAGGGGATGTTAATTTCAACTGACATTTGTAGTTGTTATTAGGAGGAGAGCATCTGAAGTACTCGGGTATTGCAGCACTACCAGGGGACTAATTCTCAATGATAGAAGCTTTTTCAATCAGAAGCCATTTGTAATAAACAACTCCCCATGCAAGATGATTAGCTAGATGTTTTGACCTGGGACAAAGTAACTTCCTGTAGCCCAGCTCTTTGTTATCACCCGTATAATATAAAGTTTACCCTTATCCCTTTGGGTTTTGAAGAATACTTATGTTGGTGTGTGTGATAGAAGTATATCCCTATTCAGTTTATGTCTATCTGTTAGCACTTAGTAGAATGAAAGGGAAGGTGGAACCTAAATGCAGTAAGCATGTATGATAGGAGTGCTAAGCTAATCCCACTGAAGACTCTTCTGCACATGGCCAACCCATGTGACAAATCAGTATTAGGTAAATTCACCCAGCAGTAAGTCAGTTTTTTTCCCATAGACTGCAATATAGTTTTTATTGTGATAAACTGTGAAATAAGTTCTTAATAAGGCCCTGGGCTTGGGGCCCCAAATGAAGTGTTTGTCTGAGTTGGGGAACCGTTGAATGAAATCCGAGTGATAGCTATTTGTATTTATTATAGTGGCACAAGATAGTGGTTGTTTAGGGTTAACAGCCAATACTCCAACAAGGGGCTAGATTCAATTCAGTGAGAAAAAAGACATGGATAAGATTCAATTGGAGATGCAATTCAGAGGAACATATCTCACTGTTGGAAAAACTGGATAACCATAAGATAAGTTTTTCTCACTGAATTGAATCTGGCCCAAGGAGTGTTATAGGACTCTGGTGTATCAAACAGTACAGGAACCCAGAATCATTACAATGTTTTTGTATCCCCATGGATTGTCCATTATGCATTTGAGCAAGAAACCCTAAAAGGTTTTTGAAAGAAGTTGTTGCGAGAGAGATAAGACTGATGATGTCCCTATTGTTATATTTATTACTTGCTTCATAGAAATGTCTCTTTGTTTAAGAATCACTGTTTCCAATGAATGTTAAAATACAGGCAATTTGCTCCATACTTGAAATGACAATAGTGTAAGGGGTCTGCTATGTAACCCATGTCTAGTGTATGCTAAACCACAGTGGCCTATAGGAGAAACGTGGTAACAATAGTGTTATACATACAAATGCATGCATGATTACAATTTCAAGTACCATTCAATAGCTTGTGAATGGTCTTTGTACTGTAAAAGATTTTAGACTATTTCACTTAAACACAGCTTGATTGTTTCTGTATGTTCGTAGGAAATTAGGGACAGAATTAACTATTAACAATGTCACTATGCTTATAATGGAGAAAAAATGATTATAGAAACTTGAAAAACATTTGCATCATCAGTATAACTGTATACATTGCATTTTAATATTTAACTGGATACTTTTTATACTGGATACTCATTATTTATTAATGTTGAAATGTAATTTTGGACCTAATGGGAAATTAATCTTATTTCCTAGGAGGATTCTTAACACCATTACAAAACTGATCAAAGTGGTGGAAGTAGAATGGATTTTTAAGCCGATATATAAAGTTTATTCTTATTCAATGCAACATGTACAATTCTTAAGGTGGCCATACACGGCCCAATAAAAGCTGCTGACAGATCGAGTCTGTGTGTTGGGCCCTCTGATGGGCTTCCCCAATGGATATCTGGCCCGAGAGTCAGCCATACGTCGATCGGGCAGGGGTAAAAAATCTATCTGATCACAGACCGCATCTGTCTGTTGATGCAGTCCTGTGATCCGACCACATGTATCACTTATCCGGTCGTTGGCCCCTTTGCTCACCTTGAATTTTTGCATATAGGCGAGAGATCCGCTCATTTAGCAAAATCGCGAAACGAGCGAATATTTATGAGCATGCCCACCTTTACATTGCATGAATAGATACAGAGGGTGGTGCTCTGTCTTCTGTTCACAATATAGTAGTAGAGGGCTGCTGGAAGTGTTTTTCTTGTGGATATAAAGTCTTTATTATACAGAATGGAGGCAAAACAATTATGAGACACTGAGTAGTATGAAGTAAGGGGGAAACTACATGAATGGCTTCCTGAACAGACAAATCTGGCACAGCTTTGTGGCACACAATGCCACTCCCACCCCACAAGTTCCTGAATATGCTTTCATAAACACCAGGTACAAATGAATCCCAGCAAGTACAAATAAGTGGTAGAATGGTAGTAAGTGTCTGCAGGCAGGCTGATATAGTTTGCAAGAGTCTGTTCACAAGATGGAAGTGAACCATCTTGTAGTTGACGATACCATATAGCCCCGTTCCTACCACCTCAGCTCTAAGAACAGATAGTAGAATTGCAGCTTCTATTACTGACTGTAGTTCTGCTCTGTCCTCTCACAATTAAAAGAAATCCTGTCACTTATACTACTACAGGTGATGAAGAAATGTGGCTGCTAAGGATAAAAAGCCTGGGAAACAGCCTGTGACCCAAATGCAATGCAATGCCTGACCAGCTAAGGAGACTACTAGCAACGTTTGAGCAACATGCTTCTCAACTAGTTCATTCTGTAAATTGACTGTAGAGAAGCAATTAGTATAGCCAGACTCCATATAAGAGCAGATATTAAAAAGCTGGTCCAGTTTGCTGAGAACTGGACACACCCAACTGAAAGAGGCCAGATTCTCCCAGCAGTTTTCAGTGGTGTGGGTTGCAACTCTTTTCAGGGGTACCCTGATGCCCTTTCGTAATAAATTGTCTTAATTTCAGAGGCTGGTTCGAGGCTTTGTTGGAAAGTATCTCATATAAGGTTGCCAATGTATTAGTGTATATCGACTTTTTGGGGGCTCTTCAAATACAGAAATGCTTTTACTGAAGAAAAAGGAGGCCACCTGCTATCATGCACCCAAAAAACCCCTACATCATCCTGCCCCTGTCTGTGTATTCGTGTATGGTGCTTCTCTCATATTTTTATTTACAAGTGGTTTGAATGAGACTGATATAGGAATAAAAGAAGGCCTAAATAGAAAGAAAAGTAATAATAAGTAAAAATAAAATTGATGCCTCACAGATAAATAGTTTTTCAGCTGCTGGAGTCAGTATTACACAATTCAACCTTGGATTGAGACAGAGGAAAAGGCAAATAATCCTAAAACTATAAAGAATAAAAAAATGCAGACCATCTGAAAAGTTGCTAAGAATAGGCCATGCTGTAACATACTAAAAGTTACATGGCATAAGAATTTTAGCTAATGAGTTTTAGAATTTCAATTCATTCACAAATGACAAGATTCAGTTCAGTGAGCAAAAGTTATCTCATACTTGAACACTGCCACCTACTGGGCAAACACTGACTAGCTGTAACATCACTTACCCTGGAAACGGAAATAATAAATCAGGGTTTACTGAGGACCACCTTATGGGCCATATTAAATTCAGTGAGAAAAGGTTATCTCATGCTTTATCACATGAAAACTCATGAATGAGATTCAATTCCAGGAGAACATTTTTTCTCCAAATTCAGTTCCAGTTTTCTTCCCATAGACTTCAATAGAGTTTTCAAGTAATAAGCCACAAGATGTTTACCTGAATTAAATTGCATCTCAAATTGAATCTTGTTCATGACTTTTCATGAGATAAACCTTTTTCTTACTGAACTGAATCTGACCCTACGTCTCCAAATGATGGGACTGCCAAACTGTTGGGGTCCCTTTATTTATGAAATCTTTTCGTACTTTAGTCTCTTCGTGCATGCTGGACCTCTAATCCTGATTGACATGTAGTATGGATATTGGTTGGATCTTGGATCCGGTGGTTTTGTTTATGGTGCACTGGCAGATGTGGAAGTGAAGAGGTGTCACAGCTGCTGTTCTGATCATTCATGGACTTAGAACAACAGGCAGGCAGCCATACTGTCTGTGAAGAGCAGAAGACATTGCTCCAATGGCTACATTAAGGGTTTGTCTGCATTTGAGACCAAAACAGCAAGTAAATATGAATTGTTATTATATTTGAAAGATATGTGACTGCTGGCCTAATCTTACATGCAGGTATGACCACAGAGGTTGAGAAATATGTAGAAAATTTCAAGACACATTGGGTCAAATTCAATTACTGTAAGTGAGAAAAGCCAGGTACGAGATTCCATTTGAGATGCAATTAAAATCATAAAAACATATCTCACTGTTTATCACATGAAGACGCGATTGAAGTCTATGGGAAAAAATGGATCTGAATTTACAGAAAAGCTTTTTCTCCTCAAGTTGAATCTTGGCCATGAAATTTCATGTGGTAAACCATGAGACAACTTTTTCTCACTGAATTGAATTTGGCCCTTTTTCTTGGTTTTTAGCTACTTGAAGTCCTGAAATCCCAGCAAAGTACCCAAGTGAGGCATAAATGGAATAAAAACAACCTACTGATGAAAACTGTGATATGGTTTAATGTTTCATAGCGACTTACCTGCAGTAATGTTGAGTGCCTTTTTGATGTCTTGATTTAACAGCATAACCATATTGGTTTCCTTTTCATTCTAAGATGCTAATCTTACTTTTAGGTGTAGGCAGCACTGAAAGGTATGTGCCTGGTGCTCCCCAAGCTTGCCTATTCTGCCTATCCCTTGGCCCGGGCCTGCATATAAATGTGTATATATGCATTTTTACATGCACATCATGTGTTTTTAAATGCACAAAAAATGCTTTTGGGCCAAACAAATGGATATCTTATGATTGCCATTTACATGTGTAGTGTTGTACTGCGTATTTGCTTATCGTCCAAATTTACCTAAACTTAGGGACAAGTGGATCCCGGGAACATAAACTGGTGCTGCCACTAAGAAGTTTTCTGCACCTAGCGTGGAGTTTACCTACATTTTACTAACTGCTAGTGTATTTTGGAAGTGACATGATTTAAAAAGAGACTGGATATGAGGAGTGAAGGACAGGGCAGAATCTAGGATAACTCCAAGGCACAGGGCCTGGGGAGACAGGGTGATAGTGGAATTGTTAGCTAAAATAGATACTTCTGGGATGTTACGGGTGTTAGTTGGAGGAGAGAGAATCATTTCCGTTTTAGTGAGGTTTAATTTAAGGTATCTGTCACGGTCGGCACCCAAATACCAGAACAGATGCCGAGCACCCTGGTCTAGGCTCGTGCTTCACCAGTAGTGTGACCGCCTTTGGCTTCGGGAGGAGACCTCAGCTACTCAGATGCCACCTGGACTAAAACGAGAGGTTTAGAGCAGGAGTTCTGGCCAGCAATGGGGCACGACTGTAGCTAAAGTCTTTAAGGCCTATGGTCACGATACAGGCAGGAATAGGCAGATTCGTGGTCAGACAGGCCGGTTCGAGGCAGGCGGATAGCTAGGAGTCGTCAGGCAAGCAAAGGGTCAAACCGGGTGATCAATCAGATAGGATGAGGCAGAATCGGTAGTCAAATTACAGGCATGGGTCAGGATACAGAGAACAGAGTAGTCAAAAGCCAGGCAGGGTCAAACACAGGTAGTAAATCAGATCAGAAGCTTTACAGCACAGGTTAAAGGCACCAGGAGCAAATCCAATCACGGGCAATGAGTGTAGTAAAAATGGCCCTTTAAATATTCAACTTTGGCGCCAGAGCACCTGCGCGCGCACTAAGAAGATGCCGGCAGAGGGAGGAGGTGGCGCGTTGAGACATCCAAGTAGAGAGAGCAGTTAATATCTTGTACTTGAACTGAGATACAGTTAATCTTTACTGCAAGCAAGCATTCTGGATAACAAATCCCATATACAATCTCGGGGGGTTGTGGGAGCACTCAAAAGGCTAAATATATTTAAGTATTCCCTGGTCCCCTGTTTCACAAATAATTCAGTATAAATGCAAGTGCATAGGTTTACAAAACAGGGTTTTTTTGTTACAAAGTGATCATAAAGTTGATAATCCACCATACCATGTCAAGGTAAACCCCACACAGTGGTCCCTAACTTGTTACCTCTGGTCATAGTATAAAGGATCTAGTGCCTCTCTGCATAGTAGCATTAATGGAGGTAAAAGTCTGCTGAACCTTGGTTCAGAAGGCTAAATCTTCCCCCACCACTAACTTGCGGCTTTTAAGAGAGAGTGATTGCCCAAACCAACGCCCATTCTTTAAAACAATGTAAAAATAATAAAGGCAAAGTAAAATTATGTGTACAAGTGCACATATCAATAGTGCATAGTTATGTGTTGATATGGAATTAAATGGGTAAAAATATAAATGTAAGTTAAAGTAAATAAAGGACAAACTAAATTAAGTGTAATAATAAGTGTAATAAATTCAAAAGTATTCTTGGTGCAGTTAAAAGCATAGGGCCACCATTAGTTTAAATGGGGTGCTATTAGAAAACCACTTATGAAGCTAAACCACAGCTTCAAGCTTTAAGACAATAGCAAGTCCCATACCTGTATTTAAATTCATTTGGGATTCACATTCACAACAAGAAACTGGTGATACAAGAAACCCCTGAGTTTACTTGAAACTGTAAAAAATATTTATATTAAAGCATAAGAGGTGTCTTATTTGCTGACACATTAAATTAGTATCGTACAGTATAAAGTACATTATACATTCATGTAGAAAAAAACCCTCAAAATAATCTGTTAAGGCTACTTTTTAGATTAAATTAGTACCATAGAACAACACACAAACTCTGTGTTATACCCAGTCCAGTGCTGGATGTTGTACCCAATTCAGTTGGTCTCTACTGACTTGCAAGGCAAAGATTGTGCTTGTATTGGATAGAATCATATTACTTTCCACACGGTGCCTTGGTGGAAGGTGAACACATAGCCTTTTATTCAGGCTTTCAGCACATGAAATTTGTCCTGCTTGTAGCTGAATGAAGGAGTGTGCTAAGGAGAGGTGGAGTATACTTTATCAATGCTACATTATAATTCTCATTCCTGAGACCTGCAGGATGCCAGGATTTAAACACATACTGTGCAGAAAAAAGATACACTGTGAAAAGCAAATATTTTCTCATACTATCATTCCTTCTAAGACACTTTTTGTACTGGAGAATTTCTGGGTTCTAAAGCAGTATCGTTATACAATATGATATAGGTTATTATGATATAGAGACCCAAGAAATTGTATCAAACTGATATAGAAATCATACAGAGGACAATCAACTTACTTGTTAAAACGGTGCTTTGGTCACTGCTGCCAAAACACGAAAACAGAATTGGTCACAACACTCCCCTTTCTACCAGTCACGTCTTTCTATAGTCAAACCC
Source organism: Xenopus borealis (assembly GCA_024363595.1). Classification (NCBI taxonomy): domain Eukaryota; kingdom Metazoa; phylum Chordata; class Amphibia; order Anura; family Pipidae; genus Xenopus; species Xenopus borealis. Next base: position 50,498,162 of record CM044433.1, on the reverse strand, counting down.
AATGTGCCAAAGTTTTGTGAGCTTTGTGAATAGACATACAGTATATGTGTTATAAAGAATACCAATGGTAATAATTTAACTTATCGAAGTTCTTGAGAGACCTGCTACAGCTGTACCAAGGGATGGGACGCAGCACAGTTATAGTGATGCACAGGGAAATGGGGGGGGGGGGGTTTCACCCTAGTTTAGCTCCAAGGGGTTTGACCTGCAACTCTTTCAAGCTCTTCCTTCCATCAGCTTCCCACCAGCCCAAGAGAGGAGCATAAGGGCTTTTACATGGTGCTAGAATACAGTAAATCATTTCCTATGTGTCTAAAGTATATAATGTCACACTTTATCTCCGAATGACACTTTATTTCTGAATGGTTACATACAAGTATGGTTGCCACCTGTCCGGTTTTGACCTTGACATTCCTATTTTTTGGGCTGATCGGGTCAAAACTGCCTGCTTGGTTTTCCAAATTAGAAAAACTGGGCAGGATTTCCTATGATTAAGTTGGCAAAATCATGACTGCCCAGCCTTGTCACAGACCAACCCCGGCCTTTCATGTACCCGCTAAAAGAATGTAGATCAAATCAGCACACTAATGTTGCTTGAGAGAAAAAGTCCACAGGGGTTCACCAATGGGCCTAGCTGTGCTGCACCCACTTGGATTAGCTGCTGTCAATGAACTGCAAACCAAGAGAGTGTGTGAACTCCGGTACCTGCATCTTTCTTCTTACACAGCTTCTGTGCCCTCATTTATCACTAATGTTTAAAGGAGAATTCAATCCTGCTGGTGCTAAAACCCCCTCCCCCCGCAGGCCCCGGCCTACCTCCCCCCCGGGATATTACCCCTATTGCCCGTGTAAATTACCCCAAAGCACAGGTCCCCTTGATTGAATTCAATGCCCTTGATTGAATTCTCCTTTAAGCTCACTTAACATACATAGGGATTGGATGTTAATTTTAAACTTCCCTCCAGCCCATCCAATACCCTTGCAGCTTTACCAGAGAGCATAATAAAAACACAAGTGATAATGAAAGACTTTAAGTTTGAAAATCACCCTCTTTTACCCCATAAAATGAATGGTGCTCTCCTGTGGTTTTCCTACAGTCCTTCTAGTGTGTAGCAGGAACCAGGATTCATGAGACCAGACCATGTTTTTCTATTTTTTCTTTTTCCCCATTTTTTTTTAAAGGAAAACTATACCCCCCCAAACAATGTAGGTCTGTATAAACAGATATTGCAGCCTCCTGGGATCCTAGGATCCAACGGTGCACACAAACATACCAAACAAACTATAAAGTTAGGTCACATGAGCCAATTAACAGACAGAGTTGTGTCTTTTGCTTCCACACTTCTTCCTGTTACAGTTAGAGTTTACATATTTCTGGTCAGGTGATCTCTGAGGCAGCACACAGACCATCACGAAATGGAGGTTCAAGGCAAGAGATGTAAAAGGGTAATATTTACTTAAATATATATTCCAGTTTGGTAAGATTCTTTAATATGTCACTTGATTTGATATAAACTATCTGTTGCTCAAAAATTAATTTTCGGGGTATAGTTTTCCTTTAACTAAAAGACTTTGTCATAGGCTGCCAGATCCTATGTCCTGCTCACATCAGTACAATGGGCATTTATTGCCATACTCTGTTTAAAGGAAAATCCAACCTATAATAAAAAAAACCCCTCCCCTGTGTAGACCCCCCTCACTCCTCCCCCAGCCACTTCCCCCCCCACGGGCAAATGCCCCTAATTTTTTACTTACCCCTCCTGCAGATTCAGAGTTCACGGCAGTCATCTTCTTTGTTCTGTCTTTTGCAGAACTAGACCGGCATTTTCGGCGCATTTGCAGTTGAAGGACTTTTGCTGACTTGAACCACTGCACATGCGCTGAAAATCTCCTCCAACTGCGCATGTGCCAAAACTTTTGAAAAAGACAGAATAAAGAAGATAGCTGCTGCAAACTCCTGTAAGGGTTGTGGATACAGGAGAGTCGATTACCAGGCAGGGTCAGGATTCCAGAAATCAGGATAGTCAGGTACAGGCAGGGTTCACAACAGAGAAACAAAATCAGAAGCTTATTACACAGGAAGGCACCAGGAACTCTTTACAAGAGAAAACTTATCACGGGCAAAGTACACTGGCTCAAATGCTCACCAATGCGCACGTGCCTGCCCCTTTAAAGAACCCGGAAGTGCACCACGTGCGCCCAAAGACAGCCGCTAGGAAGACAGATGCAGCGGGCGTCCCTCCCGTCCCCCCACTAGACCACCAGGGTGAGTTGTTACAAGGGGGTCTACACAGGGTTTTTTCCATTACAGTTTGGATTCTCCCTTAAAATGAGTTTTCTTCCACATGCATATCTTGATGGATTAGGCGTGGTTCATCTTTAAGTTAACTTTAAATATTTTAAATTCCAAGCAACTTTTCAGTTTGTCTTCATTATGTGTTTGTTATAATTTTTTGAAATGATTTGCCTTCTTTTGCTGACTCTTGCCAGCTTTCAAATGGGGTTATATATATATATATATATATATATATATACAGAAAACGAAAGGTAGCACCTTCCATTGGATGATAATGAAAAACAAAAGAGTTGTGTGCAGAGTCAAATGGGTATATAGGTAACACAAAGAAAAAGAGAAAAGTTTGACCCACACCTTTTCTCTTTTTCTTTGTTTCAAATGAGGGTCATTGACCTAATGTAAAAAATGTATTGTTAGTGTTACTTTTTATTACCCCTCTTTGTATTCAGGCCCTCTCCAATTCATATTCCAGTGTATGGTTGCTAATTTGGACCCTAGCAAATAGGTAGCTGATATTGAAAATTGGACAGCTGCTGAATATAAAAATAAATAGCTCAAAACTACAAGTAATAATGTCATACTAAAAGTTAACTCAAAAGTGAACAACCCCCTTCAAGAGCTAAATATCTACAGTTTGTTTTACCTGTCTTTTCTGCATCATCTACACCTGTGGGACTGAATCTTAGGGGGCGTAGCTAAAACAGCTAAAAATCTCTGTCAGAATTCAAATGAAATATATTAGGAATCAAATGGATACTTTCTACACACAGTGTTTTTTTCATCTTTGTGTTTATGCTTTACATCAATGATGTTTCTTATTTCCTTTTTTGTGATTTTTGTAATTTCAGTTTAATTCATCTAGAATAATTAAGGAAAAGGAAAATAGCGGGAAGATGAGGACAAGTACTGAAGCATTATTTGGAAACCCTGGTTGGAGTAACCCAGATCAAGTATTGTACAGGTAAGGGATTCATTATCTGGAAACCCATTATCCAGAAAGTTCTGAATTATGGAAAGGCTGTGTCCCATAGACTCCATTTTATCCACATAATGCAATTTTTTTTAAATGATTTCTTTTTTTAATAGTAAAAACAGTGCCTGGTACTTGATCCCAGCTCAGATATAATTAAACTAACTGGAAACAAAACCAGCCTGTTGGGTTTATTTAATGTTTACATGGTTTTCTAGCAGGAATGAAGATTCAAATTACAGAAAGATGAAAACCCAAGGGCCCAAATTCATTATAGCGCGAAGTGTCTAACGCTAGCGCTAATTCACCAGCATGACGTCAATTCGTAACTTCGGAAATTAACTAACACCGGCTCTGGCGAATTTATGCTAGCGAAGTAGATAGACTTGCGCAACTTCGCACCCTTACGCCAGGTGAAGATGCGCACTGAGGAAGGATCGTAATTTCGCAAATTCATTAAGATGAACATTTTCCTGTTAGCACTTACGCTAGACTTTACTACGCCTGGTCAGGCCAGGCAAAGTTCAATACAATAGATAGGAGGTTGAAAAAAACGCTGGCGCTTTTTTTTTTTGGGGGGGGAGGGGGTTACCCTCCTTCCCCCCTACATTTCCTAACATATGGCAACACAACTATATTGTAGGGCAATAGGACAACTTTATTTAATTTATTAAAGGTTTCCCGGGCTTGTGTAGTGGAATGTAGTGGCTGTAACATATACTTCTATTATACGTTAAAGTTCCCGGAGTATTCAAATTAGGCTTCGCTAGCGTAACTGCGCTCTGCCTAGTGAAGTAACACTAGCGCAACTAAGCTACCGTTCGCCGACCTGAGCGTACATCCGTACTTTAGAGAATTTGCGTAGCGCTGGCGAAAATTCGCCTGGCGAAGTGCAGTGAACACTAACGAAGCCTATGCTGGCGAATTTTCGGATCTTAGTGAATTTACCCCAAGGTCCCTAACATTCCGGATAACAGGTCCCATACCTATTTTTAAAAATAAAGATGCCTGATTATTTTTGTGAAAATATTCTTAATGATTTATGTGATATTTAGATGGCAAGCTATGAATTATTTAGTTGTAATAACAATGGAAAAAATACATCTTGTAAGATTGGGTACTGGTATTTTCTCCAGGTTCTCACCCTATGAAACTCCAGGCTTCAGGGACAGAAAGCTTTTTAGGCACTAGTTTCAGATATCTGCTACTTTTCTTATAATGGCATCATTGGAATCCTCATACCATTGCAGTGATCATGTCTAATGAAATGTGTTAGTTTTCTTTCTCCAATACAAATACATTTTATTTGATAATGTTGCCATCTTGTGGTTACTTAGCTGTAAGCATTTAACGTTCGCGTAAATGATAAGTTGGCTCCTTGGTTTTATTTTAATTTGGTAATATATCAAAAATATAAATTCAGTTTAACCACAATGCACCAGGATGGTGTGGTATCACTGCCACCCCTGTGTTTGCTATACAGAGGACATAAACAAAATCAAAATGAGGCAGAGGTCATCCACAAATGTAGTCCCTATCTTAATTAAAGCTTGACAAAAGTATAGTATCCATATTTGTCCATAGTTCAAAATGTTTTACAGGACAACTATCATGATCCACCATGATAAAGAATTGACCTTTAATCAATAGCACAGGGCCATTCAGCAGGATTGCAAGTGCCATGTTCTTCATGAATAAAGTAAAACAACAAGTAATGTGATAAAACACATAAATTGAAATTGGTGTGTTGAAATAAGATTAAAAACAATGATGTCACTATACCATTTATGCCTCTAAGTATAATCTAAATATCCTGCTGGGATCAGTCACCTTAAACATTTTATAATTTCCATGCTTGATAACCCAACTGATTAATACCTGCAAATAAAAGGGGTATATACACTATACTGTATATATTAGAGAAGGCAATTAGGTGACCAATAATAATCTACTGGATTTTTTAAAAAGTTTAATCTTCCAAACCAAACTGCTTATATTTGCAATATACTTATTCATTCTTTCTGGTATTTAGTTTCTAAAGTATCTACAATCGCATAAACATCTTGCTACTCTGTATTTCTCTTTATTATTTTCTTCTTTTTTTACTGCATTCTTGTGTTAATTTAATCAACTTCTAATTTGTTTGTCTTATATAACACAAACCACAAGGATACTTGAGCACAAATTGTAATCTCTTAGCCTTGGGGGATTTTAGTACAACTGAAGTTGGATTGTACGCTAGTGTCACCTTTTATAATCTGATTAAAATATAACAAATTTACAGCGAGGGTGTTGTGTTTGGTAGCCGAGGATGAGGAGAGTATAACAGTGTTTTATTAGCAGGTCATGCAACCGTTACATAACAGCATTAAGTCTTACTTTCACTTTTAAGTTGTACAGAAAGTCCTATGTATGCACAGAGCCACCTGCAGGCCATTTGTGTAAACACCACATATTCCCCCTATAGTTGGAAAACATTTGGACAAATATATAAACAGTAACAATTATCTTAAAGCAATATATACATTCTTTACATGACATAGTCCTTGGTCCATGCAGGTAGTTTCCTGATTCTCTCAGTATGCCTTATAGGTTCACTTCCCTCTGCCCTATTGCAGTTTGCATCAGGAGTAGGAAAATGTCCTTCATCAAATGGAACGTCTCCAAAAGTCATATCTAGCAGGATCAAGACGACTTGCATTCCATATGCGTCCATCAGACAGTTC
>CM044433.1:50408280-50489692 GCA_024363595.1 Xenopus borealis | reverse complement strand
GCGGAATATATATCTTTCAGCAACCACATTTACTTTTGGCACAAAAAAGTTCTTTATAGCTAGGGTTGCCACCTTTCCCTGTGGCTCAAGCCGGACAGCAGATTTAGAAAGGTCAATGTGTCCCGAACACGCCAATACCAAACAAATATAGTTTTATGGAGATTTCTCACTTATATATTTCAAAATCTCTAAGCAGTACACTACCAAATTTCCAAAGCACCGCTCCACAAAACGGCATACTTCTGATTTCAAGGTCAAATATTCCACAAACAGTAGGTTTACCCTAAAAAACTACCCAGTATTAGCAAGAACAGATCCTGCAGAATCAAAAATGGGTAAATATATCTCTGTACGCCAAACTACCAAGTTGCAATTCTATCCTAAAGTTATAATTTTTTTATAGAAATTTGTGAATTTTTTAAAAAATTACCTCAGAGCTTCTGTAGCATCGTATCACACATCATTAGGTACAATGTATAACATCCTAAATATGATTGCCAGGAGTCCACTGAAAATTTTGATACTCAGTATGTATTGGTGTACCTAAGTATGTGGCATGTAGAGGCCCCAAAATGTAGACACCTCATGTGAGTTATGTATTTCAAGGTTCTGCAAAATCAAAAAAGTAAGTTCACCCCCAAAAACCATACATTTTTTGAAAGTACACATTCTCCCGAATTCAAAATGGGTATGCATGTTTTTCTACTCAAAAGTACCAAACCGCAAACCTTTCCTAAATTTGGCAATTTGGTGGCATTTCCAAAAATCACCTCAAAATTTCCATCCTGCAGCATCGTATTTCAACACATACTTTTAGGTATCAAGATAAATCACCCCAAACATGAAAGCTTAGGGTCCTCTGAACAGTTTGATGCCCAATATGTATAGGTATACCCAAGCAAGTGTCATATAGAAGCCCCAAAACGAAGACCCCCTATGGTCTGTCATTTCAGGCACTGCAAAATAAACAGATTTACATCATTTTGAGGGGGGCAAAGCTAGAAAAAAGTAAGTAAACCCCCAAAAACCATACATTTTCAGAAAGTACACATTCCCCCGAATCCAAGTTGGGTATGCTTTTCTTTCTACTCCAAAGCACCAAGCCGCAAACCGTCCCTAAATTTGGCGATAAATTGGCCACATTTATCTCACCCAATTTCTTACATAAAATTGTAAAACACCCTAAATATTGATGCCACGGGTCTATGGAACAGTTTGATGTCCAGTAGGCACAGATATACTAAAGCAGTTGGCACGTGCGGACCTGAAATAAAAATAGCGCAAATGACTTTTCTCAGCTGCCAGTTTGCCTTCTGTGAACAAAGACCTGTGACGGAGCACTGTCTGCCAAAAGACCCCCCAAACAGCACAAAGCCCCCCAGAGCAACATATCTTTTGAAAGTACACACTCTGAATAATCAAAAATAGGTAATTATGCCTTTCTACTCCAAACTACTATCCTGCAAAGCTATGCTAAAGGCAGTGTTTTTTATGACATTTCTCAAAATCGCCTAAAAATATTGCATACATACAATTGTAACAGTTTGATGCCCAACATGCATAGATATACCAAAGCAGCTGGCATGTGCGCACCCCAAATAAAAATAGTGCATATGAATTTTCTCTGCTGCCAATTCGCCTTTTTTGTGAGACTGAGTATTGTCTGCCAAAAGACCCTCCTAACAGCACAAAGACCCCCCCTAAGCCATATATTTTTGGAAAGTACACACTCTGATGAATCCAATACAGATAAAGATGTTATTCTACACCAAACTACCCAACTGCAAAGTTTTTCTAAACATAGAGGTTTTTACAACATTTCTGAAAATCGTCTAAAATTGCAGTTTGCCGCATTTATCTCACACAACGTTTTACATACAAAGAAAAATCACCCTAAAGATGGACGTTGGAGGTCTACTGAATAGTTTGATGCCCAATATGCATAGCATTACCAAAGAATTTGGTATGTACGGACCCCAAATGAAAAACATACATATGAATTTTCACGCTAACCAACACAAATGCTGAAAACAGTACCCCGACTGTGCATTACGTGCCGTAAGACCCCCAAACTGTAAAAAGACCCCAGATAACCATACATTTTTGGAAAGCATATATTCTGACGGATCAAACTAAGTAAAATATACATTTCTAGACTATAGCACCAAACCGCAAAACTATACTAAATATACATAAGGAACAATAATGCAGGGATAAAATTGCAATAAAACCACAAAAATAGCGTAAATCAATGTAATAACCAAAAACTGACTGACAGCGTAATTAGTGGCCCAAATCAATTATCCAATAGTCACGCTGTTGAAATAACAAGATTTTAGGCAAAGATAACATTACACTGAATAAGTTAAAAAAAACAAAAAACAGCTGTTTGTGAGTTTTTGTGTATAAATGTTTGTGCACTAATAAAAGTTGTCTGAGTGTGCAAATAAGTGTAAATAAGTGTACAAAAGGGACCAAGTGAGCTGAAATAAAAAAATAAAAAATACCAATCTTTACTAAAATGTGTGTGTAAGTGTGTAAATGTACTGTAAGTGACTGTAAGTGCAGGTAAGTGTGTAATAAAAACGTGCACTTACCTTTTCTGTTGCAGGAGATCGCAGGAGACACGTGGAGAGCCCAGGAAGTTGAAGCATAGCAGAGCAGGAAGCAGGAAGCGGCTCTGCAGGGAAGGAGAGGTGTGCTGCCTCAGAGATCACCTGACCAGAAATATTTCAACTCTAACTGTAACAGGAAGAAGTGTGGAAGCAAAAGACACAACTAGGGTTGCCACCTTTCCCTGTGGCTCAAGCCGGACAGGGGTGGTGGTCCCATGATGTCAGTGGGCGGTCCCGTGACGTCAGTGGGCGGTCCAGTGACGTCACGGGGCGGAGCTATGACGCCGCGATCGCCGATTGGCCGATCGCGGCGTCAATCAAGCTAATCCCGCCCGGTTTTCCTTATATGGAAAACCGGGCAGGAAGCATTGAACCGGGCAGCCCTTCAAAATACCGGGCTGTCCGGTTCAAAACCGGACAGGTGGCAACCCTAGACACAACTCTGTCTGTTAATTGGCTCATGAGACCTAACTTTATAATTTGTTTGGTATGTTTGTGTGCACCGTTGAATCATACAATCCCAGGAGGCTGCCTTTATTTTCTGAAATGGCAATTTTCTATTTAGGATTACCCAATGGCACATGCTACCAAAAAAGTATATTATTATGAAAATGGTTTATTTACATGAAGCAGGTTTTTACATATGAGTTGTTTCATGCAATATCTTTTGATAGAGACCTACATTGTTCGGGGGATATAGTTTTCCTTTAAGCTGATTTACCTTTCATCACACTGACGCTAGGCTAATGTCTTTCTCTGTGATATAGAGTCTAGACTATAAGATTATTCTTATCCCTGTAACTTATTCTGGAAGTTTTTCACCTGGAGTCTCAACATTCACTTATAGAAGTTGCATGACTGGGCTCTTTCGTTGTCTTGCCATTCTTTGCTACAGATTCTTGTTAAGAGCCTATTACCCTCCCACTTGGAAAATACAAGCTTGCTACGACCCAGTAAGTACTGACATGGCGTTCGTAAAGGGAATAGGGAAGATTGTAACATACTTAACGTGATCTTCCTTTCCTGTATGAACTCCATGTCAGTACGGCCCTTTTTTCAAGTGATTTAGAAGCTTGTTACAAAGACGCCGGTAGGTGGGTGTGGTCGGTCTTTAAAGGCTTGGGGAGGGTCCTTCTGATGGGAGCATGGGGGAGGGGTTATCCCAGTAAGTACTGACAGGAAAGGAAGATCACGGTAAGTATGTTACAATCTTCCCTATTCTGTGGAAAAATAAAAACTCAAATTTTTAGCTGCTAAGCTGCTATGAATCTTAATCTGAAAAAAACACCATCTCAAACCTGTCTATTCCATGTAGAAGTAAATGGCAGTTGTCCCAGATGTTGTTTCTTTACACTGTGATCTGTGCTGAATAATCCGGAAAAGGGTTGGTTTTTTTGTCCTATAAACAGAAAAGTCAAGTTTTTGCAGCGAAAATTTGATAAAATCTAGTTTTCAAAGCGTCAGTTGTACAGTACAAATTTCAATACAAACTCGATTTTGTCACAACATTTTGTTGCTCTGACAAAATTGTGAGTTCAATTTGTGGAAGGGAGTTCGATTTTTGTATTTATAAAAAACTGAGATTAATTAAAGTTTTAGTAAATCGGCCCCTAAGTGTTCCATTTCCAATAAAATATATATATATATATATATAATGCTCTATGAAGCTTAGAAATGGCTGCAGTATGTAATGGGGCATTACTGAGTTAATGCATTGGTCTGCTAGTAGCCCTATGAACCACAATGCAGAGCTGCAGTGGCGTAACTACTCGCTGGTGGGCCCTGGTGCAGGATTGGCACCCGGGCCCCCCTATTGGGCTCTCCCCCTATGAGTTGGAGTTCTTCTAGCCTCTCCAGTGGGCCCCAAGAAGGAGTGGGCCCTGGTGCAATTGCACCCCCTGCTCCCCTGGTAGTTACGCCACTGCAGAGCTGATGCATGCATGGAGTTCCAATTTGAGTGAGAATTCTAACAATAGAAGTGCTGTAGTGTATGTAAACAAAGTTTAGTCTATGCCATTAACTGTCACTGTGGGCTTTTATATATTGGCCAAACCACTAGGCAACTGAAAGATAGAATAGGAGAGAATAAGTCTGATATTAAGAGAAAGGTGAAACAAAGCCCTGCAGCAAGTCATTTCTCTGAAGTTGGCCATTCTGTAGCTCCGTTATGTTTCCAAGTATTACAACAGGTTCCCAAAGCCAGGAGAGGGGAAGATAGAGCCAAACAACTACTAAAATGTGAAATAGGTTGGATTTATAGATTGGAGAGTCTAGCTCCTCTTGTAAGGTTTCTTTATTAAACAAATGCAGTAAAACCATGGTGGGAAATGGTAATCTTACAGACATTCATGAATTAAAGTTTTCATTTCTATGAATATACAATGTTAACAAACAAAAATAAGGCACCTGTGCCAGTAGCCATCATACTGCCCCCTGTAGCTGTGCCAGTAGCCATCATATTGTCCACCTGTACCAGCAACCATCGGACTGCCCCCTTTACGTATGCCAGTGGCCATCATATTGCCCAATGTACCTGTGCCAGCAGCCATCATACTGCCCCCCTGTACCTGTGCCAATAAGTCCAGCAGCCTTCATACTGCCCCCTTGTACCTGTGCCAGTAGCTATCATACTGCCCCCTTGTACTTGTGCCAGCAAGCTCAGCAGCCTTCAAACTGACTCCCCTGTACCTGTGCCAGCAAGCCCAGCCACCATCATACTGCTCCCCCTGTACCTGTGCTAGTAGCCATCATACTGCCCCCTGTATCAGCAACGATCATATTGCCCCCTATACCTATGCCAGTAGGCATCATACTGCCCCCTGTACATGTGCCAGTAGGCCCAGCCACCATCATACTGCCCCCTGTACCTGTTCAAGTAGTCATCATACTGCCCCCCTTGTACCTGTGCCAGCAAGCCCAGCCTCCATCATATACTTCCCCCCTGTACCTGTGCCAGTAGCCATCATACTGCTGCCTATGTACCTGTGCCAGCAAGCCCAACAGCTTTCATACTGACCCCCTGTACCTGTGCCAGCAAGCCCAGCCACCATCATACTGCCCCCTGTACCTGTACCAGCCAGCAGCACCCAAAATATTGCCCCCAATCTGTGCCAGCTGGCAGCACCCAAAATATTGCCCCAATCTGTGCCACATAGCAGCACCCAAAATATTACCCCCAATCTGTACCTGTGCCAGCCAGCAGCACCCAAAATATTGTACCTCTTGTGCCAAGAAACAATGCATTGCATCCCCAAGTCTGTACCTGTTGTGCCAACACACAATGCACACAATGCATTGCACCCCCAAGTCTGTACCTGTTGTGCCAACACACAATGCACACAATGCATTGCCCCCTAAGTCCGCAACATCACCAAAATTGCCCCAGCCCAGTCTGTACCTCTCTGCTGAGTCATTATGTACCTCTCCCTCTGTTCTCCAATAACACCGTCACCAGCCGCCAATTTCAGAGTAAAGAATGCCGCACCCACACAGCACAGTTCCCTGTGAGGAATTATGTCATCATGCGGTGTGCTGCTTACTACAGCTGATGGATGTGAATCCATGTTAGAGAAGAACTATCTCTTCTTTACGAACTGTAGCAGGAAGTGAAGGCAGGCTAGGGATTGGAGAACAAACCTTCAAACTTAATATAATACATTAAAAAAAAAAAGGAAAAAGCCCTAGGTGGGCGCCTACTCTGCCTACCCTAGTTCCAGCCAGGGCATGAATAAAGAATACGAACATAGTGCAGTGGTATAGATATGACACAGGTTGTATTTAAGTAATAATTTTATTATTTTAATTTGGTTTTAATTGTACTCTTTATTCTCTAGAGAACACCACAAAGATTGAACATATTGGAAGCACAGAAACAAATAGCCTACTCTATAAATGATCTGTGTTATGATAAAATAAAAATAAAATATAATGTTAATGAGCTTATGGGGGACCTCCTCAAACAGAGTGTTTTGGGAAATTTTTTGAAATCTAATTTTTGGGGGGAAAATCATTCGAATCGAACGATGCATTCAAACTATTATTTTATTCAATCATAAATGGACCTATTCGATCAAAAAAAGTCAGTTTTCAATCGAAAAACACTTTAAAAAAAATGATATGGTAAAATTTCGCATTTTTTTTACTTTGAAATTCGACTGTTAGGGTCAGATTTACTAAGGGTTGAAGTGAAAATTCAAATTAAAAAAAAATTGAATTTCGAAGTACTATTGAATAGGCCAAAATCGATTTTTATTCAATATTTTCGAAAATGGACCGTTTTCAATCGAATAGGTCAATTTTCGATTGAATAAAAATCCTTTGAATCGTTCAAATGCATCGTTCGATTTGAACGATTTTGCCAAAAAAAGTTAATTTTCCAAAAACACTCCTTAAAGTTTCCTGGAGGTCCCCCATAGGCTAAAATAGCAATTTGGTAGGTTCAAGGTGGCGAATAGTCAAATTTGAATTTGACAGTGCTTCGATATTCAAATCGTTGAATTTTAAAATTTGATTAAAATTTTTTAAATTCAATTTTTAAGTAATTTTGGGCTACTTCGACTATTGAATAGCCCAAAATTCGAACTGAAAAAAAATTAAAAAATCTGAATTTTTTAATTTCGAAGTACTTGTCCTTTAAATATCCTTAGACTATTCGCCAGTTTAAAGCTGCCGTGTTGCCATTTTAGCCCATGGGGGCCTCCTATAACTTGTCCTGAAAATTTTCTAAGTTCCAAGAATTCCAAGGATTTTGAGGAGAATCGTTTGATCAAATCGAACTATTTTTTATTCAATCGAAAATTTACATATTCGAATGAAATAAGCCCTTTAAAAAAACTTTGAGCGTCGAAATTTCGAAGTTTTTTATTATTGCTGTGATCGAGAATCCCTTTAACTTTACCTCAACTAATCCCATTTATCGTTCACTATTATTCTTACAATTCTTAAACTATAAGTCATTAAAGGGATCCTGTCATGGGAAAAAAATTTTTTTCAAAATGTATCAGTTAATAGTGCTGTTCCAGAAGAATTTTGCATTGAAATCCATTTTTCAAAAGAGCAAACAGATTTTGTTATATTTCATTTTGAAATCTGACATGGGGCTAGACATATTGTCAATTTCCCAGCTGCCCCAAGTCATGTGACTTGTGCTCTGATAAACTTCAATCAGTCTTTACTGCTGTACTGCAAGTTGGAGTGAAATCACCCCCTCCCTTTCCCCCACCCAGCAGCAACAAAAGAACAATGGGAAGGTAAACAGATAACAGCTCCCTAACACAAGATAACAGCTGCCTGGTACATCTAAGAACAGCACTCAATAGTAAAACCCATGTCCCACTGCGTACTATTCAGTTACATTGAGAAGGAAAAACAACAGCCTGCCAGAAAGCAGTTCCCTCCTGAAGTGATGGCACAAGTCACATGACTGGGGCAGCTGGGAAATTGACAAAATGGCTAGCCCCATGTCAGATTTCAAAACTGAATATAAAAAAATCTGTTTGTTCTTTTGAGAAATGGATCTCAGTGCAGAAGTCTACTGGCGAAGCACTATTAACTGATGCATTTAAAAAAAAAAACAAGATTCCCATGACAGTTTCCCTTTAATATCTGCTTTGTTTTGCTAGACAGTGGTTCTGATATATCCAAATTCCCTCCCATAGAGCAATATAGGCTTCAGCTCTTTGACAAAAAGGTGAACAGAAATTATCAGGTGTGTGCCATATTAGACTATATAAAGACCAGCATAAACATTTGATTTCAAAACTACACTAATTTATACAATGTTGTATTGTTTTCAGGTAATAATAGACACATTGTATTTCTTATAACAATATCCTTTAAAAAAAAAAAATCAGCAAACTTTAGTGCAAAACCTGAAATACAGCCAACCCCACAAGCGATTTGTCATTTTGTTGCAATGCAAAAATTGACAAGTTCTTCATTAACACATCATTAACACATCATTTTCTGGAACTTAGTCATTGCAAATAAAATAAAATAAAATATTATTGCCTGATTCCATGGCAATATTCTACAGGAATCATTTGTTACCCAGAAACCCAGTATCCAGAAAACGCTGAATTACGGAAAAGCCATTTTAACCAAATAATCAAACATTTTAAAAAAGATTTCCCTTTCCTCTGTGATAATAAAAGAGTGCATTGTACTTGATCCAAACTGAGATTTAATTAATCCCTTTTGGAATCAAAACCAGTCTATTGGGTTTATTTGATGTCTACATGATTTTCTAGTTGGCTTAAAGGAGAAGGAGAGATGTTTTACAATTGGAGGTGCTAAATATGAGGCACCCCAAGTGACAACTTTTACCTACCTGATACCCCGGGCCGGTGCTCCTATCCAGCTGCGTTTTTGGGGCTGCCGCCGCCTGAGACAGCAGCGCCGATGCCGCCCCACGCTTAATAATCTGCGTTGGAGCGGGTCAAAGGGGGCCGGTATCACTAGTGCATTGAGCACAATTGTGCTCTCTGCACTAGCAGAGCCGATTTTTCATGTTAAAACCCGGATATTCGGCTCTTAAAGTTACAACAGGCAGCTTTTTTGCCCCTTGTAACTGGTTGCTCTGTGCCACCTGAGGCAAGGCTCTCCCCTTGCTTCATGGCAGGAGCGGCCCTGCTCCTATCAGCCGAAAACTGCACCCGAGAGATCAACTTCCTCTGATCTTTTCAGGCTGCACATGCGCATTAGAGCAAAATGAAAAAGTTGGCTATTTTGCTCTACAGTGCATTTGTTTCCCCAGGGAAAGTTTAAATCAAAGAAGCATAAAGATGATCTCTCCGTGGTGCTCTCTAAAAGAACCCCGGACCGGTATGGTTTTCGGCTGATAGGAGCATCGGCCTGGGGTATCAAGTAGGTCAAACTAGTCGAAATCACAGGCTTCAAAAGACTGCAGAAACTGAGCTGCAAAAAACTTTTATTTACACGACCTGTTTCCAGCTCCATGGCTCTTTTTCAAGTGATAACAAGTGCTTGCAATACACACAAATCCGTATTAACCCCACCCTCCTCAGGTGTGATAGGTTGCCTGTAGATTGAGATAAAAATTAAAATGTGGGTAACTGCACTGGGGATTTCTTGCCTGACCTCACTCCACTATATAGTGAATAGTTCACAAATGGTGTGATAAGTGTTTGTCCATAATGTCCGTGGCCATATTCAATAAAGTCCACAATTTAGTCCATAAATACCCTTCACCCCTTGTATTGCAAAGGCCTACAAATGTTTCAAAACATTCTTTTTAGAACATAGGTGCAAAGAACATATTCTGATCGTAAACGTAAGACACCCTACTATAAAATTCACCACAGAAGTGGCAGCTGGGGACCTACATTTTCTGGATGTTCACCTTACTATACATAATGGTAAAATGCGTACAGATCTATACCGTAAAAGCACAGATAGAAATAAAATGCATCGAGCTTTCATAACCCAAAGTGTATTAATGGTATCCCAAAAGGCCAAGAATTGCCTCAGAAGATAGTGGATATCAGAAGGCCGCAATAGACCTGATTGACAGATTTTCAGAGAAAGGCTATAGAAAGAGGAGATTGTTTTCTTTGGCAAAAGAAGTAGGAAAAACCCCAAGAGAATCGCTGTCAGCCAAGAGACCTGTTAAGAAAGAAACAAACCATATATAAATTATGTCTGGCAGAACCAAGATCTAATAGGATGCAGACATTATTTAAAGGTAATCCCAAGAAAGGTACATTCCCTTGCCTAAATTGCGTATGTTGTTCCTCCATTATTAAAGGTGATAAGGTACAGCACCCAACAAAGGGTAATAAAATTCAGATACATTATGTGACTTGTAATTCTGAGCATTTGTCTATATGTTAAAATGTCCTTGTGGTATACTGTATAGTGGAGTGAGGTCAGGCAAGAAATCCCCATTGCAGTTACCCACATTTTTAATTTTGATCTCAATCTACAGGCAACCTATCACACCTGAGGAGGGTAGGGTTCATACGGATTTAAGTTGTGTGTATTGCAAGCACATGTTAATACTTGAAAAAGAGCCAAGAAGCTCGAAACATGTTGTGTGAATAAAAGTTTTTTGCAGCTCAGTTTCTGCAGTCTTTTGAAGCCTGTGATTTCCACAAATCTATTTTGCTCACTGACTTGTGCTTCTGGTGGGACAAAAGCAAGTGGAACAGGCACCAGGTTCGTGCTACTGGTACAATCTCTATTTTTTAGTCTAGGTAAAAATAGTCACTTGGGTGCTCAATATTTAGCTTTGGCGCCCCCAAGTGTAAAATTACTTTCTTTCTCCTTTAAGGTATGAAGATCCAATCACGGAAATATGTTATTCATAAAACCCCAGGCCCCAAATGTAAGAAATTGCCATCTTGATTACTTACTATGAAGCAGTTAGCATAACAAAGGGTTTCCTGTGACTACTAAGTCTTATGTCTGCTGTGGGGACCATAAACCAACTTACTGTATGAGAAAACCTGCTCTACAGGATGTAGGCAAGTTGGGGGTTTATCTAGGCATCTTGTCATTTGGGAGTGTTTCTGTGGGGGCAGGTGAAAAACCAGGATAAAAGAACCATGGACAGGAGACCAGCGAGATTGAGTGCCTGAGATGGGCAGCTGTGAGGAAGAAGGAGGCAGCTGAGAGGAAGAAGGAGGCAGCTGGGAGGAAGAAGGAGGCAGCTGGAGAAGCTAGAGGAGCCTGGGACAAGACAGCATGTGAGGACTACAGCTCAAAGGGAAACCATATTCAAGCTGACCTCTACTCCCATGCCTTTTTGGTAACAATAATATAGACTTGTATAGTTTGTAAGTGTAAATATTGTAATTATTGTCTTAGGTGTGAAAATGTATGTGTAACAGTCTATTGATTTATTATACAATATAATTCCTTTAATATATGCTTATTGGTATGGATTATTTGTCTTCTTGCTCAAAAGAACCCGGAACCCACGTAAGAGGGTTGAGTATATGATATTATAATTAATATATATATATATATATATAATATATAAAATATATTCTATAAATGTAGACAAACATTCTGCATAACAGTTCCCATACCTGTAGTATGATATTCCTCACTGGTATAATGATATTCTTGTTTATAAAAATATAATATATTTATAAGATTATCAGTGTTAGGGGCTATACTAATATTAATTGACCTGAAGGAATGTTTGCTTACAGACAGGAGTGTTTCTGGGGCCCTGGCCTCCCCTTGCACCCGGCGCTTACCTTGCAGAGCATCAAAGCAGGTTGAGGGGGCCGCTTTTGCTAGAAGAGATTACATTTTGATTTTTTTAAAATTTGAACTTTGGCTCTTGAAATTACCAATTACTTCCCCATGCAACTTGCAGGCTGCTGCTGTCTGTGGTGAGTTTCTCAGATATGTTTTTTGTTATGTGACTGGTCTGGAAATGGCAGAAACCTGACTTGATATATATAGTGAATAAAGTACGCCCTCTTGTAAAATATAAGGGGCCGAAGGCCGAGTGTCTTTATACAGGTCATGGAACTCCGATGTAATTTCTAATAACCTCATATTTTGCAGCTGGGGGTACTTTATTTATTATAATACACACGTTTCAGTGAGTCATGTGACAGAAATTACATCAGAACTCACCATTTATAACTAATGACATCAGAACTCACCATTTATAAGGATATAATTTACAAGATATTGATGGCTTTTGTGTATTATATATATACAGTATATATATATATATATATATATAGAGAGAGAGAGAGAGAGAGAGAGAGAGAGAGAGAGAGAGAGAGAGAGAGAAAGACAGCTTTGATATGTCTAAGTATATGAAGCCTAGAAGATGCAATTGTTTGCCTCTAAAAGTGCCTCAGGATTTATATAAATTCCTAATTGTGTCATAGTCCGTTTCATCTTCAAATTTGACATTCTAGTCTTCAAAGATCGCATTCCTACTACCTGACAAATGCAGATGACGTGTATGATTTCAAACACGAAATGAAGAGATTATTATACCTTTCAACCCTAAGGACCAAATAACTTTTCAACATGATGATATGATTTTGACCTTACTATTTATACATTTGTGATGATTATGTTTCAGTCCTGGCAAAGGATTACATTGATATGTCTGAGCATTATCACTTCTCAGGTGTGTTGCTATATATTATAGTTTCATAGAAATGTATAGAGCAAAGCATATAGATAATTTAAATATATCATTATTAAGTTACGTGAGATTGAAAAGTGCAATGACATAAAAGATTAGAAGAAACACTTCTATGTAATTGCATTCTTTTGCTTGTTTCCTGACTTTTAACAAGAACTAGGAAGTGTCACGGTCGGCACCCAAACCAGAACAGATGCCAAGCACCCTGGTCTCGGCTAGTGCTTCACCAGTAGTGTGACCGCCTTTGGCCTTGGGAGGAGCCCTCAGCTACTCAGATGCTACCTGGACTTAAACGAGAGGTGCAAGGCAGGGGTTCTGGCCAGCAAAGGGGCACGACTGTAGCCAGAGTCTTTAAAGGCCGAAGGTCACGGTACAGGCGGGATTAGACCGTTTCGGGGTCAGACAGGCTGGTTCGAGGCAGGCCGATAGCAAAGGAACGTCGGGCAGGCAAAGGGTCAAACCGGGTAATCAATCAGATAATATAAGACAGGATCAGAGTCAATAACAGGCAGGAGACAAACCAGGAAGCCAATTGAAGTAGAATCAAGGTCAGTTTCAGGCAAGGGTCAGGTTCCAGAGATCAGAGTAGTCAAAACAGCCAGGCAGGGTCAAACACAGGAATCCAACAGGTTAGAAGCTCAATACAAGGCACCAGGAACAAAACCTATAACGGGCAGCGCATTTGCAGAGAAAATCCCTTTAAATACTTTTGAATTTGGCGCCTGTGCCTTTAAATGAATGCGGAAGTGCGCCGCGCACACTTACAGAGAAGCCAGCACTGGAATAGGATGTGGCGGGCGTCCCCACCGAGGGGGCGGCAGGCGTCCCTGCCTTCCCCCCACTAGACCACCAGGGTAAGTTCCTTACAGGAAGGGTCAGTCAGAAAACACCCTGAGAAAAAGGTTTGTAGACTATGCAGCCAAAATCAGCATCGATTATTTTCCAAAAATACTTCAAAGGCTGGAATTATCCCAGAACAAATTTCTTTGAGATCCCAGGTGAATTTCTCTGTTTTTAAGATCTGATCATTTACCAAAAAAATATTGAAATATTGTTGAAATGGACAGTGCTGTCTGATCAGTTAGAGACTATTAACATGGAGATTAAAATATGCAAAGTTACCAGTTTAAAACAATAGAATAGAAATCGAGGTTGTTGCCCCTTAGTACACTGCTTCCACAAGGCATTTCTGCTTTTGGGCTCTCAAAAGTTAGCTGTCTTCTTTTGAGCTTAAAAATATAGCCATGCTTACTAACTGATAAACAGCACTCCACTGAAAGTGCCCTAAACTGACCTCTTAACAGCTAAAATCCACAACCTAGTGCCTAGGGCAGCTACATTTTTGGCATGGGGTGGCATGTTGATGAGATAAGTCTTTTGTGTGTACACACATATAAAGGGATTTCAAGGAAGTTTAAGGCTTAACAAGCTAATCCAATCAATTTGGTGTTGCAAGTAATCAGCATTGATCAGTTACATGCATTCAAATTAGCAGAATTACAAGGGTACCCAAATTTTTGCACAGCCAGTTTTTCACATTTGATTTAATCTCATACAGCTGAATACTGCTTCACTAAAAAAATTTGTTCAGAAAACACCCCAGTATGCAGATGTTCCTGGGAAATGAAAGACATACGACTGTTATCTTTTTTTGTTGAAAGTGAAGTAAGTTATTATCCTGATCTAAACCCAGAGCTCTTAACTCAGGTCTCTTCTGCTTGTCTCTTATCTCTATTTGGATGTCACAATGCTACAGATGTAGCCATTTGGATTTGTGAGTCAAAGGGGTGGTTCACCTTCAAGTTAACTTTTCGTATATTGTAGAAGGGCCAATGATGTAAGGGGCATTTAAAGTTGAGTTTCACTGTGTGTGTAATGCACCTGAGGAAGGGGTTCTCCCCCGAAAGCTTGTGTGTGAATTCCGCTGGAATAAAATGTTATAAAGGCAAAGCCTGAGGATGGTGTGCTTCATATCCTATTATTCAAGACAAGGAATTTGGCTGACTTGGAGGCAGCTTGGGAGTGGATGCACCCTGAAATAGTAAGTGGTGTGCTGAAGAAAACATTGTTTTTTTGGACTGTAAATGCAAAACCATATGCTACACCTCTCACTCCTTCTTATTTCTGATCCTGCTCACTCCCATACTTTGTGTCTCAATTCTTTCCTCTTTTAGAGTGTGAGATCTTTTGGGAAGGACCTTCTTCACCTTTTGGTGTTGGTTACTGGTATGTTATTCTGTTTGTTCTATGTATAAACATATTTATTTTACAATTCTGTGAAATATGCTCTAGAAATACATGACGATAATAATAATATATCATGACTGACAACTGGCTTGCCTTTTATGTTACCATGATTTGTAGCCTGATTCTGTTGCAAGTCCTTTCAGCCTGATAATGTAGACTTTAAAATGAAAATCTATTATATTCTTCATGTTTTTTTATGTGTGTAAAACAGATGTTAGACTTTAGGCACAGGGGAAACCCATTAATATATGATAGCGATGGTGTAACTAGAAGTTTTTGCTCCTGACAGCTAAATGTTTCTAATTCTTAATCTTTTGGCCTCTGTCCCACACATATATTGAACATGTAAATCTTTGGGTTTCACAGGGCCTCTTATCCTCCTGGGCCCTCCAGTAGTCACAGGGTCTGCACCCTCTAGTATTACACCTTTATTTCATACTTAAGAGAAAGCAAGGGAGGAAAACTTGGGGGGTGGATCTCTGCCATGATATTTAGATATTTGCATTTTTTTTTAATGATTCACTGATCAGCCAGTAGGATGGCTGGACAGAAAATTAGTAAATCACCTAACAGGTCACAACTGAAAGAATGTATAGGAAAGTAAAAAAAAGTTAAAAGCTGAATCTGTGATCAAAACTGTTTCATTATTATACAGGTATAGGATTTATTATTCGGAATGCTTGAGACATTTTTGCTTTCTCTAATTTGGATCTTCATACCGTAAGTCTCATAAATATCATTTGAACATTAAATAAACCCACTAGGATTGTTTTGCCACCAATATGGATTCATGCCGCTTAGTTACCATGAAGTACAAGGTACTACTTTATTACTACACAGAAAAGGGACATTTTATAGTTACAATGATTTGCTTAAAATGGACTCTATGAGAGACGGCATTCCCGTAATTTAGAGTTTTCAGGATAATGAATTTCTGAATAATGAATCCCATACCACAGATGTGTGTTTTTAAAGAGTCAGGAAGAGGCAAAAACTAAGTGTGCTTACCGGTATATTGAACTGTTATGTGTACAATCTATAACAGATTTATTACACAGTTACACATTTTTCTTATAAAATTATTGCCTCTAAGGGAAAAATGCTGGCATTTGAGATCAAAATACATATGTAAAATGAAAAATAACTATCTGTTATGCAGAGGTCATGTTCATATAAGTACTACTGAAAAGAAAATAAACATGGTAAAGCATAAAATATGGGCAAGATGTAAGGTCATGCGAAAGAACATAGCAGGCACATAAAATAAATTGAAATAAAGCAGCTGGTGTAATAGTGAATTTGAGCCAAAATAGTAGCAAAATATTTTTATATTTAGTTGTCAGAAACATAAATCAAAATAGCAATGAAAAAACGCAAGCCTCTTTTAATATCATCCTATGGTTTATAGGATTTGAATGGCCCTGATTGATAATTTTGATGTCAATGTTCAATCTGAATAAGTGAGGCCTTTATGAGCAACTTTAACAATGTATCTTATAGAAGCTGAACTTAAAAGCCTTTACCGGTATATTACCGTGGTCTTAGTAATTTGAGGGAGACAATAGGGGTCATTCACATCTGGTAAGGCGATGTATAAAGTGCAAAATGTAGGTGCTAAGGGAAGATAATAAAAGTCCAATAAAATACAAAGGGTTTATGCAATAATAAAAGCCCCAATGTTTGGTACAGGTCAGGTCACCAACAGAAACAAATAATTATGTGCCACTGGCTTGTTTAAAAGTAAACGTCTGATTGGTAGCTGTGGGTGACTACACCTGAACTTTTCTCCTTTATTGCATTCCCCCATTCCTTGTTGATATTTTAATACCAAGCATGATGGGTCCTATTCAGCATACAGTAGCTTAGATCCATTTGTCCTGTACTAAGTGCTGTATTACTGCAACGCCCGTGAAATTAATTGTGTGAAAAGCTTGGAAGGGTATCTATTCTGGTTAATTTTAAAACTTATTTACCTTCTTTTCTGACTCATTCCAGCTTTCAAATGTGACCACATATGAAAAACAAATGCTCTGTAAGGCTACAATAACAAATAACCCGCAATAGCATATTGTCTCAGAATATCACTCTCTAAATCATACTAAAAATTAATTTTAATATGAACGACCCTTTAATGAACAGACCATTTTCTGTGTGCTAGTGGAAACTGCACAGAGTCCTTCTGTATGAATTTATGCAGAATTTTTGTATTAATGTGATAAACACATTTTTCACTTGATCAGATAATAAGTGCAGCTCTGACAGTGAGCTGCAATAACTTGGAAAATTTAACTTGTACACAGTCTTACCTTAAATGGTTACATGTCAGTCTTTTACATAGAAATCCAAATGTTGCCTGAAGCATATAAAATAACTTTGAATTAGCAGGCAAGCACTTTATGTTAATAGTTCAAATGCTGAAAGAAAACAGTAAGCTGAAATATGACTATGAAGATTTTCATCCAGGTCATGGTATATCTGATATAAGTAAATCTAAAACAACTGGACTTGCTGAGTAATTATTGAAGACGTTTCACTACTCATCCCAGCAGCTTCTTCAGTTCAACTGACTGGTATGGGAAGTTCTCGGTATATAAACTCTTCCACTAATCCAATCACAATGGCACATTGTAACTCTTTAAAGAGGTGACATCTGAATTTGATTCTGTGTAGTTACTGTGATGGGATTACCAATGTGTCATGCAACTCTTAGACACAGGTGTTACTTGTGTGAGTTGCATGAATGGATGTGTGTTCTGAAACCGCTTTGGTACTGATGTGAGAACAGCATTGTATGTAGCAGACAGGTGGTGTCGAAGGCCCCCACCTCTATTCAGGGATGGTTTTTCTACCTTGACATGAATCACTTCTTTAACGCATCTTTCAAACCATCGGTCTTCTTTATCCAAGATTTGGACCTTGCTATCTTCAAAGGAGTGTCCCTTGTCTTTGAGGTGTAGAAAGACAGCTTTTTTTTTGTTTATAGGCAGAAACATGGCTGTGCAATGGGTTTTCCAGTCTCTCCCATTGTAGCTAACTTGTACATGGAGGAAGTGGAAAGAAGGGCCTTACTTACATTCCAGGGAACAACACTGAGTAACTGGTTCAGGTATGTGGATGACACTTGGGTAAAAAACAGATCCAATGAAGTGACGGCCTTTACAGAACACATTAACTCAGTGGACAATAACATCAAGTTCACAAGGGAAGATGTCCATGAGAACAAACATGCCTTTTTGGACTGTCTGATATGCATCCAAGGGGGGGGGGTAACTTGAAAACTGAAGTATACAGAAAACCCACTCATACGGATCAATATCTGTTGTTCGATTCCCACCATCCACTGGAACACAAACTGGGTGTCATTAGAACTCTGCACCACAGGGCAGAATGTGTGGCAACTGATACAGAGTCCAAAGACAAAGAGCAAAAACATCTCAGAGGAGCATTGAAAGCGTGTCGCTTCCCAGACTGGGCCTTTGTTAAAACAGCAGCAACCAAGCCCAATAGGAACACCAAAAGAAGTAAACTCTTGGAGACACATAGTAGGCGAAACATCATCATCCCATATGTAGCTGGAGTGTCAGAGAAACTCAGGAGGATTTTCAACAAACACCATGTCCCTGTGTTTTTCAAACCTAGCAACACACGGAGACAAAGACTGGTACACTCAAAGGATCCAACACCAAAAGAAAAACAAAGCAATGTGGTATACTGAGTCCAGTGTAGAGAGGAGTGCACAGATCTATACATTGGGGAGACAAAACAACTCACCAAGCAAATGTCTCAGCATAGGAGGGGGAACTATACAGGGAAAGACTCAGCTGTCTTTCTACACTTCAAAGACAAGGGATACTCCTTTGAAGATAGCAAGGTCCAAATCTTGGATAAAGAAGACCGCTGGTTTGAAAGAGGCGTGAAAGAAGCAATTTATGTCAAGGTAGAAAAACCATCCCTGAATGGAGGAAGTTTGCTACATACAATTCTGTTCTCACATCAGTACCAAAGCGGTTTCAGAACACTTCACACATCCATTCATGCAACTCTCACAAGTAACACCTGTGTATAGGAGTTGCATGACACATTGGTAATCCCATCACAGTAACTACACAGAATCAAATTCAGATGTCACTAAGAGTTACAATGTGCCATTGTGATTGGATTAGTGGAAGAGTTTATATAAAGAGAACTTCCCATACCAGTCAGTTGAACTGAAGAAGCTGCTGGGATGAGTAGTGAAATGTCTTCAATAATTACTCAGCAAGTCCAGTTGTTTTAGATATACTTATATCAGATAAGTACGCTGAAAGTTTGCATAGCAGCATTTTCCTGAATTAAATGTAAAAGCAATACAATAAGAATGTAGAATAATAATCTAAATGTTGTAATAGAGGTTCATACTGTGGAAGACTGTGTTTTCGATCACTTGAAGCAAGATGATTTCCAGGTCCTAGACTCGGAAACCCAGCAAAATATGGCACAAGTTGGTGTCTCAGGTGCTGACCCCTTACAACAAAAACTGGCCATTCTCGTATCCAGATGTTATACTGTAATGTAGTGAGACTGGGAAAAAACTTACTTTTGGAGGCTCTAGATTTAGTGGGTCTTTTACCCAACCTCTTTTTTTTTGTCTGGTCAGGGTTTTTTGGCAAAAACTTGAATTATCCTTGGAAAAAAAACCTTGAATGTTTCAAGATTTATTATATCCAGAAGCTGCAAAAAGTCTGAATCCAAAAATTTGCAAACCCGTTGAGGTGATATATAAGTCAATGAGAGATGTCCCTCTT
Organism: Xenopus borealis; assembly: GCA_024363595.1. Lineage (NCBI taxonomy): Eukaryota > Metazoa > Chordata > Amphibia > Anura > Pipidae > Xenopus > Xenopus borealis. The sequence continues at coordinate 50,469,905 of CM044433.1, read as the reverse complement.
ACAATTTGAAGATATTATTTGAGTTATTTTATTAATAAATAAGATAAAATCATGGATGGGAATCACGTTGAGCTTGGTTTAATAAAAATATGAGATACATTTGAGTTTTAGTAAATAATCCCCTAAGTATTTAGTTCTTCATTTTGAACTATCTTTATGAGTTATAGAGAGGGCAATATAGAAGGGGCCCAGCCAGGAAACCTGTTTAAAGAGGACCTGTCACCTTGAGACATGAGTAAAATATTTCTTTTCCATCCTTAGTTAAACCCTTTAGTCAGCTGTTTTTATCTATATCTGAAACGGATTAGAAAATATCCTTCATGTAAAAAGGGCTTCATAGGCGCTGCCATGTTTAAACACCCCTTTGTTTTCCGTGTGTGGGCTGTGCCAAACTGCCAAATCTCATTCATGCTTAGTCAGAGTATACTCTATGATAGACAAGCTCTGTATAACTCATGTCACACCAGGACTTGATATTCTATGGGAATTATTTGAAACACCTTCTATTGTTCTATTCAGATTGTGTGGGCTACTCAAGCCACTGACAACTGCACAAACTGGTGATATCGTGAGAGGAGTCTGCAGGACTGATTCTACCCATGATGCTTTGCTCTCCTGACTTTCTGGAAAGTCAGGGCTTCAGTAAGTGTCTCATGGACATTTTGAAAAGTAGTTATAAATTGAGAATTAGTGAGATTTGAGCATAATAAATAGGGGTATGTGGTTTGTTTTAAAAGTTTTATTTCCTTCCTAGTGTTAACTCAATCATGACAGGTTTCCTTTAAGCTTGAGGTCAAAACTGTATAATTTGATTGAACGCATACAAGCGGGACTGAACTAGTTGCTTTGTAAATTTTCTGTTGGTAAAAAAAAAGGTTTATATTATTATATGTACTTTTTTTCAGGATACACGGAAGAGGCAGCCTGGAATGGGTGCTAAATATGGCACAGAGAGCTGAAAGATACCGGAGCACCTGATTTTGACACTCTTCCCCCCTGCAAAATGTGGAAGGCAAATTATTTAATTTTTTACCCTTTTTTGGTAAACAAGACTGTTTTCTTAAAGAGAGTGTGCTATTCAGAGTATATACATAATGGAGACTTTAATGGACAGCCTCCTGTAGGATTAGCACCTTGTATTGATAAAGAGTGCGCACCGTCTACTTTCTTTTTGGAGTTTAGTGGAAAGAGGGGCAGGGTTTTAGTTGGATGTGGCTATAAAGCACAACCAGAGCCTGTCTAAATGAATTTAAACCACTATTAGATGCACACACTATTTTATAGAGTTTGGTGAAAGCTTACACTTAAAATGGATCAGGAACATATCTAGACTATAAAAAAAAGGCTAATTCTCAGTAACGTAACTGGAGGGGGGCGAACCCTGGGGGGGGGCATGGTGCAAGACATGCAGCCGCCCCCCTCCATAAGAGATTATACTTCTGAAAAATCGTCCACTGCGGCCCTGAAATCAACAGTGCGCGAGCTGCTGGGGGGCCCTGAGGGGGCGTGGGCCATGGCCCAATTGCAACCCCTGCTCCCCCAGTAGTTCCGCCACTGCTAATTCTAGAGCAAATTATGTATATGTACGTCTCATTAACAAAATGCTATCAGCATATAGTTAAGGAAAAAGAGGAGATATTTACCAAGTGGTGTCTAAATGATGTGCTAGTTAAGTTATGGATAGAGGGCAGGATGGGGAATAGGAAACTGCCTCTTTCTGCAGACATAAGAATATAAGTACAATTTTCAAAGGAGTTTCTGTTATAAAATCTTGGAATGACATTTTTTTTTAGATCAATACCAATAAAACTGCATTTAATATAGCATTTAAAAACACCTGACAGTATTCCATAAATTGAAGGACCACTAGATGGCAGCACACACCCTTTAACCCTACAAAGAAATTGCATCAATTATACACTGTATGTGGAAGACAAATTGAAAACAAATGTTCTGGGATATTCTTTCTGTCCTGTTCAAGAACCCTTTCAATACTAACAATGCTTTATAGTTAGTAACTTAACCAGTACACACGCCGCATGCTTTGAAATAGACCTCCATTTCAGAAAGAATGATATCAAGAGTGGTCTGTCCGGTGTGAGAACTTTGTTAATGCTGTGTATTTACAGTTGCATATTGCCCTCTGTGTAATGCCTAAATCACCTCTACCCTTCTTTTTATGCTTTTAAAACAACATGCAGTACGATTATGAACAAAGGACCAGGAAAATCTCTCATTGACAGTGGCCCTTCGTGCTCCAGTCCTTCTGGGTGTATGTTATCTCAAAGAAGATGTAGTAGAGCCAGGCACTAGCAGATTAACTGCAAACCATTTATTGACGGAACATGTTTTAGGCAAAGCCATTTTTCAAGTGTTTTGGATATATGTTGTGTTGTTCTCACCGGTTGTAAAAGACAAATCTGAACATCTGAGTGACATAATTGGGAGACACTGGGTACCAGAGGGGACAAATGAGTCAACACGCATGTAGCCATTACATTTTCTTTCGATACAATAAGTTGGAAATAATGAATAAAGCAAGAATATGGGGGACTTTCGTGTGATATCGAATTAAGTGACTATGTATGCATATATCAAGTAAAAGCAAAGCAGAATCCATATAGTTAAGAAAATTAAGCTGATTTACCAGATAAGTTTTACTTATATATTAGTATCTGTACATTCTGGTGTTACTGGATTGACTCTAATAATAATGTTAAAAGCATTAGAAACCACATGAAAACAAATGCACTAATGAGTCTGTGGTGTCCCACAATAATTGTAGGAGTACTTTCTGTTCAACCCATCCAGTGTTAATATGGTAACCTGCGAGCACCGGCCAGGCACCCCAGGCCACCCGGCCCGGCCACTGCAGCCCCCACCGCAGCAGTGCACAACTGGGTTTCAGGGGTGCTTTCATCCACAGCCTTGCACAGTAATGGAATGCGTTTGGTTGGGTGTTAATGTAATGAAGTGTGTGTTAGGGGGTGTCAGTGTCCAGAAGTATGTGGTAGGGGATGAACGTGTTATAAGGTGTTTGTTAGAAGGTGTCAGTGTTGTGAAGTGTGTATTAGGGGGTGTGAATGTTATGAAGTGTGTATAAGGGGTGTCGTTGAAATCATTGATGACATACAGTACTAACCCATTTTTAAATAATCTACCTCCATCACAGACAGATACGTACACCTGGCAATCACCCTGTTTGCAGATGACCACCAAATGCTGCAAGAAGTGCTTGGTGACTACTGCTTGCAGGCAGCAGTCCATGTCAGACAGAAATTCCCGTGCCACAATGATGAAATCATTAGTGAAATAACCATTTATCAAATCATCCAGTCTGCAGGCTGGTAACCTTATTTAAAGCAGAAAAAGATGCTGGGTGGTGGTCTGTCTTCCGACCAGCTGCATGACATCTATTGGTAAGACACACTGGCTGGCCTATGTAGAGCTCACATAATTATGGCAGACTTTACTGAAATAAAGGCTTGCAAGCAGCAATCCATTTCAGACTCTGATGTAATTATTAGGGTTGCCAGGGTCATGAAGTGTTTGCAAGGGGGTGTCAGTGTGATGAAGTATGCCTTAGGCGATGTTATTAAAATTAAGTGTGTGTTAAAGGGATATTAATGTTATGAAGTGCACACAGGCTGCTGCTTGCACAGATGATAAGTGGCAATATGACAGATTTTTGTCTGCTGCAGGCACAGAGACATATTTGGGGGCAGGATGATGGCTTTCTTGTCCTGCTTGCACAAGTACAAGTTTCATGGCAATATTGTGGATTTTTTGACTGCTGCTGGCACATGTACAGATTGGGGGGCAATATGAGGGATTGGCTGCTGCTGGCTCAGATATACTGTATGGGGCAATATAGTGTCTGCTGGCACAGGTACACAGATGTTTGGTGCAGTATGATGGATGCTGGCACAGGTACAAATTAGGGGCAATGTGGTGGATTTATTTTTGCTGGCTCTGGCATAGGTACAATAGGTACAGATTGTGGATAACAGTATGTTGGATGTTTGGGCTTATTCTGGTACAGATTGGGGCATTGGGAGCAATCTGGTGGATTGATTGCTGTTGGCACAGGTACTAATGGGGGCAATATGATAGGTGTTGGCACAGGTACATGGGGCAATATGAATGGTATGCTGGGAAATGGTAATGCAGGACCGGGTGTGTGGGGGGCACTGATCGAAGCCCTTGCATAAGGTGCAAAATACATTGGCTGCCCCTGGTGTGTGGGCAAAGGTCTGGACTGAGAATCAAAATAGACCTTGGCAGCCCCCCAACAGCCCACTAAATGGTGACTGTCTATAGCATCTTAAAGCAGCCCCTCTGGCATTTGTTAGTACTCACAGATTTCCAGTCCAAGAATGCACCCTATAATTTACACAAAAAATTTTTTTTGAATGTAGAGTACATTCGTAGCAGTTCTACAAAGAATACAAGAAAAGAGAAAGTTTATATCCTTGACTGTCCAGTTATAGTATATGGTTAAAGAACTTGGTATTCTTGTCTCACACTTGAACAAAAAGCTTCAGCTGCAGGAAGTGCAGATCAATGTGGTCCAGAGGCTCAAAAATGCAATTAAGAGGAGAAGGATATGTGCATTAACTGTCACCACAAATGAACTCATGTTAAGAGACAAAGCAGTACACATTTCCAGAAGACTTGATAATGACAACTTTAATGCATGAAATGGCTGGATAGACAGATGGAAGAAACACACAATATGGTGTACAAAGCATGCGGAGAAAGCAAAAACGTTGCTAAAGGCAATAATTATTTGGAAAGAACACCGGCTTCCCCATTATCTTTAGGGTTTTGCTCTCAAGAAACAGATGAAGCTAGTTTGCTTTTCAATGTCCTTCCAGGCAAAACCTCATGCTTCAGAGTAGATATTTATCAAAGGAGAAAGCTCAGTAAGTTGTGACTTACTATTTTCTTTACAGCTGAAAAAAATTCATATTAATTGGCAAGTCAGTGATGTTTCAAAATATCTTGCTTTTACCAGCAAACTGCACTGCCATTTTCAAAAGCCTGGAAGATAAAAAAAAAAGCAGATGCATACCTTAAATAACAGAGTGAGGCTACTAAAACATAAACTTTTGGTTATTTCTTGACAGGTGCCCTGCACAACCACCCAAGCTACAGTATATTTTTGCAATGTCACATTCTTCTAAAATGGTGTTAGTGAGCTACAACCACTAGAATAAGGCATCATCCGTGCTTAGAACCCTTAATACAGCTGTAGATAGGGCCTGGAGTGAGATTTAGACTAGACTAGATCCAGAACAATAGGAAAAAATGCACAATGCATCTACAATTGTTAATTACTGGCTTTGATGATGAAAGTGTAGAGCCAGAAGAAGACAGCCTGGAAAAAGAGAATGAGGCCATTAACTGATGAACGGCAAACAATATTCAACAGCTTGTTGTATATATATTTATACAACAGGTTGTGTATATGTCAATGGCATGGGTCCCTATCCTATTTGTACGTTTCTGTGGTCTACACAGAATTAGCTTTTCAGACAAAAATATAAAAAGTTTGGGCTTTTCGGGAAAAAGTCTGAAAAAACCAATCGATTTGGGAAAAAACCCTGAAACAATGGGGGGGGGGGTGTTTTGCTAAATTTTATCTGAACTGATTAAATAAATAATGTAAAATGGGGCATGGGAGTTTGGTTGTGGATTTTAGTAAATAACCCTGATGTCCTTAGCACTGATTAAATCGTAGCTGATCATGTGGACGAATGCGATCAAGAAAATCAATTAAAGGAGGAGGTCTCTGAGTCTGTGTTAAAACAAAAAAGGAAGTTCAAGTTCAAACCCCTCATCAAGCAATGGCAACCATTATAACACTGAAGTCACTTCTCCATTCCAGAAGTAAATCAATAACTTTTTGACAATTTGTACAAGGTGTACCAAACTAATATATCCAGGGTAAAACGCCAGATTTATTTCTCTAGGAGCATGGTAGCAACAGACATTTCTGTATTTAACATGAATGTAAATTGTATTTTGTTGTGCTGAAGTATTTCATCATTTGTCCAAGAATAATACACACAAATGCATGTTGTAAATGTTTTAATGCTTTTCAGCATTTCATTGCTGAAACCTTTTACTTTATAATATTAATCTAATTTACTGTATGTACTCACATAGGGATACTATTACTGTAATCCTCTTGCCTGGTAGTGAATCCCTTCTAGCATTTAAATCCACTGTACCAGCATTTTTAGGTTAAAGGGGTTGTCCACCATCACATTAACTGAGTATGATGTAGAGAGTTATAGTCTAAAACAATTTGCAATTGGTTCTCATTTTTTTTATTTGTGTTTTTTTTTTAGTTATTTAGCTTTTTATTCAATTTTTAGTTTCTATGGTCCACATTACCCTAGCAACCACAAATGATTTAAAAAAGGAACTGGAATATGAATAGAATTCCTGAATAGTAATACAATTAGTTATAACAATACATTTGTAGCCTTACAGTGCATTTGTGTTCAGATGGGGTCAGTGACTGCTATTTGAAAGCTGGAAGAGAAAAAAAGCAAATAATAAAAAAAACTAGAAAAGTTGCTTATAATTAGCCACTCTATAACATACTAAACATTAACATAAAGGTATTAACATAAATCAGAATCCTTCATAAGGTACTTTCTTTGAAATGTAAGTTGCCCAGCCGCGTGACATATTGTTGATACTGCAAGTTCTTTTTGGACATTTTTGTTACGCATAGGGTGGTCGCTTTACTTCTGTCTTAGAACTTCTTGCTTCTCATGCCAAAATGGTGACCCAGGGATAGGGATCTGCAATAAAATGTGCAGTAGAAATTATTTTTACTAGAGGGATGCCTAATAAATTGGCACCCCCAATGTTTTAGGTTTTCCTTGTCCTTTGTAATATCCTGTTTGGAATCTTCAAAATGTAAATTGCTTGTTAAACACTACGAATAAAACAGATTTAATAGTAGATATTGGAGATCCTATTAACACTGAGAGCATTAAGCTGACAGCTGCTTTATGCATTCCTTTTGCATGCAGTAAAACTAAAGTATAAAAATAACGTGAACTTCAATCTGCTTTTTTTTTAATTAAGGTAAAGGGATTAGGAAGAAATTAGGACAAAATTCTTGAACACAGAAAGCAAACCACATTTCTAAACAGAGGTAAAGATTTTGAAAGCACCTACACAGATTCTTGTGTTTCTCAGTTTTTCCTACAATATCCGGTACATTTTACTGCTCCATCCAATACTACAACAGACAGATGATGTGTTACACTAAGCCTCCATGGACGGAAACACTTTTCTGGCTGCAAAATTTCACATAAAACAGAAATTTGTTTATTAGTATAGCCACTACACACTTGAAAGAATTTCATTTGCAAAAACTAAGACATAGTATTTTATCATCAGCATAAACTAAAAAGATAGGAAGAACCTGTGATATAGGGGCTTATTTATCCAAAAATATTAATTGGCATTTTTTTTCTTGATTGGAGAATTCATTAATGTTTAATAAAACATTCAAAATTGTCAGCATCATAGAAAATTAATGGAACAATGCATTTCCTGCTGACATGCAACTTTTTTCCTGAAAAAAAGAAAAACATGAAGGAATGTTTTGTTGCAGTATTTTCTTAAATAAGCATTAGAGAAAAAAAAGTTGCACGTGTTTTGTTTTCTTACTTTGCATTCATGTTTTTTATTCCACAAACTTGAATTATGATAACTTTACTCCGTAGTGTTCTATAAGAATTGTTACTTTAATGAAGTGCTGGCCATGTGCCACCCATCATAGTGTAGGGTTCTATGACCTTCCTTCTATGACCATTTCATTAACCCATTCCATTGTTATGTTTCTCCAAGTGGGTATACTGCACAGGTTATGGTGGTGGTATACTACTCCTAGATAGGTCATAAGCATTTCAGAACATAGTATTACTATACTTCTGGAAACATTATGTACAGTAACTAAGAGCTGTATGTATATATATATATATATATACAGATAGAGTCACTTGGATTTGTAAGTTAAATGCGTCGTGACTCAGCATTAATTGAAGAAACTGTGTTATCTAAAGTTATCTTAACTCATTTAATGCATTTAACCTTTTCATTAGCATACCAAAGCTCCATTGTTTTCAATGGTGAACTCTTTAATTGGATGGGATGCTGTGACACAATATTCTGTGATAAGTGGGATAAATGAGATAAATGAGTTAAGTCGCGACGCATTTAACTCACCATCCAAAGTGATTGCATCTGTATGTGTGTGTGAGTATGTAGTAGGCAAAATGTAGCGCACATATTAGATGATTTTTATAGTGGGCTAATATATATCCAATCTATCCAGTAGTGGGCTAATATATATCCATCAGCTACAGGACAAACATTTTTAAATTCTTATGTTGTGCAAATAATTCTTTGCATTGAAGAGGCTGTTTTGGTGCTCAAATGGGATATTATTGAATTGTAGAGGGTCCAGAGAAGGGCAACCAAGCTAGTAAAAGATAATGCAAACCCTAGGTATAAAGAAAGACTGGCCATGTTGGGGTTGCTTATACTGGGGAAGTATGATAATTAAGGCAAAATAAAAAAGGTGACAAAATAATGCTTTAGTTAATAGTAGGTGCTTCCCTTCCAGCAGACGCAAGGGCATCCACATCCAATTAGAAGAAAATATTAGGAGGTGAACTGTAAAGTTGTAGAATTCTCTCCCTAAAGTGGATGTACAAGCAGATACATTAAAAAGTATTGAGAAGGGGTAAATACAGGGTACATCTCGGGAAGGAAGGAGTTTTTTCTGCCTCTGAGGCATACTGAAGATGCATTCAGATAGTGTTTCTTACCTTCTCCTGTATCAACTAGTAGTTGGTCAGGTTTGCAGCCAGTATACAATAGGGATTCAACAGTACAGGGATTCAAGTTAATGCATTAACCATATAAGGTATCTAATTAAGTTGTATACATTTTAGAATATATGATGGCCTTTGTACCCTGCTTTCTGCAATATACAGAGAAACTGAGGGAGGTGCCCTGAAATAAGTTAGCTTTTGGTGTGAAACTCTGCCTGAAGGAAAGTACATTAGTTATATTTTCACTTAAAAAGATTGATTTACAGGCTGACAAATTGTATCAGCTTCCAAACAGGCCAACAAAACCTTAGAAACACTTTGAAACTTATAACTGTTTTGAGGGGTTGAGCCAGAAAGAGTAAAAAGGTAATTTCTATCCCTTCTGAGAACCTAGGTGAAGAGTAACTTTCCCAGACGTAAATGAGATGCACCTTGGCGAGTCATGAAGCCAAAAATAATCTGAGTTATCTCATCATGCTCCATATTATTCTATACAAATGTCAGGTTTTAACATGATCATATCTTCCACTGGAGGACGGCTCCTTCACAAACACCTGACTTGGCAGCAAACAGTCGCTGTAGTTTTATTTCCTTTCAGGCATTTACTGTAGATCAAAGACAATGCTGGAAAGAGAAAAAAGGGAATGTATCAGTGGGAAGGGTTTTTAGTACCCCGATCATGTCGTTTTTTCCCTCTAATTTCTCCTGTAAGATTGGCAGTTACTAATAGCATATGCAATATTCCAGGGGAGGAGATTTGTTGACAGTGTGTATGCAATTATAATTATAGGGGAGAGATTTTTTTTCTAAATGCATCATACTATTGATTGAGTTAGTTACATAGTTACATAGTTAAATTGGGTTGAAAAAAGACAAAGTCCGTCAAGTTCAACCCCTCCAAATTAAAACCTAGCATACACACATACACACATCTCCACTCTTTCACACAAACCATATATGCCCATAGCTATACTAACTGTAGAGTTTAGTATGAAAATAGCCTTTGATATTATGTCTGTCAAAAAAATCATCCAAGCCTCTTTTAAAAGCATCAACAGAATCAGCCATCACATCACCCGGCAGTGCATTCCACAACCTCACTGCCCTCACTGTGAAGAACCACCTAAGCTGCTTCAAATTAAAGTCCTTTTCTTCTAGTCTGAAGGGGTGGCCTCTGGTGCGTTGATCCTCTTTATGGGTAAAAAGGCCCTCTGATATTTGTCTATAATGTCCTCTAATGTACTTTTAAAGTGTAAATCATGTCCCCTCACAAGCCCCTTTTTTCCATAGAAACAACCCTAACCTGGACAGTCTACCCTCATAATTTAAGTCTTCCATTCCACTAACCAGTTTAGTTGCACGTCTCTGGACTCTTTCCAGCTCATTTATATCCCTCTTAAGGACTGGAGTCCAGAACTGCACTGTATACTCCAGAAGAGGTCGTAGGGATCTATAAAGAGGTATAATTATGTTTTCATCCCTTGAGTTTATGCCCTTTTTTATGCAAGACAGAACTTTATTTGCTTTAGTAGCTACAGAATGACACTGCCCAGAATTAGACAACTTGTTATGTTTAATAACCCCAAGATCCTTCTAATTTAAGGAAACTATAAATGCACTGCCATTTAATGTATAACTTGCATTTATATTATTTTTGCCAAAGTGCATAACCTTGCATTTATCAAGATTGAACCTCATTTTCCAGTTAGCAGCCCAGTTTCCCAACTTAGACAAATCACTCTGCAAAGTGGCAGCATCCTGCAAGGAACCTATAGTTCTGCACAATTTAGTATCATCTGCAAAAATAGAAACCGCACATCCAGGTCATTAATAAACAAGTTGAAAAGCAAGGGACCCATTACAGAGCCCTGTGGTACACCACCTACCACACTGGTCCAATTAGAAAATGTCCCATTTACCACCTGTCTTTATAGTCTATCTTTTAAAGGATCCCTTTTTGAATAGTGGCACTACATTAGCAATTCGCCAGTCTCTCAGCACCATGCCAGACCTCAATGAATCCTGAAAAATTGAGAAGAGAGGTTTGGCAATCACAGATCTAAGCTCGCTAAGTACCCTGGTATGAATCCCGTCTGGCCCTGGACCTTTGTTTATCTTAACATGTTCGAGTCTCTTTTGAATTTCATCATGTGTGAACCATGCATCATTTTATGTATTACTAGAATTGGGACTTTTAATAAGGAAACCTTCATTAGCTGGTTCCTCATTTGTGTATACTGAGAAGCATTCATTCAGAATCTGAGCTTTTTGCTTGTTCTCATCAACCAACTGAACTCTGATAATAAAGGTCCCACCCCTTCCTGCTTAATTTTTTTTTACTATTAATGTATTTAATAGTTTTGGATTTTTTTTTACTGCTTACTGCAATATCCTTTTCTCATATCGATTTTAGCTTGCCTGATTTTTGTTCAGTGTTTAACCCTGTGAAAAGCATTTCCCACTTAATATGTTGCAGAGAAGCCCTTATACTGTCAAGGTTTGCACGCCTGAAATTCAGCGTATTAGTTATTCCTTATAGAATGCATCTGCAACAGAATCTCAAAGGAGACCATGTTATGCTCACTATTCCCTAAATGCTCACCCACACAAATGCTAGAGATCAGTTCAGTATTATCAGTTATTACTAGGGATGCACCGAATCCACTATTTTGGATTCGGCCGAACCCCCGAATCCTTCCCGAAAGATTTGGCCGAACTGAATCCGAACCCTAATTTGCATATGCAAATTATGGGAGGGAAGGGGAAAACATTTTTTACTTCCTTGTTTTGTGCCAAAAAGTCACATGATTTAGCTCCCTGGCCCTTATTTGCATATGCAAATTAGGATCTGGATTCGGTTCGGCCAGGCAGAAGGATTCGGACGAATCCGAATCCTGCTGATAAAGGCCGAATCCTGCCGAATCCCGAACCGAATCCTGGATTCGGTGCATCCCTAGTTATTACAAGATCCAAAAGAGAGTTATTCCTAGTACGTTCTTGAATGAGCTGGGATAAAAAGTTGTCATTTAGCATATTTACAAACCTACTAACTTTTAGCGTGTGAAAAAGGACTTTTGCCAGTGCAAATAAATGAAGCGCACCTGCAAAAAAAAAGGATGCGCATGTCTAAGGGAATTACCCCGTCTTTAACCCTTACCACAATAAACTGCAACAGAAGTCTTTGCAAAATGGAACTTCCTTTATTTTGAACACTTCTTAGTAGATAACCAGACAGTAGTTTCAATGCCAGCATACCATTTCTTTAGCCATCACATTCCTCCAGTACCTAGTAGTTCGAGATAGTTTATTACTTATGTCCCGGACTCTCCTGACTTGGCTCGGTGATCCAGTGTACATCCACACCTCTTCACCCCTCCACCAAGTCCTCCGCTGTCATCCATCCGGCACTCGACCAGTGCCCCTTGGTTATTCTAAGCGGACTTACCGGCAACTTTCCGACCTGAGGTCTTTCATTTTTCCAAACTCTGCCGAACACCTAACCACTGGGTCCCTAACTTGGGTGGTGTCCCCGGGAACTGTTCCCTTATAGACTCCTCATTGGGGCCATAAACTGCCCATTCTTAATTTCCTGACTCAGGCACCTAGTGTCTGCTAACTGAAACGGCTATCTAGCCTATTACCTTATCTGGACACTGTAGATCTTCTTCTTCTTCAGTTATTCTTTGCTATCAGCCCACCTTCTCCCATCCTAAAGACAAGCTTTATGGGTGTGGTTGCTCTTTTATACCTTTTAACAACACCTTTAATGCCCAACTCTCCATATGCATAGAGCTTACTTTCACAGGTGAATTTAGAGGCCTGATGGCATACAATATTTTATGTGATTTTTGACCAGCAAATGTCTCACAATCATTCAGCCTGGCACATAGACACAACTGGTCATCGTTTTTTTTTCAGTTATATTTTTTGTGGCTTTGCTTGGCAGAGTCATTTGCATGATATCCTGTTAATTAAGGGTAGCTTGCATTTTCTTTTTTTACTGCAGTCAGTAAAGCAATAAGATCATAATAAAGCTGTGTAACTCTCATCCAGAGAACTACATTCTAGAGCTGTCCATACACAGTGGGGAATTATTTATAAATCTGACCATTTTTGACTTATGCTGCCATACATTTGTTTGCGGGGTCCTATCTTAATTACATTGAGATGTAAGGGCCTATTTACTAACTCCATGTGCAATAGAATGGACAACACTGTGAATACATACTTTTCACCCATGTACAAATTGTAGATGATTGACCATGATATTTTTGCCACAATTAAGCACCCCCCCAGGATTTGAGTAATTGCAGTCACTCTGCTGATTGTGCCTACAGCAATCAGGAGCAATGTGTCAAAATGAACATTATTGTGCATGTCTTTGTGAATCAGGTGCTATCTGTGTTTAATATTTTCAGAATGGGAATTGTTTCCCTTCCTTCACGCCATAGTCAAACACAACCTGCTATGAAATTGGAATAACCTTCACACCCAGGGCAGTGGTAATAATATGGTTCCAAGCATCACTAGAGGCACTTGCGCCTTGTTTAGCAAAGCAGACCTGATGGATGCATTGGGGGTCAATGTAACTATGCTGTACTACGCAACTAAGTGTAAGGATTGTGTTTGGGTGCTGTACTGTCAATGAATAACCCCATTACTTGCACTAATTTGCATCCAATTGCACTTACAGTCATAAATGAGGCATCTCAATACACAATCCTTTATACACTCTGGTTGTGTTTGCTTTGTTAAGTAAGGGACATCGTACACATCATACAGATGCAAAGGGAGCAAATGTTTGCCTTGAGGAAGTTTTACAGAGCTTATTGGCCCATGTGTGGGGCCATCCAACCGGCCTCGCTGATTGATATCTGGCCGAAATCTCCAGATCTCGATTGGGCAGGTTAGAAAATCTCATCACATTGCAAAACTAGCGGATCTCCCTGTGTGTGGCCAGCAATACCCTTATACAGTACATGCAACTTACTTGCACCTAATTTATTATTGAATTCCCTTTTATCTCTATGATGGAAAATGTACCCTGATTGCAGCTAAAGAACTTGTCATTTTTTTGCCATGATTTCCATGAATTACATTCAAATGAGAAACATGAATGAATCAACCCCTTAAAGTCTGAAATTAGGTTGACATTCTGCCACAGTACATTATGGTTAAAACATGTTGCTTTGCTTTAATTTTTGCATTTTGCACTTTATAATATATATATTAGGCACTGTAGTCTGATCAGAGCTGTTTACCTGAAATAAAAAAAAAAACATTAGACCCATTAATTGGTGATGTCAGTTTCTGTAATCTGGTGGCCTGAAGGATCAGATTTGGTTTGGTTGGATGAGGTTCAAGTACTTGTCTAGCTGACTTTGCTTAGCTGTTTGCAAAATATATTAAATTCCCAATACACCAAGGGGCAGATTTATCAAATTCACATGAATGATTCGAAATTCGATCTAATTTTCAAAAAGATTCTAATTTGAATTTTTGAATATGTTTGAAGGCCACTTTGACCATCGAATTTTTAAAATTCGATCGAATCGAAATAATTCGAATGAAATTCTATTCAAATATTTGTCAGTCGAATTACTTGCCCTTTAAATTTTTATTCAACTGCCTAGTTCGCCAGATTAAACCTACAGAATTGCTATTAAACCCTATGGGAAGCTCCCATAGGGTTTTTCTAAGTTTTTTAGGTCGAATAAAAAAAAATTCAATGGAATGGTTAAAATCGTTCGAATCGTTTGATTCGAACCATTTAAACGTTCGATTGAATTTTTTCTATTCAATCATTCGAATATTCGAATTGTGGTGAAATCCTTCGAATTTGATATTCGAATTCGAAGGATTTAAATTTGGCAAAAATTTGATGGTCGAATTCGAGTGTTTTTTAACCCTCCAATTCAACCCTTGATAAATCTGCCCCTATAAGTTTTAAGTTTCTGCTCAGCACTAATACATTTACCGTAACACCAGATGCAGGTGCTGAAGCAATAAGGGGTGCAAAATTTCACCCTTTAGTGATTGTTCAAGAATCACTTATGTCCTGGATAATGCTGCGCTCTGCACCTTTCACCAGAAATTCCCAAAGAGCATGTTATGTCTGACCACATCTAAATAGCTTTGTAGGACAACTGCATCCCTTGCACATGATTGTTGTATGTGCTGGTGAAAATATAGTAGTATGATAATTCCAAATTGTTGAGCTATCTGCTTTCTTTGCACTAATTGCCTACTATCTTTGTCTGTATGTTTGCCATGTTTTCCTGCTATATTACTTGCTGGAACAAGAATATAATTGAATGAAGTATTTCTGCAAATACCCATTTACATTTACTCTACTTAAACCATCAGTTAAAGGTCCATTATCCTTGACTGGCTTGCAGAAACAGACATTTAAAATGAAGCATCTTGACAGGAACAATATGTTCGTTGTGGTTGATGTCCTTACTGCCAATGAAAATAGCACTATGGCATTGCAAAATAACCTAGGACCTGTCACGGTCGGCACCCAAACCAGAAAAAATGCCAAGCACCCTGGTCACGGCTCGTGCTTCACCAGTAGTGTGGCCGCCTTTGGCTTCGGGAGGAGCCCTCAGCTACTCAGATGCCACCTGGACTTAACGAGAGGTGCAAGGCAGGGGTTCTGGCCAGCAAGGGGCACAACTGTAGTCAGAGTCTGAAAAGGCTGAAGGTCACAGTACAGGCAGGAATAGGCAGGTTCGTGGTCAGACGGGCCGGGTCAAGGCGGGCGGAAAGCAAGGAGTAATCAGGCAGGCAAGGAATCAAAACCAGGTGAACACAGCAGATAGGACTTAAACAGGATCGGAGTCAATAACAGGCAGGAGTCAAACCAGGTAGACGATCAAAGGGTTAAGCAGGATCACAGTCGGTTTCAGGCAAGGGTCAGGTTCCAGAGATCAGAATAGTCAAATTCAGGCAGGGATCAATAATAGCAAATCAGAATCACAAAAGGCACCAGGCGCCTGTGCCTTTAAACCAAACCCGGAAGTGCGCGCGCATAGGAGCCGGCAAAAGAAACAGGATGCGGCAGGCGTCCCTGCTGTCCCCCCACTAGACCACCAGGGTAAGTCCTTACAGGACCATTATAACAGTTATTTCTTCCTGTTACAGCTCCAGAGGTCTCAATATTGCCATAGTGTGTTTTGGACTTGGACAGCAGTTTAACCACTTTCAGTGAAGATCTCAAGATTTTTAGTTAATTATTAATAGTAATTCAAGTAAATGTACTGTTAAAAAAATTTACTTTACTTTTAAATAAGATACTGTTTTTTTTCAGGACATCAGCTTTTTAAATGACTGAATATGTGTTTAATTCCATCTTTCTAATTATATAACAATTCATGGCCAATGTTGTAAGTACCATAAAGCAGGGGACCTGGACAGCCGTGGGGTCTGCTGTACTGTTCCCCCCCTGCCCAGCCTCTTTCACCCCTTAACCTAACTCACCTGCCATAAATAAATGAGCATAGGTTTGAACTGTATGACCGCCTTATAGATTTGTGGGTGTTTGTTATTCCACTGAGGATGGCTATAAATACAAGTATCAAAAAACAAACATTTCAAGTGAATAAATTGAAAACATCTAAAAACAACACAACTTGTTGCAAATTATTATCTATCATCAATGTTAACGTAAATATAGCATTTTTCCATAACTCCACATGGAAATGCATGTTTGCATTGCTATAATTTATTAAACAAACATGAGTAGAGGACAGGTGGATTCAATATCTCTGAAAGTGCTCTGTCTTTTCAAATATTTCTTACGGTCAATGCACATCACGCATACTATGTCAAAGCAAAATGATTTCTCATAATAAATGCCGTTCGCTATTGGTAAGTTGTTGTGTGCACAATAGGAATTGTCAGAGCCTGCTGCTGTGTATTAAGTTTCACTGTATTTGATGCAACATATTTCTGCCTGTGAGAATGTATTAAATGGTTAAATTCATGTATTACCAAAAGATTTAATTGGCATTTTCTAACACAATAGGTGTAAAGAATGTTTATTGGTAGCGTGCTGCTTAACCTGAAGTCATTGTGCCTCCAAGTCCATATTCTAGAAATGGGTTTGTTTGTGCTTAAAGAATTCTTTCATTTTTTAAATAGTTCACTTAACATTAACTGAGGTTTAAAAATTGACCTGACTATCACTAAGGTCAATTTTTTGTCCTTATCTTTTAATGAAAGACTGTCTGGACCCTTTTCGGTTTTGTTTCTTGGAACACTTCCCATCACAGAGCTGGAGAAAAGCAATTTAAATTGGCAAGGATGTATCTGACAAAAATGACATTTCCTCAGGCATCTTGTCACTTGACTAATCTCTTTTGCTCCTCCATTTTTCCATTTTAGTATTCATAAAAACTGTGAGAGTGGGAAGAAAGTGCCCGTTTTAAATGCTATCTATCTAGCTATCTAACTATCTAAAATCTATCATCTATCTCCATGTTTTTGATTGCAGAGAGTGTGCATACATATATTTATAAAAGAGAAGCAAAGAATAATTAATTAGATTGTCAAGAAGAATAATAGTTTCATCAAATTAATTATGTCTGTGGTTGAAGAGGAAAAGTTAGCTTAGCAATATAATGTCATACTAAAGGAGGATTAAAGGGGTTGTTCACCTTTGAGTTAACTTTTAGTATAATGCAGAGAGTGATATTCTGAGACAATTTGCAATTGGTTTTCATTTTTTATTGTTTGTGGTTTTATAGATATTTAGCTTTTTATTCAGCAGCTCTCTATTTTGCAGTGTCAGCAATTTGGTTTCTAGGGTACAAATTACCCTAGCAACCCTGCATTGATTTGAATAAGAGACTGGAATATAAATAGGGGATGGACTGAATAGAATGATAAGTAATAAAAAGTGGCAATAACAATACATTTGTAGCCTTACAGAGCATTTGTTTTTAGATGGTGTCAGTGACCCCCATTTGAAAGCTGCAAAGAAAATTGCAAATCATTAAAAAACTATGAAAAATAAATAATGAAGACCAATTGAAAAGTTTCTTAGAATTGGCCCTTCTGCAATATACCAAAAGTTAACTTGAAGGTGAACCACCCCTTTAATCTATTGTGAACCTTAAGGCTAATAGCACAACAGGCTTTTCTTTGATGGCAACCTTCCACTGGCACTATACTACCTGCCTTGACTTGAATGGTAGCCATTTGTTTGAACTTGTACAGGGCCCAAAAAAATTCAGTTTTACCTTCAGGGGGCCAAAATCAACCTGTGGATAGAATGCCTGGTATACCATGACTTTAAGGGAAATCGTACAATGGCCACCCACAAGGCTTGTCACTCATGGGTGGCTGACAAAATGGCAGAAAATGCTTGCATATTAAGGGGCAGTTGATCTAGCATTATGTAGCCTTTGTCAGGAACAGGCCCACCACCAGCCAGTACATTGAGATTTATAAAGGACAGAGCAGTCAGTGCCAAAGCTATAATTGTATAAATAAATATTTTGGACACAAGGAACAGCTTGTCAAAATAGTCTTCTGTTGTTGTTGCTATTGCCTTCCTTATGTATAGTCAGGTCTTACGCTTGAAAATAAACCACTTGTCACTGTATAATAGAAAGCACATGCCATTCTGCAAGAGGGGGCAGTGCTTTTACACTAGTTAGAGCCATACTGCAAGTCCTGTGACATGGCAGTTTAGGTACAGTTTTTAAATACAGACAAAATAAAGGAGCAGGGGTCAGCAGGGAAAGCATCATTCAGCACTCTTTGGGTGCCCTTCAATTTCTGATGTACTGTCAATATATATGTGTGTGTGGGGGGGGGGGGGGGGGGTGGGATCCATTATCTGGAAACTTGTTATCCAGTGCAGAATTACAGAAAGCTCATCTCCCTTAAACTAAATTTTATCCAAGTAATCCAAATCCACTTTTTCTCTGTAAAAATAAAGCAGTACCTGGTACTTTATTAATTAATGAATCCTTATTGGATGCAAAACCATTCTGTTGGGTTAATATAATGTTTACATGATTTTCTAGTAGACTTAAGGTATGAAGATCCAAATTACAGAAAGATCCATTATCCGTAAGGAAAACCCCAGGTCCTGGGCATTCTTGATAACAGGTCCCATATCTATATGCATTTATATATGCAGATTAGTCCTGGTACTAACATGTGGTCTAAGTTCTAGAGCTGTAGATTCTATGTTCTGTTACTCTGCCCCTTTAAGAGCCAAATGGTAGCTTTTAGGGGCAACTAGGGGAGCATATTTATGTCAGTTGTCCTAGATCCTAGTAAAAAAACTGCATCCAGTAAAGTAACTGCATCGTCATATTATATCATATCCCCTCTGTTTGCCAAAAACCATCACATTTTCCTAAAACAAATAGCTTTCACCTGGAAGCATTTTCCCTCTGACACATCATCAGTAACATTAACATCAAAATGTGCACTGTAAAGATTATGCAATTAAGAATGCAGGTTTACACACACTCAACTTAAGTTGATAAAAATTCCTGCTTGGATTGAGCACAGTAATGGTTAAGTTGAGCTTAGGAGAGAAGGTTATGAGAGACAGCTAGAGCAGAGTTTTTATGGGAAGCTGTCATGCTATCTCTTCATTGGCTGCTAGACTGAAGGGTGTGTTTAATAACCTGAGTTGAGAAGAATTGAGCATGCTCAGTAGCCAACAGCCAAAGTAAATTCCTGAGGGAGGGGACCAAGTTGGTTAGAAGAGGAGAGGGAAGGCTGCACTTTTTACAGCTTAAAGCATAAGGAAACAATAATACAGTGTGTGTGTGTGTATGTATGGGGGGCAATTTTTTAGGCACCCTGCAGTTTATTGATGCTCCTGTACAGAATTGGTAACTTGTCAGCAGTGGATGAAGTGAATCTAAGATTGAAACTGGTACATATGCCATGTATTATAATAGTAATTATTTTTATAATAATTTGAGCTTTACAGACAATTTTTCTCACTGGACACATATCTCTCTCTAAGATCTGATGACAAATAATTCCATATGAAACTGGTTCAGATACAATTTTATGACCTCCTATTCCAATTACTAATGCAATTCAACAAGAAAAACTTATCTCACTGTTTATCGCATGAAAAATCTATTTCAGTCTATGGGGAAAAAAAACTGGAAATGAATAAGAAGGAAAGGTTTTTTTCCCTCAAATTGAATCTTGGCCATACATTTTCAAGTGATATACCATAAAATAACATTTTGCCATGGATATGAATCTGGTTCAATATCTCAATAAAAGCAATTAGGGAAAGAAGCTACATACATGCAAATGTAAGACCTTTTGTATCACACAAGGAACTAGCTACAGCCTCAACATGACAAGATCAAGCTGTGGAAAGGATCTTAGATCGGTATTGCACACCTCCCAAGTGTCCCATTTTGAGCAGGACAGTCCAGCTTTTGACAGCTCAACCCAATGTCCCAGGTTAGAACTGGAAAGTCCCGATCATTCTGCACTGAATGGGGGAAGTCCCTTATTCTATGCACAGCCAAAAGAGATACAATGTTTCTAACTTAATTGACTCTTGGCAGAGAGCCCAGAATAGATATTTGATAGATTTATAACAGTTTTGTCCCTTGGGAGAAGAAGATTCACAGCTTAAAGGACAATTCACCTTCATTAGTAAAACTGTAATAAAACATAAAAACTACAGAAATGTGTTCAAACCTTCAGAACCTGGCAAATTTTGTAAAATGGGCATGGTAATTAGGGGGTTCTGCCACAAAAAGGGCATGGTTAAACAAATTTGCCGAGCTCCGTGCGCCAAATCTATTTGTCCCTCTTTACGTTTCCAAAATGTTGGGAGGTATGGTATTGGAAATCCCTTGCCTACTTGCCTAGGAAAGGGATTTTACGCACAGTGGAGACTGTAGGATAGACTTTGTAAGATTGTTCCATTTGTTAAATGGTTGGTTATACAGTGTAAGGGAGACTAACGTGCCATCCAGGGCACTGAGACTCTGGGAGAAACTAAAACCACCATTTGCTCAGCCCACATCATTCCTCAACAGGAAAAGACTGGTAAACAATTCTGCACTGCACACAAAAATACACAAACATGTTTTAAGTCATGTTGCAAAGTTTTGAGTTCAATAGGATGTATACTTTTCCAAACAGAGTGGGGGAATATTTTGGAATTTAACGTGTTTTCTGACCTATTTATGGTGGGATGACTAAAAATCAGGAATGTCAGGAATCTCTATATAACATTGTACATATATGTATATATGGGGCAAAATAAGTGGTGCTTTTATAGTAGGAAAAGTCTGTTTACATATATATATATATATTTGCATATTTAATATTTACTTTTAATAAATATGTTTAGAACCATTTATATTGTTACAGAAGTGAAAATACACAATAATTCAGAATAATGTGCAACATGGATAGCCATGAAAAGGTTTTGGAGTCCCAGTCTATGTGTGACAGATGTGTTACTTAAGGCAAACATATTAACTGCATTCTGGTCTAGGTGTGTTTTTTTTCTGTAACACCCAAGGTTTTGGCCTGTCCTCATCTTACCATGACCCACTGATGTGCACTGTTTTCTTTGTAAGTGGGCTTCTGGGTTTGATGGGCGTCGGTGTAATGGCGTCATCACACTATTGTGCAAAATTTGAACATTTAAAGGACTCCTTGTGCTGAAGTCTTTTCTTATAGTTCATGGGTGTGATTCTTGTGTATTTGATCTGTGTTTGACCCTGCCTGACTCTGACCAACTCTTGTTGGTCAACCTCTCTAAATGAAAACCAGCATGATGATCCATATGCACATCTCTCCATACCTTCACATAAAATATATATACTGTACCCATATCTATATTAACTATAGATTTTAGTATCACGATAGCCTTAGATATTATGCCTGTCCAAGAACTCTTAAGCATTAACAGAACCACCTACGCTGCTTCAGATGAAAGTACTTTTCCTTTAGTCTGAAGGGGTGGCCTCTGGTGCGGTGATCCTCTTTATGGGTTAAAAAAGGCCCAGATGTGATAGCACCCGCTGCACCTCAGGCGGTTGTTCCACTGCAGGTGTGTAGCAGCTATGGTGATATATCTGTAAGGAACTCCCTGGTTTCAAACCAGGGACCTCTTGGGTTCCAGGCGCTGCTCTTCCTGTTTGAGCCACAGGATGTGTTGTGGTGCTGGCCTGGCTTGAGATCTCTGGGTTAGCTATTTCCAGGCCAGTCAGTGGTAGTGCACACCCCAATCCAGCTGAGGGCTATTTGCAATCACAGCACTATAAAAGCTTGTTTCCCAACCCTCCTGTGCTGGATTATAAGTCATAATACTCCATGCTGTGTATCCTGAATCTTGTGTCATAAATCTTGTATCCTGCTACTTTGTCTCCTCCTACCTTGTCTTGTTCCCTATCCTTTCTTGTATTGATCTCCCGGTTTGACCTTGGCCTGCTACCTTGTCTCCTGCTACCTTGTCTTGTTCCCTATCCTTTATTGTATTGATCTCCCGGTTTTGACCTTGGCCTGCATTTGGATTTTTGTTAATGAACTCTGCCCGTCCTGACCATTCTGCCTGGAAACGGTTTCTCCTTATCTACCGCCTGCCTATTGATTTCAGCCTGTTTTTGGACTTGGTTATTGTATCCAGCAAGGTCTGTGTATTTTTGTTTATTTTTGATACAATAATCCAGCACTTAGGCTCCTGTCTCCAGCAGTTTCCTGACAATCTCTGATCATATAGCAAACTGTTACAAGGGTGGCAAAAAGCCACCTCTTGTAACTTTAAAAGGCACGTTTCTTGGTTTTAACCTGGAAATTCGGCTCTACTGGTGCAGAGAGTGCTATTGAGCTCAATGCACTAGCGATGCTGCCTCCTTTTCAACAGCTCCAGTGCTGATTTTTGAACGCAGAGTAGGGGAGGGGACGGAATCTGGGCTGCTGCTTCAGGTGGCGGCAGCAGCCCTGGAATCACTCCTGACTGCAGGTCACTGGTTTAAGTCCAGGTAGGATTTTTCAAGATGGTTTTTGAGTATTTCTTTTTGGAGATTTTTCTTCTTTAATAAAATATACATATGAATCTGGGTTTAGAACGAATTGGTTTTCATCAATGCATGTCCGTCTCCGGCCACAAGCAAAATAATTACACAACTAGTCATCTTCTTGTGATGCAATCTCTCAGAGACCTGCCTGCAAGACTTCCTTCTTCCTGGAGAGAGGAATTTTAGATTTTTCAAGATGGTTTTTGAGTATTTCTTTTAGGAGATTTTTCTTCTTTAATAAAATATACATATGCATCTGGGTCTAGAACGAATTGGTTTTCATCAATGCATGTCCGTCTCCAACCACAAGCAAAATAATTACACAACTAGTCATCTTCTTGTGATGCAATCTCTCAGAGACCTGCCTGCAAGACTTCCTTCTTCCTGGACAGAGGAATTTTAGCTTGCTGATGATAATTAGTATTTATTTCGTTTATACAATCTGTTTCCTCAAATGTCACCACTTTTTCTGAATTTTCTAAACTGGTTTGCAGACATGAGACATATTTAACGTATACGAAATGCGTAGCATTGTTTTGCTCTATATTTAGCAATATAGGAAAGATTGTCACATCTGTCATTCTTATCAACTAGATTTGTTTGGATTCCTCTCTGTCTGGGCTCCACATATTTCCCTCAAATAGGCATATTTATCATCAGTCCCTGATAAAACTGTCTAAGCCCGCCATGAGAGATATTGTGGTTTTATGAGTCTGCAACATGCAATTTATGTTTTGGCGTGTAAGACCTAACATTGCTTTAAAGCATTGGCTGTTGACTATTTCTGTGCCAGCTTTGCTTCCTGTGTTTTTCATATAGAGAACAGCTTTAAATTGGTCTTTATACCTGACATATGCAGTAGATATTAGAGCAGCAAGGAGAAAGTAGTCTCAGCGATATTGATGATGACCATTGTGCCAAATCAAGTGTAATAAAGTGTAGAGCCGAAGTGTTGATGTAGCCCCTAAAGGTATTTTTATGGATACTGGAATGTTCATTCATTGTAAAGTTATATTTATTGCCTTGCCTTTGAGTAGATGAGCCTTATTGCTGATTTTTGACCCTTGTTATTTTCCTGGACTTGCCTGTTTGGCCTGTTTGATATTTCTTGACCATTACACTTGACTTTCTGTTCTTGGTCAGAACTGAGCTTAGCCTGACTCTGACCCTGCTTCTGCTTCACAATTTGTTACCACCCATGTTCTGGAAATGTGGTATCATCTTCAAATTCAACCCAGTTTCTTCTGGAAATTAATATTTTGCTCCTCTTCTGGTCTCAGTTGGTGCAGTCATGTTTCCTTCCCAGGTTCTGCTATCTGTGGAAGATACAGGATATGATTATCTTCCACAATGTTCAACATCACCATTGTTTGTGTTTTTTTTTCCCTTTTGACATTAAAATAAAGGCAGATTTCCTCAGTAATTTGCTCAGTATTTAAGAATCTTCTTAAAGGGGTTCTGCTATGATTGTTATAGTTTATTTTTATTTCTAAATTATACTGTTAACATTGTAAATAATTCACTTTACCACTTATATTATATTTTTGAACCAACAAATGTATTTTATTATAAGATTGCTGTGGATGCAGCCATCTCAGTGCATTGTGATTGATTCTGGATGGAACTGCTTTGAGACAAGCTATTGTTTCTCCCCTTCTCATTGTTCTTCAATATGACCCAAGTCATGCTACCTAGACAGTTTTTTTTTTTGTCAAGAGTAATTGAAATTAGCATCTCGACATCTGATAAATTGGTCCCTATGGGGTAAATTTACTAAGTGGCGAAAATTCGCCAGCAATGGCTTCGCAGCCATGGCAACCATTCGCCAAGGGCAATTTTTCTCAGACAATGCTAATTCACCAAGTTGCAAAGTTTCGTTGCGGGCGCAGAACGCTGGTGAAGTTGCACTAGTGTTAATACGGCAAGCAAAGTGAAGCTGCACTAGCGTTGGCTGATTTGCATATGGCAGGAAGTCAAAGTTGAATGGACATATATGTTACGGCAAATACATTACATTACCCAGGGAACGTTAATAAAATGAGTTGTTATATTGCGCTACACATGAGCCCAGTGTTTAGTTTATGTGCCATATGTTAGGGAATGTAGGGGGGAACCCAGTTACCCAAAAATAAAAAAAATTATGCTCTTTTGCAAGATATCAGCCCTGAAAAGAGGAAGACGCCAGTAGAAACATTTTCAACAAAAATTTAAGGAAGTACTAACCATTCCATTGCACTTTGCCTGGTCTGAGGTGGTGAAGGAAAGGCTGTCGATAGAGTTAAAATCTGCATTTTACTGAATTTGCGCAGCTAAATTTTTTCGACAGAGCGAAAATTCGCCTGTGGTTAGAGTGCTAAGTAATGCTAGGGTCTGTCTCCTTCGCTAGTGAAGTGACGCCTGTGCCCATTAGTAAATCGGCGAAGTTCTGAAATGACGTCATGCTGGCGAATTTTTCCTAGCGTTAGACACCTTGCCCTTTAGTGAATGTGCCCCGAAGTGCAGTAATCTGTTTGTTTGTAGCAATATATCATACAATATAGTTTATATTAATGAACCCATAGGGTAATTGCCTCTTCAAATTGCAACAAACGATCTGGCAATACATGCAGAAGAATGGGGATTGCTAGAAGAAGGCTTTTTGCTGCAAATAAGCTGAATCGCCACATATAAAATGTTTTATGTGCAGTAATCCCTAGTCTTCTGAATTAAAGGGTATTTTCAGATGCTTTGTTGCTAGTGGGAGAAGTGGGCAATAGTGATGGGTAAAGTTGACCCGTTTGTGAAACGGCCAAAATTCTACAAAATGCATTGATGTCTATTGGTGTCAATTTTTTTTTTGTTGTGTGATGTGACACGTCAAGATTTTTTTCACCCATTGGAGTCTATGGGTGTAATATTTGCTGTAAAACTCTGTGGCAAATTTCGCTCATCCTAAGTGGACAGTGAAATGAAAGACTATCCCATGGCAACAAAGCATTATGGGACAGATTTATTAAGGTTCAAATTTAAAAACATTTTAATGGTCAAAACTGTCGAATTTGACTAGGGAATTCTCCAAACTGGATTAGTTTTTTTTTTTTAAATTCAAATTACATTTTTGAGATTTATCATACATTTAAGAATTAAAATTGAACTTTTTGCCACCTAAAACCTGCTAAATTACTGTATAAGTCAATGGTAGAGGTCCAGGGATCATTTTGGTGATGTTTGTAGACTTGTATTTAAGTAAAAAAAAAACTCTTGATGATTTCCAAATCGAAAATTTAAGTCAAAATTTGCCCCTAGATAAATGTGTCTCTATGTGTTACATTTTCCTTTTTCTGATAACTCTGCTTGTCACTGCAGGTACCATACTGTATATCTGATCATCCTGTTTAAGAAGATCACAACTTGTTTTATGCTTTATGTTTTAAAGCATTAGGTGGAACGCTATAATCTGGTCCAACATTCCATCTGAAAGCCATTACTTACTTGTTCAAATAAAGAAGATGTTGAACTTAACTGTTCAAGACAAAGTGTTTCACATGGTCAGAGCCAAAATCATCACCAGCTGAAAGGTAAGCCAATAATAATGCATGATAGGCAGTGTGGTTATAGGTTATGTTATTACAATTTATTGCATTGTGTGCTTTTTTATCTTGATCAAGTTTTGGCCCTTTTGCTGCTAAGTATCAGGAGACATTGTCTCTGATTTTTAATGTAAAATATTATGTTATGATCAGTCATAGTCATTATGGCATAATAGCCCATTTATAACCCATTATTGTATTTTGCAGTGTAGGCTTATTATGATCTAAAGGAGAAGGTATTGCCTGCAGTTGAAATACCCTAGGAACTTCTTGCTGGTGTGTACAACTTTTGAGGTACCACAGTGAGAGCCTAGTCCCATCTGTGGTATTCTGACTTCAATTGCTGTGATAGTGACTGATTTCCCTGTGTGACCGCTCTGCCTGGCCTGTAAGGAGTTGGTAACAACCACTGCCAAATCCTTGCCAAATAGCTGAACTCACCAGACACTTGGGGGCAGATTTACTAGAGGGCCAAGTGACTAACACAGGCAACAATTCTCCAGGGTTACCACCAGCAGGGACTTCACCAATTTACTAACAGGCGCAGGCGTCACTTTGCAAGCAGATGAGATAAATTCAAGTGGTGATTTGCACTCTATCACCAGGCAAATTTTCACTCTGGCGAATGGACGTTACTCCGCAAACTCACTAAAATGCGAATTTTACTGAACGTTACCTCTTTCGCCAGACTTGCCTTCGCAGCTCCTACCAGGCAAAGTGCAAAGGAGGGCATAGATGTTCCTCAATCCACAATTACTTACATCATATTTTTTGAGTGGAAAAATTTCTAAGCTAAAAAAATGCTGGCGCCTTTTCCTTTTTTCAGGGTGATAGACTGCAAAAGTCTTGAAAATATTTTTTTGTGTAATCGGTTTCCCCCATACATTTTCTAACATATGGGAACATTATTTTAGATTGGCCTTATATGTATGACATTAAAACAACTCTATTGACTTTATTCGGGTTCCCTGGGCATGTCTAGTTATCAGTGTAAAGGTAATGTATTAGATGCAACATTTGTATGTATGTATATTTTTATTTGTATAGCGCTCCTTGAGGGCAAAGCACTGTACAGCAACAATAATTTAGTAGTAACAAACAAGGGATCACTGCATTAATAAGTAACAATAAGTGCATTATTATAAATACAGTTTGCATAAATATAATTACACAGTGTTGAGGAGACAAGATGATGGAGGACCCTACCCCTTGGGGCTTACAGTCTAAATGGGAGGGTAACTTACGTACACAATTTGGAGGGGTAATAAAGTGCTTTTTACAGTGGGTGAAACTGTTGTACAAGTGCCAGTTCAGGTGTTATCCAGGTGCTCCCAGAGGTAGTCTCTGAGTTTTGTTTTAAAAACATTGAGGGAGGATTCTCTCCGGAGAGATGCAGGAATGGCATTCCAAATATAAGGAGCTGCAAGAGAGAAGGGTTTGACACGGGAAACGGCAGTAGAAGTGGGGGGTACAACCAAGCGGTTAGTCTGAGAGGAGCGGAGGTTTCGGCCAGGAACATATAGAGAAACAAGAGATGAGATGTAGTTAGGTGTAAAGAAATGAAGGGCTTTGAAGGCTACGAGGAGAAGTTTATAAGTTATTCTTTTGTTTTATAGGAAGCCATGATAATGACTTCAACAGGGGAGGGTCCTGTATCCTTTTGGATGAGAGGAGGATAATTCTGGCAGCAGAATTTAATACAGACTGTAGAGGGGAGAGATGGGAGTTAGGCAGGCCCGTTAGCATCTAACATAAAGAGGTGCATTCGACTTTAAATGTCATATGTATGCAAATTAGCCTGAGCAACGAAGTTGCGCAAGACAGAATTGAACACTAGCGCATCTTCGCTTTGATTTGCTCACACTGCTGACGTAACACTAGTGAAAATTCGCCAGCGTTCGTCGCCTGGGACAAAACTTTGCAGCTTAAATTAGCGTTGTCTGAGCAAATTTTCACCTGGCAAGTTTTGCGATGGCTGCAAAGCCATCACTGCTGAATTGTTGCCCCTTGGAATCCACAAATGTTCTTTATATGGGGTGGGTCGACAAATGAAGAATGTCAAAAGGAATATTTCCCTTCCTAACAACTGCAGCAGCTCCTCACTCATGGTAGGCAGAAACACAAAAGGATGGTGGGAGGAATTGACATCACACATAAGGAAAGGGGAAAAGGAGGGTTTTTACAAACAAGGAAATACACAGCTTACAACGTGAGCTTGGTCAGTAGGTGGTAGCATAACAACGGGCATTGCTTTGTATAAAATTTAAGGTGAACATTTCACATAATTCTGCTCAGCTACACAATACACAAGGCATCTATTAAGCTGCAAGATCTTAGCTATATTCTAGTGGCACCAGTCTAAAATTTCTGTGGATGAAAAGAAACCAGATGAACTCTTCAAGCAGTTCTACTTGCTGCCACCTTTCCCCAATAATGACTTTTCCTCTGTTTTGTCCTAAGAATTTTAGAGACTTTTACCCCAGTAAAATTAAGACTATACAGTCAATGTACATTTAGGAAATGTCAACAAAACTTTTTTTTCAGATATTTGTGAATTCTTTTGCTACTGGCGATATTGCAGGACCCTGGAAACTGGCTAACTATTACACTTTTCTCCAGCAAAGACACTCTAACACAGGTATTGGAGATCAGTAGTGATGGGCGAATCTGGTGCGTTTCACTTCGCCGCAATTTCAAGAATTTCTCGCAAAATGCTGCTGTGTCTCGTTTCTTGGACACCGGCAATGGGCATCCGCGTCCAAAGATGGACGATGGCGTCCAAAATTGGACACCCGCGTCCAAAACGAGACGCCAGTGAATTTTCGCCCAGGATAAATTTTTATGGCGTTTCGCAAATTTATTCACCTGTGGCGAATTGCGGGGATTTGCAGCAGGCAAATAAATTCGCCCATCACTAGAGATCAGTTTTAAGTGCTGTGCATGTTATTCTCCATTTTAACATGCAAACAACTCAGAATAATTCTGAATAAAAGGCTGATGTGGGATCAGTTTGTCAGTAGCCTAGCTGTTTAAAACACAGAAGCTGGCAATTTTTGAGGGAATGTTAATGTTAGTGCCGTTTTCTGAGGCTTACTCCACTGGTTTTGCATGTAGCAAAAGTCAGCTGTACTCCAGCCAAGTTTTGTCTATCAAATGGTTTCTGCTACATTATTGAACAATGACTGCTTTCTATAGAAATTATTTTGAATAATAATTATTTCATAATTATTTTGAATGAATGAATGAAAGTACATTGGAAAATTCCTTACATTTTCCATTAGGCAGCTTTACATCCCTATTGCATGTTAGACCTTTTGCAGACTGTAACGGTACCAGAAGAGAAAGGCAGTGGTCAAATTCCCTTCCGAGCCAGAAATTACTTCCCATTCATATGGGAAAATACTGCTTATAGAAAATGCTGGGCATTGTCAGGAAGAGATTGCCTGGGGGTTCTTATTTAAGAATTTTGCTATCGTGCCTACATCAGCAGCATATTCCATAGTCAGCTTGTTCAAATGTATGGGAAGCAATATCAGTCAGGTAAGAATGTGCATCTTGATTGGTTGTCCCTGACTAGCTTTAAGCCCCTTTAACATTTGGAGATTTGTATAGAAGATTTTTTCTTGTGTTTAACTGGAATAGTTTATCCTGTAATTAGAAAGAAATGAATTAGCATTATATAGGATCTCTCCACTTGGTATTTACTAGAAGTCTATGAGCTCTTTGACTGTTTTTGACTTCTCTGTTGTACATAAATGTCTTAACCTCCGATATAAAGGAGTAAAAACACATATAATATTACAGTGATGATTTTGTTAAGCGAATGGAATTCATTTGAAAGAAAAGTAACTAAAAGGTTCGTTTGTCTCTTTGTAGCTCTCGTATTTGAAGAGTAGACGAAAACAAGGTGAACAAAATGCTTCCAGCTTAATTTAGAATGAGCCAGTCTGAAAATATTTATTATTTTTGCTGGCTAAAAGGAAGGCAAAAACCTTCAGAATGGAATGAAGCCCCCAAGGAAAAGAAAACGAGATTAAATCAATTACAAATGCAATAATAAACAGGCTTAATAAAAAAACAAAACGTGTAAGGAGAAGTATGTACACAGTTTTTGTTCTACCATGTAAATTAGTGGTAACATGGTTTAGACTAAACTTCTACAAAATGGGGAGCCTTGTACCAGTGCTAAATAAATGTAAAGAATTTAAATCATGCACTGATTTATATTATATTTATATAGTTATATATACATACGCACAATATAACAGGATTTCGACCATTGAATTTTTGGGGGGTTCCAATTTGAGCAAATTTGAACGATTTTCAAAAAAATTTTGATTTTTTTTTTTTTTTTTTAGGACTTAGAAAATTTTTCAGGAAAGCTTCCAGGAAGGTCCACCGTAGGCTACAATAACAATCCGGCAGCTTTAAGGTGGCAAATAGTCAAATTTGGAGGGCTTTAAAGAGAGAGTACTTCGAAAATTCTAGTTTTTGAATTTTTTTCAATTCAAATTGAATTTTTACTTCTCAATTCAAGTTTTATTTGAATTTTCACTTTGACCCCTAGTAAATCTGCCCCTTAGTGTTGACATCATGCTTTCATCACTTAACCCACCAGTATGATAACGAGGACCCAAACTTTGGACTAAATTAAAATGAGTGCATCAACTGGCAGTGCTTTCGATGTCCTCACTGTGAAGAACCACCTACGCTGCTTCAAATGAAAGTCCTTTTCTTCTAGTCTGAAGGGGTGGCCTCTGGTGGGTGATCCTCTTTATGGGTAAAAAGGTCCCCTGATATTTGTCTATAATGTCCTCTAATGTATTTGTCACGGTCGGCACCCAATTCCAGAACAAACGCTAAGCACCCTGGTCTAGGCTCGTGCTTCACCAGTAGTGTGGCCGCCTTTGGCTTCGGGAGGAGCCCTCAGCTACTCAGATGCCACCTGGACTTAAACGAGAGGTGCAGAGCAGGAGTTCTGGCCAGCGATGGGGCACGACTGTATATAAAGTCTTTAAGGCCGATGGTCACGGTACAGACAGGAGTTGGCAGATTCGTAGTCAGACAGGCCGGGTCGAGGCGGGCAGATAGCTAGGGTCGTCAGGCAGGCGAGGGTCAAACCAGGTAATCAATCAGACAAGGATGAGGCAAAATCGGTAGACAAATACAGGCACAGGTCAGGATACAGAATATCAGAGTAGTCAAAGCCAGGCAGGGTCAAAACAGGTATTCAGGAACAAACAGAAGCTTTTCAGCACAGATACAAAGCACCAGGAAGAAATCCTATCACGGGCACTGATAAAGAAAAAATGTACCTTTAAATAGTTTTGAATTTCGCGCCATTGCGCGCTGACGTCATCACGCCAGCGCGCATGCGTCTATATAACCCGGAAGTGCGCGCGCGGCGCGCACTAGGAAGCCAGCAAGACAGGAGGAAGATGGTGCGGCGGGCGTCCCCGCCGACGGCGGCGCGGCCGGCGTCCCCGCCGCGCTGGTAAGGAGTTTTTCCTTACAGTATTTTTAAAGTGTAATCATGTCCCCTCGCAAGTGCATTTTTTCCAGAGAAAAAAACCCCAACCTGGACAGTCTCCCCTCATAATTTAAGTCTTCCATCCCTCTAACCAGTTTAGTCTCTGCACTCTCTCCAGCTCATTTACATCCCTCCTAAGGACTGGAGTCCAAAACTGCACTGGATACTCCAGATGAGGTCTTACTAGGGATCTATAAAGGTGCTGTATAATTATGTTTTCATTCCTTGAGTTCATGCCCTTTTTATGCAGGACAGAACCTAGTAGCTGCAGAAAGACACCGTGCTCATTTTCAACCTTGTGCCTCCAGCTGTTAAGGAACTACAAGTCCCACAATTCAATGAAGGAGTCTGACAGCCACAGTCAGGCAAATGCATTGTGGGACTTGTAGTTTCTTAACAGCTGGAGGCACAAGGTTGAAAATCACTGAATTAGACAACTGGTTATCTATAAAAACCCCAAGATTCTTTTCACTTAAGGAAACTCCCAACACACTGCCATTTAGTGTATAACTTGCATTTATATTATTTTTGCCAAAGTGCATAACCTTGCATTTATCAACATTGAACCTCATTTTCCAGTTTGCTGCCCAGTTTCCCAACTTAGACAAATCACTCTGCAGAGTGGCAGCATCCTGCATGGAACCTATAGTTCTGCACAATTTAGTATCATCTGCAAAAATAGAAAGCGTACTTTCAATGCCTAATATATAAGAAAGTTGTAGAAACCGCACTCACCGGTCTTATATTATGTCAGAAATAGAAAAGAAGCAAATAGTGTAACAAGACAGGAAATGTCACATTAGACACATTATAGTGATAAGCGGTGTATCTAAGCTATATAACCAACCAAAGAAAACATCAAAGGTGGCACATCTATATTTGGATACGTGATCCATGCCAATGAAGTGATCAGTAAAAAAATATATGTCAAGGTGAATATCAACAAAGTGTCCAAAAGGATTGTTAACTCTGTCTGTACCTCTGTGGATCTAATTTTCCGGTATGACATGTGGCAAAAACTGTAGTGGCAAAAATGGGCAGTTGCTAAGTCATAATA
Organism: Xenopus borealis; assembly: GCA_024363595.1. NCBI lineage: Eukaryota > Metazoa > Chordata > Amphibia > Anura > Pipidae > Xenopus > Xenopus borealis. Next base: position 50,436,846 of record CM044433.1, on the reverse strand, counting down.
AGAATATTAATACATTATTAATACAATAATAAAAATATTTTTGCATTCAGTGCCTATTGTCGTTCTTTTTCTCTAAACATTTTTAACATTTTAATTTTAATTAACATTTCAGTAGGCTCAGGTACCCCTCCCCCCCTCAAGTCACTGGTTACTGCCTGGTAACCACCAAGAGAGCTGAAAAGAAGGAAGCAGTGTTTTGGCTATTATGTTAGACATCCAGTCACTCCAGCTGTTATACGTTACGTTATGCATGACTAACTATATTGGAAACATTATTTATTTTGAACAGCCTATCGATTTACCCAGTTTTTATTTGTAGACTGAACTGTTGCTTTAGCGTTTCTGAGAGGCCAGATGCTGGATACAATAACATGGTAATAGAAACATTTTTGTCTAGTCCTTAGGGTGTGTAACCAGATCCCACTGCTCTATTACAGTACATTAGATATTGGGCTCCAGGATTAAAAAAAAAAAAAATCAGAGTTTGATCTAAAATAAGTTCATTACACTAACATATGGGTGAGTACAGCAAAGTGGCATATTATAATAATCACACTTCTCTATATATTTAAATATATCCATACTTTCAAAGACTTTTACAGGCCCTGTTTTCCTTCTATGTGAAGAAAATGAATTGGTTCTGACAGTGCTCAAGGCATGGCCAAAAAACTATCCAGACTGTATGAGAAACAGCAGGAGTTAGTGGTGTGTTAAATGTATCCCCTACTATATCTTAAAGGTACCATATATAAAATAACCATTCTTAACAACATTTAATGACTGCCTGTAATTTTAATGTTAATGTTTAATGTTGTTTAAGAGTTTTGGCTGCAAGCGAATGGCACCAAAAGAGCCAGGCTTTGTACCAATTAGCTTATTCTCTATAGTAGCCGACAGGGCAAAGGGCAAACATGCTAAATAAATACTTCATATATAAGGATTAGAAATGTGTGGTAGTTAGTTAAGAGGCTGATACCCATAACATTTATTGCTTTTCCCGTTAGAAATGTTGGCCTGTGATACATATTGTTTTTGTGTATGCCTTTAGCAAACACTCTTGGAACAAGATCAGACCCTTCTATAAACCCTACCATTCGCCATTCTTTTGAATTATATTCATTCTGTTCAGGGACTGTGCTCTCCACATGCTTCTTTACATATGGTTTTCATTTGGTTCATTTTGAAACAGTTTTCTTGAATGATCCAGCAGTGCAGTATCCAAAAGGCATGTTCCAGATGGCACTATACACAAAGCATACATGAAATGAGAGGGAGAAAATGTTGGTGTGCTTTCCTCTGTTAATTCTGTCACTGTTGCGTTGAAGAGCTTTGATGTATTACTGGAGTTAGGTTGCAATAATAAGTCCTGATGTATGACCATCTGAAGACCGTTATAGAAGAGCAACTGCTAACTAGTTTGGTATCATAACTCATTGGACTTGTAATACATCTAGTTTTTAACTTAGTAATGTCCACTTTGTACCACAGTGCCTTTTACTGTATGTAAACAGAATTGTTTAAATTATAAACTGCAACTACCAGCAATGTACCAACCAGCAATTCTGTACTGTACCACCTAAAGACTGCCTGATTGTAATCATTGCATAAAATGCAATGTAAATATATCATGTATAACGTTATAGAAAGATAATGTATAACTATCGCAAGACATAATGTTATTAAAGGTCACCAAGGAGGTATTTGTCCACAAGAACTAGTGGGCTCAAAGCAATGTGGAGGGTGCAACGTGAAAGACTTGTAATGCATCTAGTTTTAAACTTAATAATGTCCACTTTGTACTACAGTACCTTTTACTGTATGCAAACTGAATTATTTAAATAAAAAATTATGTAAATTATTAAAATTATACGATATACAGCATAAGCTGCAACAACCAGCAATGTTACAACCAGCAATTCTATACTACCAAGGGTGCTGGGGGTGCAATCGCATCTGAGTCCCGACCCCCTTGGGGCCCAGCGTCAGGAGGGAAGACTGGGCTGAGTACACAAAGAAAGGGAGGACTGGGCTGAGTGCACAAAGGGAGGATGGGCTGGGCTGAGTACACCAAGGGAGGGAGGGCTGAGTACACAAAGGGAAGGAGAACTGGGCTGAGTGCACAAAGGGAGGGCTGGGCTGAGTGTACAAAGGGAGGGAGGGCTGGGCTGAGTACACAAAGGGAGGGAGGGCTGAGTACACAAAGGGAGGGAGGGCTGAGTACACAAAGGGAGGGAGCACTGGGCTTAGTGCACAAAGGGAGGGCTGGGCTGAGTGCACAAAGGGAGGGCTGGGCTGAGTGCACAAAGGGAGGGCTGGGCTGACTGCACAAAGGGAGGGAGGACTGGGCTGAGCGCACAAAGGGTTTTTCTGAGTGCACAAAGGGAGGGCTGGGCAGAGCGCAGAAAGGGAGTGAGTTCGCTTAGAGTCCTGAGTGAAGCAGAGAGATAAAGACTAGTTAGTACGGAGTCCAGCAGGGCACAAAGCTAAGGGATGCCGAGCCAGATGTGTGAGATAGAACAAGGTTGCCTGGGATTGGGAGGGGGCTGGGACTGTGACGCTCTTGTGACCACGCATCTCTTTTCCTGCTTTGTGCTCACATCCTGGCAGCAAGGTGTGTGTCAGTGTGAGTCCTTCACTATTAGCAGTCACCAAGCTGCTCTGGCGCTGCCAGTTGCACATCCTGTTCCAGTAAGGCAGATAAGTGGCAGGGACTGCCCGGAACTGGATAGAAAGGCAGGGTTGAGGTCCAAATCATCTCAACATAAAGTCATTTTGTAACTTGTTTAGTTTTGAATGGGAAATAGATTTCTCCAGCACACACAGAAGGTGTCCACCTCAAATAGAGTTGGACAGTCCACAGATATGTTTAATAGTCAGTCCCTCAGTCATTTCAGTGAACTAACTGCATTTATATATTTAATTTGTGGCACATGGTAGGATAAATACAATGCCAGTTCTTTGTTTTATGCCTCCGGAATGCCATAATGTTATTAAAGGTCACCAATGAGTTATTTGTCCATAAGAACAGTGGACAGAAAGCAGCAGGGAGAGTGCGGCTACCTTTTGGATGATTTATATATTTATAAATATGTTGGGACCTAATGGAAACCTGAATTAATGTTGTAAGCAACTGATGCTGAGAGATGCATGAGGCTGCACATTCAATTAATTTAAATAAAATCATGCATTTTTAAAGTTAATTGCAGCAATGTCTCATTTTAGTTGTGAAATGGAGTAATTTAGTTGAAATTTCTTCAAATACATTGGTGTCAATAGAAAGGACACAGAGAATAATAATAATAATTCTAATAACTTCATTGGCGTTTTCCCCACATTTTTTTTGTCAGCACAAAACAAAGGGCATTAGGCATTTCAAATAATGTCATTGACATTTTCTTCAGCCTTTTGGAGAATCATGTTGCAAAACCGTACTGGGCAAAAAAAAGTTTGCTCATTCCTAGGGAATTGTATTATTTGCTCTATATTTGTATTGAAAATATATATTTCACAATGAAAACCAGTAGTTCACAGCGCATAGCACAAATTGTACTTGAACAACTGGGGGTTCATAATGTATTTTTTTTACTTTCAAATTTTACACCCTCATTACACCCCTACATTATCATATAGAAATGTTTTTAACTGTGTTAACAAAAAAAAAAAAAAAAACCTTGCAATGCTGAATGAAGAGTTCAAAATTTGGGAATTTTAATCTTAGTAAGTTTCAGGTAAAATTGACCCTTTAGATTTTTTTTTTTTTTAATGTATAATGAACCAGACATGCTTTTTAATTTTTTAGCAGTAAAAGAAATACCAGCAGGAAATTGTCTTGAACAAATTTGACTTGTGTCACTTTTACAATCAGCTTTTCCTATGGGAAAGAATAGAGATACAATAGAATATACTGAAGCATCTGGCGCATGGCCACACACATTTTCCACTAATATACATGGTCTACTTGTGCAATCAGACATATCAGAGGCTTCTTACGCTACACTCTGGCTGACTTAGTTAATGACATATTTTTAATGATAACAAAAGAAGGAAGATGAACTTATCGCTACAAATATTTTCAAATGATACAACTGGGTTCAAATGAGGGGATAAATCAGCACATCATTCAGCATCAGAATATTGTGATACATGATTAAATCTGCATTTATTTAACCATACAGAATTCAACTACATCAATCATACTTAATATTTTGAACAAAATTTTATATAAATAAATTGTGCTTAAGACCCATACATATCCTCTACAAATATAGTTCCTTGGAGCCTTGGCTTTATACCATATATATATATATAGAGAGAGAGAGAGAGAGAGAGAGAGTAAGTAATAGAAGATAACAGCACTCCAGGAATTCATATCCAGGCAAAAAGGTTTAAATAAATGGTGGGTTTATTGTGTCCGACGTTTCAGTTCCTATTGGAACTCTCTTCCCTGAATAAACCCACCATTTATTTAAACCTTTTTGCCTGGATATGAATTCCTGGAGTGCTGTTATCTTCTATTACTCCTCAACTAGCACCCGGGTTTGTTTCAGTTGGGCTTATGGAGTGCAGCAGAAGCTAAATATATATATATATATATATATATATACAGTTAAACAGCAATTATTATCTTCATTTCCCTGTTTTTCACATGCTAAATATCTTTGCCACTTGAGAATATTGTATGGTTGGTTTATGAACCCTAAAGGACTTTTTTTTAAATATGCATCATTCTTTGCTCAAATGAAGGGAGCCAAATGATCTAATCTGATTCTGTTTTGAAACCATTGATGGTATGCACAAAATACATTTACAAACACATTAAATGAATGCCTCCTTAGCATTATTAGGCCTTGGAGCAATGTCTGACAGGAATTTTCTGAAGTATATGCAGGGTCATTCCATTGTCACTCAAGCATTCCCATAGATGGAAGGGAAACTTTGAGGTTTTTGGCATGCAACAACATGTTTTGAATCATCTTGTCTGACATTTATGTTTTCCTTTTCACTGCAGGACATGGTGATCAGTCATGGGAAACCTTTAGAACTTCTCATTTGCAGAAAATCATTAAGTGTAAGAGCAAAGAGTGAAACCTTTGCTTTCTTCCACTTGCGTTGCTCCATTGACAAGCATGACATTGGTCTGTGTTGACGCCATCTTGTTATGGAGTGATGCAGCAGTGCTTGCATCATAAAGCTGTGTTTTGGAGTGAAAATTCAAAATGAAAGGACACCAGAGACCCCTGTTCAATGCCTGAATATGTCTTTCTTGTTAAAGTTGCTTGGTGCTTCTAAATTGCTATTGTGCCTTGATCCAATGCTTCCTGAACTCCTGCCTTTACTCTGACTGTGCTACTTGATGCCTGCCCTGATAATTTGCCTGTAAAATGACTACAAACTTCTTTAACCCTTCAGAAACAGTACAGTACATTATTACCTTACTAACATATCATCAACACACATTTTCAGCCAGTATCTTTTTCATAATAAATGGCTATTCCCAAAAAGAGCTTTACCAGAAAAATCGATAAGTGGTCCATTATAAACAAATACTGCTCCTTTTAATTCTTACAGTTCATTTACCTGTCATTCTAAAGTTCTGCTGCAAGATATGCTGTTTTTTGTCTTGTGATTAATTCTGTTTTTCATTTTCTCCCTCATTTTCCAGACACAGATTTGCAGAGTTTGTGTATACTTTTATTCTGTATGCTATAATACATAATGAACCTTGTTAAATAAAAATACATCAGAGTTTAATTTCCCCTTAACAATGGAAGTGATGAGAAAGTTTAGCCACAGAAATCTAAATCAAAGCACTTTTCAACATAAACTGTATCTGTTATACAACACAGAACTATGCAGATCTATTTAAGCCTTCATTAAAATTTTTAATAAGATTAGGAAACAATTGTAAATTATGTTGTAATAGTATAGTATCCTTTAAAATAGCCAAGTAGGACTGGCATGCTACTGTTAATGATTTAATTAAAACACTATAAGTTATAATTACTTTTTATAAAAGACTCTTTTGGATGCTTTGAAAAACACAGGTCATTATTCTGGTAACATGACAGTAGTGCCCCCATGTATGCAGATGATGCAAGCGAATAACTATACTATAGGTCTTATTTGTGTTTTTGGATATCGTACCATTTTACTGACATGGGGAGGTCTATTCAAATTTGTGCAATTTCAGACATTTCTTCTTCAAATAAACTCACAATTTAAAAAAAAAAAACGTGATTGTTTTCATTAAAAAATCACAACATGAAAAACTCAAATGAATAAAATAGTGGATAAAAACAAAAATACTTTGAATCTGAGGTTTACATATAATTTTCAGTGAGCTTGCAAGTTAAAAATTAAATACATTTAATTTTTGGCTATGACAGCTCCCATTGACTTCTACATGACTTTGCAAGCTTTTAGATGCCAAAGTTTTACAATTGAGTAAAACTTTTTTCTTAATAAATATTGAAATATTGTTTGTTTGATTTTTTTTTTAAAAAATGAATCACTAAATTATATATATATGCATTCATGTTTTGCAAGCTTTTCAGCTACATTAGAACTAAACTTGTAAATACTTTTACTGCTGCAGTATTAGTTTGAAATGAACCTGTCAGTGGGAACATAGATGGATGCTTCTATCTTTTATATATTATTGTAGGGGATCAGACAAATCCTTCCCCTATTTTTGTGGCTTTGACACCATCCAGCCTGGTTACAGGCTGCAGAGCCATCCGATTGGCTGGGCACCCCAGTGCTTCCCTGGGGGAGGGGAAATGCCTGCCTTTGGAGCCAAATGTACAGGGTTACAGGCAGAGCTTATAAAGGGACCACTGCTGCAGCAGCCAGAGAGAGAAATATATATGTGGAGTGTGACAGTGCTGCTTGAAAGGATTTACCAGGGAGAAGGAAAAGGAAAGGACTGCTTTTTGCTCTGCTTTGAGAAAACATTTCGAGCTTCAGAGAGAGCCTTTTTCTATCTCCTGCCTGTGGAGACTTTGGCCACTGTGTGATTCCCCAGGGTGAGGCCAGGTTTTGCTGGTGTACCTACCAGGTTGGAGCAGCTACTAACTACTAACTCCAAATGAAAAGGTACCTTGGGACAGGTAGCGCTACATGGGGACATAATACATTTTGGGAAGGGACAATGAACTGACCAGATTTATTCTACATGTATCCACCCGTAGGACTGTGGCATTGAGAGACTGTGCCGGGATTGTTAGTCCACACAGATTCCCCAAAGCAAAGAGAGAGTGTTTTATTTGCATTTACAGTTATTGCATACAGTTTTACATAAAGTTTATATCTGTTTTACTGCAAACTGTGTTTTATTTTTCCTAGTGAAACCCCCCCCTGAGGTGTGCTCCTCAGTGTTCAAGAGGTGAAGGCACTACACTGCTTCATTTAAATACCTTGGCTTCCTGTCAATCAGATTTTCCTGATTTCCTTTTTCTCTGTAATTATAAAACAGTACATTGTACTTGATCCCAACTATGATAAAACCTATGATTAAACCTTATTGCAAGCAAAAACTAGCCTGTTGGGTTTATTTAATGTTAACATGATTTTCTAGTAGACCTAAATTATGAAGATGCAAATTACAGACAGAACACTATCTGGAAATCCCCAGGTCCAAGCATTCTGGATAACATGTCCCATACTTGTACTGTATTTTAACTTTGTATAATACAAGACTGATTTAATTCTAAATAAATGAATGAGTATAATATATGCAAGTAAATGGGACTAATTATGGTTGAAACTTTTTATGGTAAAATGTAGTTGCCTGATTATTCTGTTGAGTGTTATTGAGTATTGACTGGATGGAACAGCTGCAGCATACAAGAAATTTTGGAACATACAAGTGGAAGTTGCACAGTACATTTTACACGCCTGGCCTGGGCTGACCTACGTGTCTAGAAACTCAACGAACAAGTCATGAAGAAATATTCAGCTCTGTGTGTTCATTTCACCTCTTTCCATGTGATTAGAATTGGAACATTTGTAGTCTTGGCTGTGCGTGCAGCACATCAGTGCAAAATTACTTATATCATGCTGTTGTGAATATTTAAATGGTTAGACAATGTTTTGTAAAAAAAAAAAATCACTGAACACTGGACCACCAGGAAACTATTGAGTACTTCTACTACTCATTATTATTATTATTATTATTATTAATAATAATAACTTGTATTTTTAGAGCGCCAACATATTTTGCAGCTCATCAATCATGGACATGGAAGAGTGATGCATCTCAAGGACAATATTACCATGTGTGTATATAACGTAAGTATTTATTTAGCTCAATATGCATAAAGCATTGTATTTTTATAATGAGTTGTTTTATTGCTCATTGTCTAGCACTAGTGATGGGCGAATCTGTCCCACTTCACTTTGACGGAAAATTCACAAAACTTGGAAAAAAATGCTAAACGGTGAAAAATTTGTGAAACTTATTGAAGTCAATGGGCATCAAAATAATTCTGACATGCGCTATTTTATTTTGTCACTGCAAATGCTCCACAGCAGTTTTGAAATGTGAAAAGTTGCCACAAATCCAAATAAATCACTATCTATCCCATTCCTTGCACACTGGGGCATATTCACTAAGCGGAAAAAAATGCGCTAGCGATGGCTTCATCACAATTTGCCACACTTCTCCAGGCAAATTTTTGCCAGCCCGCCGCTAATTCACTAAAATGCATATTTGTGCTCAGGGCTGCGAACATTAGCAAAGTTGCGCTACCATTACTTCGCCAGGCAAGGCGCATTTACACTAGTGATGCCTAATTTGCAAACGGCACAAAGTTAAACCTATAATAGAAGCATATGTTACAGCAATACATTACACTACACAAGCCCAGGAAACCTTTAATAAATACAATAAACTTGTCCTATTGCCCTAAACATGTGCCCACTGAATAGTTGTTGAGTTGCCATATGTTAGGAAATGTAGGGGGAAGGAGGGTCAGACTATCACCCTAAAATAGTAAAAGACACCAGCGTTTTTTTGGGACTTCAAATTTCAAGTTTTTTTCAAACTCCTCTCTATTGTATTGAACTTTGCCAGTTCTGACCTGGCAAAGTAAAGTCTAGCCCAAGAGGTAACATTCAGTAAAATGGTCATCCTAGTGAATTAGCATAGTTACATCCCTTTGTCAGTGCGCAACTTTGCCTGGCGTAAGGGTGCCAAGTTGCACTACTTCGCTAGCGAATTTTCGCCAGGGACACTGTTAGTAAATTGGCGAAGTTTCGAAATGATGTCATGCTGGTGAATAAGCGCTAGCGTTAGATGCTTCACGCTTTAGTGAATTTGCCTCAATGTACAGATAGAGCCACTTGGATTTGTAAGTTAAATGCATCATGACTCAGGGCTAATTGAAGAAACTGTGTTATCTAAAGTCATCTTAACTCATTTAATGCATTTAACCTTTTCATTAGCATACCAAAGCTCCATTGTTTTCAATGGTGAACTCTTTAATTGGATGGGATGCTGTGACACAATATTCTGTGCTAAATGAGATAAATGAGATAGATGAGTTAAGTCACGACACATTAAACTTACAATCCAAAGTGACTGCATCTGTATTTAATACAACCTTACATCTTATATGAGATGGACAACTCTACAAAAACCACAGTCTGGTCTGTATTCTTTTATTTCATGTCAGATGTAAAGCAACATGTATTGTTAATTTACATATTATTATGATTTCTCTTTTATTGGCTATGCTTGACATTGCATGGATAATCCAGTTCCATTTTCAGTGATGTGTCATATTAAAGACCCTAACATAAACTCTAGTAGCAATTCCTTGCAACTCTGGACAAGTCCTTGAAAGAAATACTATCACCACATAATTACCCTTTTTTTCTAATGTCTCTCTAAGGGGTCTTGCATTTTTTACAGTGAGTTGAGAAAATTGGGGCAAAAAAAGTCATCTTTTTCTGATCTTATCTTTATCTTTTTTGGTACATATTGTTTCATACTCCTTAATAATGAGATTGTGGATTTTACAAAAGCAACTTATTTATTAAAATACAGTGCATGAAAGAAGCATGATTCTCTTACTGTACAGCTCAGTCTCTGCTACTGGAGCTGGCCCCACCTATGTGCTTCTTTATCTAAACTTTAACATAAATTTTCAACACACAGATTTCATATTTAGAAATTGAAAACATTCTGTAGTTTAGTTTGTTCTGTTTAAGTCAAATTCTCTTCAATGTACTCATCACTTAGAGGTCTATTTATCAAAGTCCGAATTTATCTCAACGTGTTCTGCCAAAAACTCCAATCATATCCACATGGTTTTTTCTCGCTTATTACATTTTCCAGATTTTTTGGATTTTCCAACCGAAAAACTTGGGTATGCTTTTTTCCAGAAAACTCAGAAATCTTCCGGGTGTTGCACGGAACTCAACACACATCAAAAAATCATTGACTTGTATGCAACCTCGACATGTCTAAGATGACATATTTTCCATCCTCGGGGTATAATAAATTCTGAAAAAATTGTGATTTTTTTTAAAAGTCAGATTTTATACTAAAACATCACAAATCTTTTGGAATTTCTGCATTCGGAGTTTAGTAAATATCCCTCTTAATCTAACGCAGATATCTTGAGACATCAATGCCTGGATCATAATGCACTGTAAATATGCTGGCAAAAGCCCTAAGGCACCAAAGGTTAGGCTGTGAATAGACTCATGATTATGAGGAAATAGAATTCCCCCCCTGGCAAGCAATAACATTTTAAAATGTAACATAAATAACTTTCCCAAGACAAAACTGGTTTTATAGCATCATTCATTGTTTTCAGAGTTCACACACTAGTAAAAGTAACTTGACAACAGTGTCCTGAAAATAGACCCATTGCACAATACAGTATATACAGTAAATGCATTTTTCCCATAACAAAACGGATATGTTTGCTGTTGTCTGTGGAAATACAGCTTTCAAACAACTGGTAGTAATGCTGTATCTATTCAGTGTTGCTCAAGTTCTTACTGTTTCTAGAGAAAAGAACATTCAAAATTTACTGTATACAAGAATTAAAATAAGAAAATCAAGAAAACACAACATTTAAAGGGAAACAGTTATGCTTCTCAAAGGTCATCAAAACAGAACTGTTGATTTATTTCATATTCGTTTCCTATCTCCAGCTTTTACAGAGTACCAGAGGTAAACTCCAGCCAGAACCATTAGCACATAATGAGCACAAGTTGTAGACTGAACACTAAATATACTTACAACGTATCTCCAAGTTGAAACATCTGCTCTCCAGGTGCAATCATGGATTTCAACAGAATTTTGTTTTATTTTTCTTTGTGCTATAATAAATATTTGAAACCTCTTGCACACTCTGCATGGTTTTGATTGAAAGCAACTTAGAAGTTAAAGGCATTCTCTGTGCCATAAAAGACCATGTGTTCTGCTCTTGTATCGAAATAAAGCTTATGAGGTTTAATACAAGGTTGTACATAATATCACACATCTAAATGTAAGTATCATATAGCGATAAATGTGGGAAGTCCATAATATTATATATATATATATAATACTGTGTATTTTTTGTAAAGGGTTCTGTAAACCCTAAAAAGAAAACAAAATGTTCTCATTTGAATTTATGTATACAAATGAATGATAAAGAAAACTGCAGGTTTGGATATATAGTTTCCCCATCTGGACCGGCTGCTCTGGGGAAATTGTTCTCTACAGCCTCCACCTGTGGTCAAGGGTGAGGAGAATTTCCAGTCTGAAACTACTGTTTGTGCCACTAGGCTTCCCAGTGAGAGTGTACATCTCTGTTCATGATTAAATTGATTCCATACCTGCTCTTTTATTGAATGGCAAGAAGAGCTTTCAGCCAGCACCTGTGATTGTGGATAAAAGGGGACTGTAATGTCCATGTATAAACTGGCAAACCTGGTCTCCAGCTTGCATCTAAGATAACTGATGAAAGAGGTGTTTGTCCTGCATTGGCATTCTGTGCCGCTTAAATTTCTAGAATGTTCCTGATTACAGAAATCTTATATTTGCAGGGACACTAGCATGCAGAAGTCCAGTGCTTGCTTTGAAGAAAAACTGGATTAAAGGTCTTTTTGTCGATTGGTGTAAAAGGTCAGTGAGCATTCTTACAGTTCTTCCAAAAGTCTGGCCTAATCTGCCTTCCTACCTGCTGCCATAGCCAGCTCAAAAATATTTTGGGATATCAGCTCTAAAAGTACCTGAAGCTCTACAGGTCGAAGTGGGCTGCAGTTCCTGATTTCTTACCCTACACGGTACCAAGCTCCTTGATCTATTGTCACGCTATGCCTCTTTTATAAATGTTAATGTGCAATTAATTCCATGTGTCTGTAATGATTTAATTTAACTTTCTAAAGCATTGTGGTCTTCTGGCTTCATTTCTGCATTCAGCTATTTTGCCTATTCTTACACACCCCATTTTATGATTCTATGTACGAATTGCTTAGTATTTTTCTATGCAGATCTCCTGATATCTCACCTCTCACTGCCTTGTTCTCTGTTCTGATCTCCACCCCAGTCTTCTGGCTCTGACTGTCTCAACATCTTGCTTGATTTCTGGAATATGGAAATATGCTGATTGATTGATTGAGCCATCTGTTTCAGCATCTTTGATGTTTGCAGTGCAATCCAGGTAAGAATGACAATCTTTGGGCTTAGTGTCCTGGGTTTGAATGTTTTACAGACTTATATTTTTGCATTAGAATAGCATTTTAGAATAGTTTCAATCACAGCAGGATCACAGTAGTTTTTTTAAAAAAAAAAAAGCCCCCCCGCCAGCGCCAGCCTACTCGCACCGGGAGGGAGCGTGCATTTGATTTGGCATGGCGGCTCACTCCCTCCCAGTACGAGTAAGTTAGCGCTGGCGGGGGGTATTTTCTACAAAAAACTACTGTTATCCCCAACCAGAATGCGGGCTCTATCAGCCTGCACTTTTGGTTGGGGATAATATTTTTTGCCAATAGGTGTCCTTTAAGCAGTATATGCATGTGTATGCACAGTATAACTCCTGTGCACATTACCATCTACAAGCCATTTGTATGAACACCACATATTTCCCCTATAGTAGGAAAGAATTTGGATGAACCTAATAAACAGCAACAATGAAAGAGTATGCAAACAGTAGCAATATTATGCATTCTTCACATAACATAGTCCTTGGTCCATGCAGGTAGTTTTCTGATTCTCTCAGTTCATATGTTCACTTTCATTAGGCCTACTGCAGTTGGCATCAGGAGTAGGAAAATGTCCTTAATCAAATGCAGCTTCTCCAAAGTCATATGAGCAAGACAACGTGCATTCCATATGCATCCATCAGACAGTTCATATGTTTATGGTCCTCGCTGACATCTCACTTCAAGTGGTGTAGTAAATTTAGATTGTCCTTGTTTCAGTAGTCCTGGTTTCTTAATTCTAAAGACTAAAGATCCAGGCTGAAAGTGCACTTCTCGTGTACCACGTTTTCTGTCACTATAAGCCCTGCATTTGACTTGTTGACATTTGACAATATCAGCGGTATATGAGTTTGTAGGCACAGTATTTTGTGGAAGTTTGATGTCTGCAGCATGTAACTTAGTGTGCATCTGTCTGCCATGTAATATTTCAGCTGAAGATACGTGGGTTGCTGCATGGCACATTGCTCTGTAGTTATGCAGTTTCTGTGAGACAGCCTCGCTTATAGAGTAGGGCAATCGGCTAAATTTCTGGCGTAGTGGCTTTCCATTGAATAGTTTCAATCACAGTAGGATTCCTTTGATTAATGTTTCAGAACAGCTTTTGTCATCATTTCTTGGAGTGACATTTTGCTGAAATGCAGACCCCCCCCCTCAGATCACAAGCCAATGTTACTAGACAGCAGCCACCGATTGCTATTTGTTTCTTGTTGTGTTTTACATTTCATTAATCTATGTTCTAAATAGTAATCCATATTCAAAATCTGGAAACTGCTTTGTGGTGCTGCATACAGTTTTTGCAAAAATATACCTTTTCAGCATTTATTGGTTCTTCATTACTTCAGTTATTGGGAACACACTTAAAATGTGCAATCATCGGGTTTAGACAAAAATCAGAGCAATTATCTATTAAAAAGTTTTAGTGGATGGTGACCACCTTACAACAAACAGAATTTGTTATGGTTGCAGTAAAAAATATTACCTATTCTAGCATTTAACTGTATTAAGTAGTGTCATGGAGACCCATCCTAAATGCATGTGGACTCATGGGAACATATTAACAAATCCCAATATAATGATAGATAAGGATTCTGTACAGAACAACCCAAAACATGACTACTGTACATATATTGGTCCAATGGACATACAGTACTGTCTATCTTCAGAACCTTATGAAAGAAGGGAACGGTGTAGTCTTACATTAAAATTATATTATACTCATTCATTTCAAACTGTAAATTGCAGCTGCTTCAATAGAACAACTGTGTACATAACCATGCTCTATTAACAGGTGTTTGATCTCACCTATCTCCTCCTCTATTACCTTCACATTTGCCCCTGCAGCCCTCTACTCTTTCTACACAGCATTCCAAACACTTTTTCCTCTCATCCATTATGAGTTCCTGCCCATAATGGATTATTATGATTATTATATGTTGCTCTGACATTTTACTAAAAGTTCTATATTTCATTTGTATATTATTATCAGTAGTATATTTTAATGTGCCATGCCAATTTTTAATCCCAATACTTACACAAGTAATTTATGTTATCCTGTAACTAATGAAAAACTCAGTATTCACAAGGCATACAAGCTAAAAATAAAGCTGAACATAAGGTATTACCCTTGCTAATAATTTATAGTAGGGATGCACCGAATCCTCTTTTTTGGATTTGGTCTAACCCCAGAACCCTTCCCGAACGATCCGGCTGAATACCGAACTGAATCCAAACCCTAATTTGCATATGCAAATTATGGGTGGGAAGGGGAAAACATTTTTTACTTTTGTTCAGGGCTTACTGAATTTTGAATTACATGTTATTCAATTTAAAGGAAAAGTAAATGTTTTTCTTTTTCTTTCTGTAAATTTGCTCTAAACAGCCCCCCAGATTAATGTACCTTAGTCCCTGCTGCAAGTCTGCTCTGGTTTCTGTGTTATCAGCAGCTTCTTTCCCTTCTTCCTGGTGCAGAGTGAAGCCCAGCCCCTTAGTTTACTGAGCAGTCCATTTGCTGCTGTTCCACAATAGAGAGGAAGAGGGAGCCAGTGTTTCATTAGTAAGCTAGTTTCCCCAAGCAAAAGCTGCTACACACACTGCTCTCTGCTATGTCATAGTATGCAAATGATCTCCTGGACTAGTCCAAGATATAAGGTCGGCTCAGTAAGCTAAGGGGCTGGGCTTCACTCTGCACCAGGAAGAAGGTGAAACAAGCTGCTGATAACACAGAAACCAGAGCAGACTTGCAGCAGGGACTAAGGTACATTAATTTGAGGGGCTGTTTAGAGCAAATTTAGAGATAGAAAAAAAAAACGTTTACTTGTTCTTTAATTTAAAATGTTTACATAACTTTTATTTAACATTTACATTTAGAACGTTCCCTCTAAATCTACCTATCAATGTGTTGCTATCCATTCATTTTCTATATACAATTATATGATCTGTTACTGTATCTGGAAACAGATACCATAGCCTCATTTTTAATCAAATAATTCTAATTTTTAAAAATGATTCCCTTTTCACTATAATTATAAAACAGTACCCTGCATTGGATCCCAACTAAAATTCAATCCTATAAGGGGATAATTTAATTTAAAAAAATTTTTTTGGATATACAGAAAGACCAGGAAATCCCAGGTCCTGAGCATTCTGGATAACAGGTCCCATACCTGTACCATAAATTATTATACAAAATAATGCATAATATAATAATAGCTTTTAAACCCATAACAAAATAATTTGGGTGATTCTTTTGTGTCAAATTTTAACTTATATAGGCAACAGATATAAAAGAAAATCCACAGATTTTCACCAATTTCTGCTCTCATTTCATTTGTATTTTAAATACATAAGGGGTTTATTTATCAAAGGTCGAACTTAAGAGTTTTTTTATAACTCGAAAGAGCTCAAATCAACTCACAACTCGAATCAGTGAGTTTTTTTAACAATCCGAAAACTTGAATCAATCGAGTTTTTGGCAGGAAAAATTAGAATTGCTGAAATTGATAGAGTTTTCAGGCAAAACCCTCCAAAAAATACTTGAACATCATGAAGGCTATTAACATTTCCAAATGGTTCAAGGGTCCTCTGCGATTGACTCCTACATGACCTTAAGTTTTAGATGGTATGCTTTTGGATTCGATCTATGTCTAGAGTCAGGGTATAATAAATCTCAAAAAATGTGAGTTTTTTTATTACCTGAAAAATAGATTTTTGCCCCCCAAAAAAACCCCTGAAAATGCAAATTTCGTGGAAACCACAACTTGAACCTTAAAGGGGATATTTCATATAACCTTCATAATCAGATACAGTATGTATGCATCCTTCCTCAAAACATGTAATGATGCAGAAATAAAAATGTTTTGAAAGCATTTTACCTTCTAAAACTGTCATTATATCAGAGCTGCAGAGAGAACCTCTCTGCTCAGTGTCTAGGCTAAAATGAACAGTGGGAGTGTCTGTTCATTCTCTCACAGGAAGTGGTCACAGCACTGACTGACAGGCTGAATCTGTAGCAGCCAAACTCCTCCCCTCCCACCCTCTGTCCTGTGTGTTTCAAGTCTGCACATAGCTGTCTTATGCTGCCTGATCATTCACTTATAACAATATAGCTTACATGTTCAATATAAAGCAATAGATGTGAAGTTTAATACAAACTGTAATAGTAACATTTTCTTTAATTTGAAGAACAACTGTATGCTCCTGTGTGGCACAGCAAATAGGCATCAGTCACAAACGTACCTGCCCACATGGACATAATCTATATCCATAATAATCCATTATACACTGTGCAAATCCAGTGCAGCTGATGTTCTGGAATTGTATAACAGATAATAACAGATGTGGGGGGTACAAGGAAACCCCAAAAGATACAGACTGCTTTTTGTATACAATATAATACTGCTTTTTTTTTTTTAAATATAATACTGTTTAGAAAATGACTGTTATTTACACTAACTTCTGATACACATTGCCCCCCAGAAAAGAATAAAATACGTTTAGTAGCAGATTATGTTTTATTTATACAGAAGTTTGCTTTTCTTTTTTCCCCACAATTATTGCAGGGCAAGAGAAATGAACAAGCAGGGAAGGGAGGTGGGAGGAAAACAACCAGGACAGATGGGGTAAGAGAGGGAGAGAAAGAACAGGGAGGGGAGGGGGAAAGGAACAGTGCCGGTTTTAAGCACATTGGACCAATTTGGCCCAATTGGACCCAGCACTTATGGGGGCCCCGCTCCAGTGAGAGCTCTGATTCCTATTCCCTTAATTCCCCAGTAACCCTGCCTACCAGGCCCGGACTGGCAATCTGTGGGTTCTGGCAAATGCCAGAGGGGCTGCTTTAAGGTCCCATAGAAAGTCACTATTTAGTGGGCTGGTGGGGGCTGTTTGGGCTTCTATGTGGGCTTATTGGGCCTCTGTGTAACTGTAAAGCCAGGGCCTATTTTAATTCTCAGTCCGGACCTGCTGCCTACCCCTAATCCAGATTGACCCAGCCCGCTCAAACCCGATTGGCCCAGGCCACAGGTGAACCTGATTGACCCAGCCCACCCCCAAACCCAATTAAACCAGCCCGCCCCAAACTCAATTGGCCCAAATAACAAGTGAAATACATTAATGTTGTATATATAATACATGGTGTTGCACACACACACAGTTCTAGGGTTGCCCCGCCAAAATGGTTCCAATTGGGCCCCGCACTTGGTACGACTGGCCCTGGAAAGGAAGAGGACAGAGAGGGAGAGAAAGGAGGAGTTCAGGGAAGAGAAATGAGCAGTAAGGGTTAACAGATGTCTGCAGGGAAGGAATGAGTGTGACATCACAGACACAGCCACTCCTCCCTCACTGGCTGCTGCTGTATAGTTTATACAGAAAGAGCAGTTGGCTGCAGTCTCAGATGCTGGAGAGTCTGGCACAGGAAGTTGCAAAGGGGAAGGGCTGAGAACAGTTTTCAAGCTAATACAGACGTGTTTTGATCCAAAAGGTATTAAAATAAAAACAATTTCTTCTATTTTACATTATTTTACATGGTTTGATGCATTGAGAAAATTCATGCTATATGTCCCCTTTAATAAATAACCCCCTAAATGCACTTGGTATGCAGGTATGAGCACTGACTTTTTACTATACTCAATTATGCCTTATTTCCTGCAAATATTGTTGCTACTAGTTTGGTGCAGTGCGTAACCACCAGGTATGAGGAGGGTGATCGCAAACAGGCCTGCGCCCATTTAGGGCCCACCAGAGCTGCAAAAAGTGTTAGCGCAGGTGGCAGGCCAGGGGGGGAATTTCTTGGGGTATGCACTGGGAGTGCCGGGAACATCCTGCACTCAGGCCCACCCACCGATTCTGCAGCTGAGCAGTGCTGCCCTAAATTACCTAAATTACTGAATATATTTATTTGACTCATAGTTTTCTTACTCATTTGAATCTGGCATCTGTGATATTGCAAAAGAAAGGCGATACGCATCACTTATCCCTTTGTTCAAAGTTTTTCCCCTGGCCAGTGGTTCTTTTAAGAAAAAAAGTCGCTAACCTGGGAAAAATGTAAACATAAATCTTACTTTTTTCCAAGGCATCCCTTTTCAGATAGGCTTGCACATAAGAAAGGAAGTAATCTTTTAAAATTTTACTCCACATGTGCAAGTATAAGGCTTAGGAACTAAATTATTAAAATTCAAAGTCCACTTTTTCACTGCTCAACAATATTTGCAAATGTAAGTTTTTCTGAAATCAAAATTTGTAGAGAAATTTTGAATTGCAATGAAAAAAATTATTAGCTAAAACCTAGGTTGTTTCTATGGAAGTTAATGGGAAGTATCTGCCACATTCAACCAATCAAAATGCAAGTATTTTAATAGATTTGTTGTGTTTTGGTAGCCAAGGATGAGCAGGGTATAACAGTGCTTTATTAGCAGGTTCATGCAGTCATTATACAACAGCAGTAACTTGAACTCTTAAAGGGGTGGTTCACCTTTATGGTAACTTTTATTATGTTATAGAATGGCCAATTCTAAGCAACTTTTCAATTGGTTTTCATTATTTATTTTTTATAGTTTTATAGTTATTTGTCTTTTCTTCTGATTCTTTGCAGCTTTCAAATGGGCGTCGCCGCCCCCTTCTAAAAAAAACAAATGCTCTGTACGGCTACAAATGTATTATTGTTGCTACTTTTTATTGCTGATCCTTCTATTCAGACTCTCTCCTATTCACATTCCAGTCTCTTATTCAAATCAATGCATGGTTGCTAGGGTAATTTGGGCCCTAGTTACAAGACTGCTTAAAATGCAAATTGAAGAGCTGCTGAATAAAAAGCTAAATAACTCAAAAGCCTTAAATAAAAAAAATTAAAACAAATTGTCTCAGAATGTCGCTCTCTATATCATACTAAAAGTTATCTCAAAGGTGAACAACTGCTTTAAAGGGCACCTATTGGAAAAAAATGTTATCCCCAACCAAAGGTACGGGCTGATAGAGTCCGCATTCCGGTTGGGGATAACAGTAATTTTTTTTTTAAATGCCCCCACCAGTGCTAGCCTACTCGCACTGGGAGGGAGCTCCCGGTGTGAGCCGCCATGTCATCTCAAGCGCATAATGAAATTGTGACGTCATGCGCATAATGAAAAGCTGCTGTGATTTCGGGGCCTCTTTTCATTATGCTCATGTACTTGAGCTGACATGGCGGCTCGCTCCCTCCCGGTGCAAGTAGGTTAGCGCTCGCGGGGGGCATTTTCTACAAAAAAACTACTGTTATCTCCAACTGGAATTTGGGCTATATCAGCCCGCACCTTTGGTTGGGGATAACATTTTTGTTCTTTAAAGGGCAAGGAAAGTCTAAAATAGAATAAGGCTAGAAACGCTGTATTTTGTATACTAAATATAAACATGAACTTACTGCACCACAAGCCTAATCAAACAAATGATTTATGCTTTCAAAGTTGACCGCAGGGGGCTGTCATCTTGTAACTTTGTTATACATCTTTGCAAGACTAGACTACATACACATGCTCAGTGTGGTCTGGGCTTCTTAGGGATCGTCATAAATGATCAAAAAACAAAGCTGAGTTCTGCATGGTTGGTAAGTTAGGTAGGGGCTCCCCCTGCTGTTCATAAGCATGATTGTTTCCCTGCCAGAAGTTAGGGACCGTCTGACAATTCCTATCCACAGCACTAAATGAAGGGAGAATTTCACTGCATACAGTCAGGTTTCTTATACAAACGTTACACATTTTTTAATTAAAGTATATTGGAGATAGATTTCTTTTTCATTAAAGAAAGTAAAAATGGGATTTAATTTCTTTGCCTTTCCTTGCCCTTTAAGCAGTATAGACAGTCATGTGTATGCACAGTATAACTCATGTGCACAGTGCCATCTACAAGCCATTTGTATAAACACCACATATTCCCCCTATAGTAAGAAAGCTTTTGGACAAACCTAATAAACAGCACCAATGAAACAGTATGCAAACAGTAAGCAATATTATGCATTCTTCACATAACATAGTCCTTGGGCCATGCAGGTAGTTTTCTGATTCTCTCAGTTCATTTATTCACTTTCATCAGGCCTACTGCAGTTGGCATCAGGAGTAGGAAAATGTCCTTCATCAAATGCAGCTTCTCCAAAGTCATATTTAACAGTATGCAATGTTAAAAAGATGTTTCAAAAGACTGGACTGGAAAAAATGTAGATTGAGTTTATTTTTCTGCCCTAGGGGTTAAATGGCAGCATGGCACTCAGGGGCAGTCCGCCAATGAGGCGAGTTGAGTCACTTGCCTCAGGTGGCAGTGCCCCCCTGGTTACCAGAGGCATCAAAAAGCCTGCTCCTGGTAAGTAAGAGCCGAATTTCAATTTTACTTTGCCTTTACTATTGTTTTACATTTTTTAAAAAATGTATGTATCTTTTTTGACTGTTGAAAGAACAGGTTGAGCAAACTAAGATATTATTGCATTATATTTTACTTTTTTGTACAGGATCTTGAATAGTGTTACCTCCGGTGGTTAAGCTATAGGAAAATAAATGAATATCCTCTATTACATTCCTTGTTTTAAAACTACATTCACCAGTAAGCCATCCAGACACATCTGTCATCACTGCTTGTTACAGTAAGCAGCTAAACTTTATTTTAAGCACTCTGATTAAATGACATCTCTCTTTGATAATGGGCCAAAATTGTAATGAGCAGTGCTCTAAATTGCTAATCTCATTAACCCTATTGTAAACAGGGTCAAATGGAATTAGTTCAGGTGTGCTTCAAAAGTGAACAAAGCTCATTGCAGCCCCGGGTGCAAGCTGTACCTCCAGCCAAGGCAAAAACTCTGCATATGTTCAAATGAAAACAGCAGCACTCTCAAGCGAATGGCTTGAGAAAGGGCTTGTGTTGCCCGAAACGTTGCCTAAAGCATTTTAGTAAAGTATTTTTCACTTTTTTTCACTATCGCCGGAGTGCTGCTGTTTTCATTTGAACATATGCAGGGTCAAACGGAACACACATTTCTGCATCAACCAATATCTGTATTTAGCAGTATAAAGGGGGCAGATTTGTTAAAGGGGTTGTTCATCTTTGAGTTAACTTATAGTATGATGCAGAGAGTGATATTCTGATAAAATTGCCAATTGGTTTTCAGGTTTTATTATTTGTAGATTTTGAGTTATTTAGCTTTTTACTCAGCAGCTCTCCAGTTTTCAATTTATGTAATGTGGTTGCTAGGGATCAAATTACTGTAGCAATCATGCACTGATTTGAATAAGAGACTGGAATATGAATAGGAGAGGGCCTTGATAGAAAGATGAATAATAAAACGTAGCAATATGTTGTCCCATGTACCTGTGCCAACACCTATCATATTGTCCCCATTTGTACAGCAGTCAATCAGCCATCAGATTACTCCCAAAGCCCTAATCTGTACCTGTGCCAGCATAAAACAAAACATCCATCATATTGTTACCCCCAATCTGTACCTATTGTACCTATGCCAGTGGCAGCCAAAAAATCCACCTTATTGCCTCTAATTTGTACCTGTGCCAGCAGGAGCCAAAAATCCATCATATGGCCCCAAACATCTACCTGTGCCAGCAGCCACCATATTGCCCCAGATATCCGAGCCAGTAGCAGCCAATACCTCATATTGCCCCCCAATCTGTACCTGTACCAGTAGCAGCCAAAAATCCACAATATTGCTATCAAACATGCACTTCTACCAGCAGGAGCCAGAAATCCATAATATTGCACACAAATATGTACCTGTGCCTGCAGCTGCCAAGAGGGAGGTGGGAAGTGCTTCTGCTCACAGTACTAATCACTGGCAAGAGGGGGTTGGAACAGGCGGTTAATAAAATTGAAAAAACTATTAAAGGCCAATCAAGGTTTAAACGAAAAAAAAAAAAAAACATGCGCCCCCCCTCCCCCATGATTGCATCCAAGACAGGTGCCTACACTGCCTACCCCTAGCTCCAGTCCTGCTTCAAAGCATCAAATTGCTACTTTACATGTCCCAATAAATATTCACACTGTACATTTGGTGCCAAAGTGCTGGTACAAGCACAATAAACAGATCTGTTCTGTTACCTCCTTTTAATTTCAAATCTCTGTGTATTCTTTACATATCCAGCTTTGTATCTGCGTATATGTATTTCTTCAATTTTAGCATCATAACAACACTAAAATATCTGTCTGATGAAGAGATGTAAATTTTACATCTTAAAAGCATGTATTTTGTCATGTAAATTTTACATAACTTGGGTAGCCAACCAGAGTCAGACTGAGGGGGAACGGGCCCACCACGACTCCTGTCCAGGTCCCCCCCTCCGGACCCTCTAATGACGGTGTGTGCACAAGCAAAAATAACCGCAATGCACACGTGTGAAAATAGCCTCGCCGTGCGCATGTGTGAAAGAAGCATGTGCGAGCAGCAATTTTTTTTTATTTCTAGTAGGTTTGGGATAGGGGGACTGGCCAGGCGGGGGCCCATGAGGGCTGTGGCCCACCGGGAATTTTCCCGGCGACCCTGTAGCCAACTGGTTAGATTTTGAGCTCTAATGGGGCAGGGACTTATGTAAATGATGCATAATCTCTGTAAAGTGCTGTGGAATATGTTAGTGGTATATGAACAAAGGATAAAAATAAACAGCATCATAAACCCTCTTTTCCTATAATCTTAAATTCGGAAATAGTATATACTTTAGTTACTAATAAACCCACTAGAAGTTTTCTGCCACCTATGGATTAATGCCTTTTTAGCTGGGATCAAGAAAATCATGTAAAAAGCAAATAAACGCAATAGGCTGGTTTTGCTTCCAATAAGGAATAATTATGTCTTCGTTGGGATCAAGTACAAGCATCTGTTTCGTTATTACGGAGAAAAGGAAATCATTTAAAAAAAAATTGGATCATCATGGTAGATGGCCATTCCACTATTTGGAACTTTCTGGATAATGAGTTTCTGGATAACAGATCCCATACCTGTACAATATATATTTTTTTTATTAAAAAATGATCTCTGTTCACCTAAAAACCTTTGAAGGACAATCTGCAGGGTTGTAGTCTGTGTTTATGGCTACATGTATGTATGTACAGTATAACTATTTGCACAGAAGCACCGTAAAATGCAAAGAAATTCCAATATAAATGAAGGTGCAATATATAAAAGTACACACAGGGAGGACAAATCAGAGAATAAATACAATAAATATACACAGTACACGGAGCTCATATAAGGACACATAGCTTACATGCTATGTGGTGGAAGACACAGTAGGAAGGAGGTCCCTGTCTCATACATAAGTATATTATATGGACATGCTATCTCACTGAAGTTTAACATTACCAGACCACAAGATATATTTTATTGGACTTTTACATTCATGCATCATAAATCATAAGTAGGAAAACATGAGTGTAATTTATTGCATGAACATACAACAGTTTTCTTGTGAGGATCATGGATTTGAAGAAAATCCCATGGTCTCGGTTCCATTAAGTCATGTAATCCATTTCGAATTTTGAAACAATTTCATGGACGGTGCCATTCCGAGACACACATGGGTGCCTCCTCACTGGTGGTGTTGCTTTCACCTCCTGTCTTCCTAACACCCGGTGGATGGTGCATGGGAACAATTCATGAATGCTGAAGCAGAAATGCAGGTCAGAAAAGTGCAACCCACAGTAACAAGGGGGTGAAAATAGTAAGGCTATTTTAATGATTTCCCACTACTGAATGGATAACTGTTTCTATAACCTCACCCTCATCCAAACAAGCTATCACAAGTTAGTGCAAGTACCCCGCATAGATGATTTTAATAGCACAATACATCAATAACACAACAATATTTAAGAATGAAAAGGGAAGTAAAAGTGTAGTAAATTCCACAATATCCAGTATAATCTGTGATTGAAAGACCTGCCAACTGCAACTTTATTTCAGTGGCGCATGTAGTCAGGAACAGCAGTGCAGGAATAGCAAAAGACAAATAGATACTGCTTTCAATAGCAGTTAATTTTAAATTTAAAGGTGACCCCTCACCCAAAAAAAAATATTCAAAATCCTATTTGAAAATGAACATTAATTACACTATTTAATTTATTTGAATCTTGTTTCCTTCAGTCTGGGAATTCATAATTATAACAAGCAGGCAGGGGCCATTTTGTGGACACTGTTTTTAAGGCAAGACTTGCATCATCTCAGAATCTTGTTTGTGCACCAGAATGGGGGACCCAATGTCCATCTCCATGTCCTGGCTACACAATTAAAGGGTGAAGAGAACGAGGGAATGTGTGTAGAGCAGTGACACGTAGGAAGTGCTGAATGGAAAGTGAAAGTAATTGTCTGCCCCTCCTCTATGCCTACGGCATAGAGGAGGGGCAGACATTATTTGATTGACAGCTGACATTTTTAAATGAGCTTAAACCAGCTATGAATGCTTTAATAAAATGAAGTATTTGGAATTCATGTTTAATCTGAAAGGGACTATTATTATTCAGCTTTTTGTGTCTGGGTGACAGGTCCACTTTAAATTGCTTTTATCATGCAACATATATTTAGGTTATTTGGGCTGAGTTGCAGTTGCTGTTTACATGTAAGAGTAACTATTAAAACTATTTTATTAAAGAAAAAATATAAACATTTTATAGAAGAATACTGTAGTTAAAATTGTTAAACCCTACATAACTATATATTAAAGTAGCCTCTATGTTTTTGG
Source organism: Xenopus borealis (assembly GCA_024363595.1). Lineage (NCBI taxonomy): Eukaryota > Metazoa > Chordata > Amphibia > Anura > Pipidae > Xenopus > Xenopus borealis. The sequence continues at coordinate 50,411,455 of CM044433.1, read as the reverse complement.
CGGACCTGATTTTTTAACTGTTGTCCTCATAGGCACAACATTATTTGATCTTAAGGACCCAGGGTTATTCATCACATCTTTGAAGGTGTAACTGTAGGAATAGCAGAAACTTTAAAATTCCTGTGGCCTTCTGTGACTGTGAGAATGATGAGGCTGTCTCATGGGAAGCATAAAACATATACTTCCTTTTGGCAGATTGATGAGAAAGCTCTACTGCTTTGGGACCACACTGTAGAGAGAAAAATAAGGCAGAAGACACATATGAAGAAAGAAATTTTGAGCCTCATTTACAGTTGCAGTGAAAGTGCAAAGTGCTAATATAGATATAAAATTGCACCTAAAAACTTGTGGCAGCACAAATGCACCTACCCAGCCAGCACTGATGAACTGCATGTCAATGCACACACAGAAGCAAGGGAACCCTAATATAACCTTGGAATTGCCACCACAATGGAGATGGTTCTAATTCCAGGATTCCTTTAGCTAGTTGCAACTGACATTTAAATGCAAGCTGTACTGTAATTTCTTGCATTAAAAGTGACACATTGTAACACAAGTCATATGTATCATCGCAATTTACAAATAAATACTAACTGGTGTCCATACTGGTGCAATGAAGCAAGTTGTAAAGTTTGCAATATAGCATCTTAAATCTTAAAGATAAGATTCTTTATTTGTCACATGAATAGTTATACAAGTACAACATGCAGTGAAATGCATCCTGATCCACTTTTTTATACTGTGCAAAATTTTTTAACATTTTGAAATTAAGTATAGCAGCAGAGCAGATGTATTACAAGAGGAACCATGTTATTTAAATACGTGACAGTGAGTGAAGATTGTATAAAAATAAAATATAATGTAAAAACAGCAGTGCAATATGTGACAGTATAAAAAAACAGCATTACAATATACCAAATAACCATGGTGATGTGAAATAAAAGTAAAGAAAACGGTGCAGTAACAGAATACAATAATGGGCAGATTTATCAAGGGTCGAATTTCGAGGGTTAAATCCGACAAAATTGAATATCGAATTCATAGGATTTTACCGCTATTTGATATATCGAACGATCGAATAACGATCATCGGCTTTCCCGAAAAAATCATACAAAAAAATCTGATTTCACAAAAAAACATACGAATCATACGATTCGTACGATTTTTTCGAGAAATTGGATGATTTCTATTCGATCAAAGAAAGTTAAGAAAAAGCCTATGTGAGCTTCCCATAGGCAATTATAGGAACTCGGTAGGTTTAATCTGGCAAACTAGGCAATCAAATGCATTTTTAAAGGGCAAGTACTTCGACCATTGAATGGTTGAACGATTTTCTTATTTGAATCGTTCGATTTATTAGAATCATTCGATTCGATAAAATGATTCATTCCAATCATTCGATTCGATCAAATTTAGCAAATTCGATGGTCGAATTATCCCAAAAGAATTAGAAAATTAAATTTTTTGCATTCAAATACTTCATCCGAGCTTATTAAATCTGCCCCTAAAAGTGCATAATATGTGGATTGTATAGTACTGTAGTGGTGGCGTAATGTGACACATAGATCATGTAGGTGCAAGTGAAAAAAGGAAAGGAGGGTGGGAGATTTGGTAAAGTGGCATAAACCAAATTATACTGAAAGTCTTGGAAGAAAAACACTGCATTGAACAAAAGGTCAAATTGAATGAGTTCTGGGTAGAACTTTATATATTCTTGACACTAGGGATGCTCTGAATTCAGGATTCGGTTCAAGATTTAGCCATGAATTGTCCTCTTTCAGAAGGATTCAGAATCAGTCTGATTCCAGGATTTGGTTCAGGATTGGTGAAACCCTGCTTGACACTTTATTCATATTGTATAAGAGTCCCATGTGGTAAAGGGCCCCTCACCAAATGTTTGAAAAATCTTAACCTAAAAAGTCTGAAAATCATGACATGCCAGCTGTCTTCCAGGTGTTCTCTCTCGCTGCCTCTTTTCTTCTCTTCTTTATTACCCTTACCTAACCCTCCCCTTGTCAAGTTTATTTCCTTCTCTCTTCACTGTGTGTTCCAAGCCCATATTCCTCACAGTCAGTTTATTCATTATTCCTTTTACGCTTGCACCCCTCCAGGCTGAGTGACTCACCCTCCATGACACAGCAGCTCTTCCTTCTGTCTCTTTACTCTTTCTCTCACTTCCACTAATGTTATATAAACATAAATGGCTTATTCAGAAGAAATGGAAACCCTGTGTAATCTGTTTTCCATTCAGACCATATTTTACGAAGCTATCAGCGTGTTCAAATACAAATGTGTTCATCTGATGTATGGATTCATATGATGTTACTCTTCAAGAATGTCAAGAGGATAAATGGTTTGGTTTAAGTTAATGCACCAAATACTGCATTCGCTGAAAGGTTTGTCGAGGATGACGTGTGCGTGTTTTATCCTAACACCAACACATGGAACAAGTAATGTAACGTATTTGATCAATAAAATCTGTTTACTAGAGTAAATAAAGGGGTTTCATTTGTTAGTGTTCATTGAAGCTTCCATGTTGTAACTGGTAGTGTTAACAGTTCTCAATAAAGTAGTCCATTATGTTCTTATACTCTGTAATACATCCTGAAGATAATTTAAAAAATGCATTTGATGTTTTTAAGCAACAAACTGCTCTTGGCTAAACAGGAGAATATTTTTTTGTCCAACCCCCCTTTCACACAACAGTTAGAAATGGATATTGACACTGGATAATGGTGTAGGTGTTTATATACTGTAGACTTAAGGTGAAATTAAGGAGAAACTAGTCTATTTCCTAGACTAGTATTCACTATCGCTTGGGACCACATGGAGATCCTCCAGTACTCTGGTAGGTCAATGGACTCTGTAATTAATTTCCTGTGTTAACTGTCTGCATTAAATAGGAGGTACAACTGCAGGAGACAAGGAAATTTGGTGCAAACTCTCTATGGTCAATACACTTGGGACTTATTTACCCATACAGTTCAATGCATGAACAATTCTTGTGTGGAGACTGTTCTTCACTATAAGATAGTTTCTTTTTGAATGCCAACATTCTTCATAGGTTAACCCCAAGAAGGTTTAAAGTTGTTAGTGATAGCTGTCTTCCCAATGTTTTGACTAGATTTCCTCTAAATGCAAATCTCTAATTATGGAAGATTATTAAAAAAAAAAA